>JAVBJF010000041.1:1200000-1577355 GCA_033439095.1 Pseudococcus viburni | reverse complement strand
ATCGAATCAGCACCGGACATCCCAATTGTGACGCACGTGTCTCCGACCGTACCTGAAAATAAAACCAACGTTTTGGTTAATTTTTTGTAAATATTTTTTGTATTTTGTTGTTTCGAGGTCCATTACCTCGCCTCATGTTTTTGTACATACTTGTAGAGGTCCATTACCTCGTTGTTTCTTTTGTTTTTTGGATATTGTATTTCGCTCTGAGGTCCATTACCTCATCGAATTGTTACCTTTTTGTACCTTCTTTGTATATTTTGAATTTTTGAATATTTATGTGTAAATTTTCGTGTACACGCCCATTTGGCCTTTCCGTAAAATAGAAACGTGAAATCATTTTTTATTCAATATTAGTATTTTTCCATGTATTCATTTTCCGGTGTAGCGTGCCAACCAGTATGTCAGAGCTGGTGTAAGAACAAAACTCGTATCGTAAACGAGATCACGAATAAAATCGTGCAAAATGAAGATTGGCTCCATTAGCCTAGAAGAAAAAGAAGAACCAGTGTACCACCTAAACGCCTGCAATCCCAAAGGGGCACAAGGTGTAAGGTACACCCTAGGCGGTGGGTAAAATACTCCCCCTCCACTGATTTGCCATTCCCGGCGAGGTGGCCGGAGGCTCCCACTTCCGGTAACCTCAAAGGGGCATATGTCAGAGGGGAGATTGGCCCAACCGCTTAGGCAACACTGATTCTAGTGTACTCGGTACGAGTGTAACGAAGATACCGAGAACCGGCAGTAGCTGTTCACCCGTTGCGCACGCTACCCGCCTATAGTCAATTAGCTTTATTTCTGTAAATCGTGTGATCTGTGTTATTGAGAATACATGTGATTTGATCCTGTTAATTTGTGTCTTACTTATTCCGTGAATACTTAAGATATATTCGTGCTCATTGACACCCTCCTATGGTAGAGAGGGGGCGCTGTCTCTGACAAATTCTTCAAGAAAAAAATTAAAAAATTGATTTTTGCTAGTTTGTTTGTTGTTTTGACGAAGGAATTTAATAAATGAAATTATTCGCGTCTTTTCAGTTGATTTATCTTTGAAATGTTTGCAGAAAACTACAAAAAATTGCCCCCTCCCCCCAGAAAACTCTAAAAAAATTCCCCTGAAAAAAATTGAATTTTTTGTTTCTATTGGTTACTTTTTGGTCAATTTTTTGGTCACTTTTTGGTTAAAAAAGTTACTGAACGTTACTTTTTTCTTCAAAAATTTCGCTATGATGCTTGAACTCACTATGATATCGATTTCTTCACCTCGAAAGTGCAATTTTTTCCCATTTTTTCTGAGTGATCGAAAATTTCCTAATGTCAAATATTTTCTGATTCGAATTCAATTTTCCCAGCTAAAACAATAATTTGGCTCTTATAGGGCACAAACAGTCTCTACCACTTCCTTTTTATTTTGATAACATCTCCACAATATTAAAATTCTATTTAATGAATTTTCATGTCAACTTAAACCATCTCATCGGTTGATTGAAAACTGAGGTATCACTCACTATCTCTTAAGCATACTATCTCGTTTGCATTCGAAGTCTGAAAATTCAATGTTTCTGATCTGCATGAGAAGTTCAAAATAAATCGAAATTCGGCCAAAGTTGAAAAATTTTCCACCAAGTTCATAAATTGGAGGATTGCTAATTTATTAGCCCAAAAAATTGGAAAAATTTTGATTTTTTGTCGCTTATTGTAATATCTTTCTCTTCTTCCTATATTAAAAAAATCGTACAGTTCTGAGTACATTTCCCCAAAAAATGTTTTCATGCCATTAAAATTTAAAACTAAGTCTCGCCAACTCTGGGAAATTATATTGTACATAGGTTGTGAAGTCAATAATCCAAACCTCATTCGTTAAAATGTTTGAATTTTGAAACGAAACTCGAATTCGTGGTTTACAAAATTTACTCAGTTAGGTATTTCATTATTTGTGAAATCTGTTCTGAAAAATTCATCGATTCATTGGCTAAAAAAAGTGTTTCAAAATCTAAGAATATTTGAAATTGGATTTTAAAAATTGGCCGAATTATCAAACGTTCAAAAAGTAGAGTGTCTAACACGTCATGAAAAATGAAAAGTCATTTTTAAAAACGTCATAAAAAGTCATAATTTTTGGAATGTGGTCATAAAAGTCACGAGAAGTTATGGAAAAATCATAAAATTAGCTCGAAATTGTCTTCCAGTTATCAAATATTTTTAAAAATGCATAAAATTGCAAAATTATTCAAAAAATAGGTAAATAATTTTCTTCGAAAGTGTTTCAATTTTTCTAATTTATTAAATAATAGAAAAAATAACCTAATGAAGGAAGAAAGTATTATTTATGAACCGCCAAGAGATATAAAATTTCATTAAAAACAATATGAAAAAACCACGAATTACTCACCTTCAAAAAATAAACACCCTGAATATATGAGTAATCCATCCTTGTATGATATCCGTAAAAATCAACGTCAATTTTTTCGTATCCTCGAGAAAAATTTTTTCTACGAAGTTTCCCACTTATACATCCGCGAGACGCCGCTAGGGGGGTAAACACCAAGATGTAAACAGAGGAAAACACCTCTGAATGAAAAAACTTCTATGGCGACGGGTCCGATGATGTAAAATCAGCGTGTCATTTATAATCGAATTTATTATTACAAGATGACCTTGTGCTGGGAAGAATTTGTTCTCCGCACAGCGAACATCAAATCCTTGATAATCAAGCTGCATGTGTGATGCTTAAAATCGCTATACCCAATTTCCGGAAGCAATACGGTAATTTTTTTCATTATTTTCCCCTTCCTCGGCGGTACCGCTTATCGCACTACTTTTCACTTACGTTCGACTTTAGTAGCTTCCAACGACTTGTAGTACATTACGTACCTGTGCGGCTTTCAGAATGTGAACAGTGCACACGAAATTACGATAATTTATCTAGCAATTTTTTTTCGCTGGTCGGTGGTTTGGAAAAAATTTTCAGTATAAGGTTCGACTCGGTGACGATAAACATACTCGTAGTTGTCGCGTTAACTTGCCAGAGTGTAGTTTTGCTTTTGGTTTTCGATCGAGAAAAAAATTTTAAGAAAATGATACAGACGAAAAAATTTCAAGATTTTTGTTCCCTGCAGAACGACGCGAATCGGTATCAAAATGGACATAATGTACGTATGGTATTTTCTCGATTGTATGTTATTTTTCCATTGCGTGAAAATATTGAGAGTCTAGGCAGGGTATTAACACAATGACCGAATTAAAGTCCGTGAACTATACGTTATTTTAACCGGTGTATTTGTATTCTGTGGATAACGAGGATAGAATATTATGACGAATCGTATACTACATTTTATTTGATCCAGAGAAGATCAGATGCATATATGGTAATTGTATAACTACCATATTACCTCACGATTGTGGAAAAAAATTTAAAGCATTTAACCGACACGTTGGTCTTGGCGGGTACAAGGTGCTCGATATAATATTTCTCCGGGAACTTGTTTACTTCTTTGAATAGTATTTTATATTGGAAAGACTTTCACCTTACGTCCAATCGGCTTGTGTCGTAATAACGAGGATGACACGGATAGGAAGTGATGTGGAAATGATTTTAGAGGTTTGGCGTTGACCGTATGCGATGAGATTCTCTATGAATGTAGTATTCAGAGATGAATTTCTCGCGTTTTTTTTTTTATTTTGTGAAATATATTATCGCAGCAGGGTCATGGATCGCGAAAAGGTCGAACGATAGGTGAATATCATGGTGAAGGTGTTGATAGCAGGAGCCAGTTGAATTCGTGAAATTTGTCTAGGTGGAATTAATGCGAAGAGGTATCAGATCGATCGAATTTGGTTTGAAAATTGGCGAATTGAAGAAAATTTGGGGTGGATTTGAAAATTTTGCAGGTGTAGTTTTCCAGGGTGCTGAAAAAAATGTGTGAATTAATTTTGAGAATTTTAGAATTGATAATTTTTTGAGTCGAAAAATTGGGTGAATTTGAAAATTCTGCAGATGTAGTTTTCCAGGGTGCCGAAAAAATGTGTGAATTAATTTTGAGAATTTTAGAATTGATAATTTTTCTAGTCGAGAAATTGGGTGGATTTGAAAATTCTGTAGATGTAGTTTTCCAGGGTGCTGAAAAAAATGTGTGAATTAATTTTGAGAATTTTAGAATTGATAATTTTTCGAGTCGAGAAATTGGAATATTTTCGAGTTTTTGAAAATTTTTTCTCTGAGTGGCTTTTCTCTTTCGGCGAAGGAGGCATGAAAGTGAATTTTTGGTTGAATTGTTATAGCTGAAGTTCGTTACGTTTGAATGACTCGTAGAATTGGTTCATTTCGAAATTATCTTTCAATTTTTGTCAAGTTTTTCACCTTCTTTTCGTTCAGAGGAGGTTTTATTGTTAATTTTATTAAAAGATCGCTTAAATTTGATGGAAAAAATGTTTTTGAAATGGAAATTTAGATGAAAAGGCGTGTTTTAAAAAAACTAAAATTTCTGAAATTAATTTTGAAGACGACGAGTAAGATTTGAAGGGTTTTAAAATTTTCTGAGTAAAAATGATGAAATCTCTCAGTCTCTGAGCTTTTTAAATTTCGTAAACAATTTTAGGGCGTTCCTAAATGTAGTTCATTTTTAAAACCATGTTCGAAGAAATCATAGTGTTGTTTGCCAAAGACTCGTTGAAAAATGAGCGATTTGTTTATAAAAATAAGTAATAGAGAAATTCTGTATTGATGAAAATTTCCTACTCCCTCGTTATTTGGAGGAAACAAAGAAAACTTGAGATTACCTCATTTTCAGGAATGAAGGATACAATATTTTTTTTCTTTAAACTCGTATTGGTAATGAGGTATCTCAACTCAAAGTAAAATTTTGAGCCCAAACAAAAAAAAAATCGAAAGTACATCATAACAGGACCTCGTACCCAAAATTTCAGGCGCTGAAGTTCATTTCTCGATTTTTGGCAAATTTTTGAAATTTTAAAATTACCTCATCGTTCTAAAAAATATGAAAATTTGATCTAATCAACAAAAAAAACTGAAATTTGGTATATACCCTATTTTCGACCTCTCAAATCGATTAAAAGCGGTTTCGAGACGTTTCGGAGCCACCAGAAAATTTGGAATTTTTTCCAGAGAAATTTCTTGCCCAAAAATGCGAATTTGAACTCAAAGTTACGAATTTTGGAAAATTGTGTTTTAATCGATCAAATAGGTTACCAATATGGATAATCCGCGATTATAGTTACTGAAATGCATATGTGCTATTTTTTATGGGCTTTTCTCCAGCGCTGGAAAATTCCAAAATTTTCTGTTGGCTTCGAAACGTCTCGAAACCGCTTTCAATCGATTCGGGAGGTCGAAAATAGGGTATATACCAAATTTCGGGTTTTTTCGTTGATTAAATCAAATTTTCATATTATTTTAGGACAATAAGGTAATTTTGAAATTTCAAAAATTCGCCAAAAATCGAGAAATGAACTTCAGCACCTGAAATTTTGGGTATGAGGTCCTGTTATGATGTATTTTTGATTTTTTTTGTTTGGGCTCAAAATTTTACTTTGAGTTGGGATACCTCCCTTGTAAGAAGGTCGAATGATCAAAACCTATAACGAATCCGCCAGCCCCTTCTAATGAACCAATTTTGACCAATGTTTTTGAATGCTTTTTTTCGTGTAATGAATCATCAAACATCGAGTTCTCAAAATTTCCAAATTTAGGGCCCCAAAAATCAAAAGTTCAAATTTTTTCACATTTTTGGCAATAATTTTGAATTAGATTTTCATATTAAGGAGCATCAAATTTAGCGTATTTCCGTCGTTTATACTTTAACCCCCCCCCCCGCTCTTTTAATTTTTCAGCAATTTTTGTGGTATGGGAATGCTGGAAATATCTCGCAAAAGATCCTGCTGAAGTAGTGAAAAAATTCGGAAATTTTGTTGGACATCTTGTCTAAATACGAATCTGGCATTGGTTCCTTCAATAATCTCTTTTTAAGGGCTATAATTAAACCCTAGAACTAGAAAGTTTGTGAATTTTTTGAATCATTGTGTGAAAGTGTACCCTGTTTTTTCAATTTTTTAGAATAAGTGTAATTTATCTGAGTTCTATGAATGTAGTTTGGGGTAATTTTTTAAGATGTTGACAATTTTTTGAACTTGAATTGCCCCCCCCCCCCCCAAATCAAGGCTTTTGAATGGCAGTTGAGTTTGTAATGAAGGGATTTTTAGATGCATAATCAATTTATTTTGTATTTTTTAGCCAATTTTTCAATCCTGATGTGCTACTTCTCAAAATTATTTTTGGGTCTATTTTTTTAGGGTATCATTTTTTCATTGAAATAAACTAAGGAGGGAATAGAATTCAAATTTTTAAAAACGTATACAGTTATACACCACTCCCTTCTCTATTCAAGATAAATAAATCCGCCATCAGCTCAGATTTAAAAATAATTATTATTATCTTGTTTCGCGATTTTCACTTTAAATTTATTTTATTTCACTCACAGGAACTTTTTCAGAAAATTTGAAATTTTGATGGTATGCTTGGGAAGTAGTATTGAGACATTTCTAGAAAAATTTTCAATTTTTTACGATGCAGTGTAACTGAAAAACGACTTCAGAAAACATTGAATTATTGTAGCTTTAGACTTTCTTTAAATTTTCCAAATTCACAAAAAAATTGTCATATTCTTCAAAAAATTGCCAAATCATCCAAACTTTTGCAAAATTTCGAGAGAAAATGTTGAGGAAAGGTTGCCACTCCTCTCCTTCACTCCTCTTTCGAACCAATGACGATTAAAATTTTAGTGGACTAGTCGCTTATAGTGAAAAGTTACCTCTGTTGATAAAAATCTGCTTTCGATTTCACGTGTAGTAAAACAACCAAAGTGAAACTGAAGGTTTGATAATTGAATTTTAAAAATACAACAAAATTAGTACGGGTTTACTTCGTGTAATCTGTTAACCTACTCGTACCTGCTCTGATTAAGTATACTTAAGTATGCTAAAGAAAATTTTAAAAATACAAGCTCAGGTAAAATCATAATAATATAAGGGAAAAGTAGATACGCGTGAAAGTAGGTATTAATGATATTGATGCTGAATACATCTGAATGATTGAAGATAAGATAGAATTCCAACTTCAAAATCGTATTCTTATGCAGTTATTTCAGTACTGAATTGATAAGTTACTATGTAATATGTATATTTTTTACTTATTGCATTATTCATTTCTTTTTGTCTTTTTGAGTTGGTTCGTTATTCAATATTACCTATTTGTGAAGTATTAAATTTTTTTCTCGGTGTAGAATATAAAAATCAAACCTCTCTATTCTTATTTATGGATCAAAATCGATTTACGCTTGAAAAATTGACTTGATCAATAATTATAAAAAAATGATATCGAGAGTCATCACTTCAGAATTCCCAAACAGAAAATTTCATTTCAAAGCAAATGACCAACGAAGGAGTAAAATTGTTCAGGATGAAATTTTGTTCCAGAAAATGTACGAGTAGTTGAAAATCCAACTAAGGCTGAATGACATGTATTTTTTTTTCAAAAAAGAGCTGATTCATATTTAAGATTTTTTGTACCCTTCTTGGTCCGAAAAAGCAAAAAATGACAATTTTTCACTTCTTCTCTTCTATGAATGGAATTTTTGAAAAAATTTATTCGAATTCGTGCTAAAAATAAATTCTGTGAAAATGGAAAATTTTCAAGCTGTTACTTTACAAAATGATGAGTCATTGCGCAACGTTTCCTTTCCATTCTAGGCAAAAGAGAAGTGGGTAGAGTTTATACAAAGAAAATGTCACGAGCTTAAAAATATATTACACGTACAGTTCGCGGTAAAATAGCTATTATCACTTAAAAATTTGATATCGAATTGTTTTTAGAATGTATCTAAATTTTGAAAATGTACAATCGTACATGATTTTAGGTGCATGCTTACTTTGTTGGTCGCCCTTGGGACTGCCATTGACTTCCCTCCTTCCTCTCTATTTCTGATCCACACGTATAATTTATTTACTAAAAAAATCAAATGTTATATTACTAATGGATTTTTTCAAACAATAAACGAAGTAAAATGAAAAAGAAATAAAACCTCGTGGTTACTTGAAAAATAAAATTATCGTGTTCAAAAAAAGTATTATCTAAAAAGAAATAAAAAAAAATTAAACGAACTATTTTTTTAAAAATCGTACGTTGCGATATCACGAGTGCACGTAAGTTCTTTGTTGAAATTGTCTTATGGGTTTTTGAAAATACATATTTTCAACTATGTAATCAAGAGTTGATAATTTTGAAATTCAAATTTTTTAAACAAAAACGTTGGGTTTGATTTCTGTTGGAAAAAATACAATGTATGCATTATTCATGGAAAGCCCGCGATTCGAATTCGATTGGGGAACTGGTACCTTTTTTTTGATATAAAGGTTGGCATGAAAATGTTTAATTATAACCGTGT
The DNA here is from genome assembly GCA_033439095.1 of Pseudococcus viburni. Classification (NCBI taxonomy): domain Eukaryota; kingdom Metazoa; phylum Arthropoda; class Insecta; order Hemiptera; family Pseudococcidae; genus Pseudococcus; species Pseudococcus viburni. Next base: position 1,568,896 of record JAVBJF010000041.1, on the reverse strand, counting down.
TGGGTACGTGATTTAGGTTTATGTGTTACTTTGGTTAGTTTTGTCGATTTGTCACGTTCTGATGAGAGGCAGAGGAGTTGGAAGTTGGTTGATATGGTTGAAATTATACTGTTCCAAATTGTTCAATTTAGATAGATTGTTTGTTGGTAAATGGGAGGGGCAGGACTGTAATGAAAATCGAGATATTTTTCTTGAAAAGTTCGCGATTTCGTAGCAAGCAGTCTAGCAAGTTCTGCAAGTACTGGAAGTGCGATTAAAAGGTCCCATATTTACCCTTTAAAATTTCATTTTTTTCAATAATATTTTTATTGATGACATTTTAAAAATAATTTAAGCAGAGTTGCAAACATCGAGATTATTCAAATTTTCGTGGGCGATTTTTCTGAAGGGAGAGAGGAAGGGTGAGAAAGAGAGAAGGAGGAAAATATCGTGCTTTCCCGTCAAACGTTCTGCAAAAATGCTGAGAAAGTTTTACAAAGCTTTAATTTTTCAAGGATGATTTTTTATTGGGGAGGGGAGTGGAAATTTCAGTTTTTTCGAAGTAGATGTTTTAATTTCAAAGTGGTTTTACAGCGTTAATATTTGTGCAATTTCAAAAATGGTTTATGTAAAAAAGAAAGGTTATTTCGTGAGCTTTTCAAAAATATGAAAACTTTTGCCATCATATTAGAAACAATCAGAGAAATTTGGGATTGAACGAGAAAAAACGTGGTTCCACGTGGATGTAATAGTAGAGCGGAATCAGCAAAAAAATCTGTTATTGGTGAGATGGTTCTGAAATTTTGGATGCCGATTTTAAAAATCAATAGAAAATGGTAACTAAGGAGCGCCAACCACTCCGAGACCCCATTTGGGCTCCAAGGGCACCCCTCCATTTTTGGGTAAAGGGAAGTCGGTGATATTAGTATTGTTTTCATAACAATCGACCCCCCTCCCCTCCTGAACACGAATATGGAGTCAGATTTCCAATTGGGCCCCTTATGATACCTCATTTTACAGGGGATTGAGAGCCCAAAATTGAGTTTTCATGGGAAAATGCACAATTACCATCAAAGCATCATGTACGGCCTACCTTACCCCTTTTTAATCGAAGTAAAACCATGTTCCCTTTGGAGAAAACTACCAACAGCAGCTACCAAATGCATTCAAATTACTGTGGTACTCCTATACGTATTATTCACTCCTCTAGTGATGCTCAAAATTTTTCTATGTTGAGATAAATCAGTTAAAAAAGGTTCTTTGATTTCACCAGTGTTTTGATTTGTGGAATAGTTTCAACCAAGAATTCATTCGAAATCCATTGGGAATAGCAAGGTGTCTATGTTCAATTATCCATCGGTTATGAAAGTCAAGAAATAATGATTTTTTAATGAAAAACTCATTTTTTTTTTTCTACTCTTGGAAAATTTTAATTTTTTGGGGTTTTTACAGCCATTGGTAATCGACTTGATCGATTGATCGAAAATTTATCAAGATATTCAATAAGTATAGTAATTGATGGAAATTTATTGCAGCGAAAATGAATAAAAATGATCGATTTAGGGAACGTTGATTAAAATGATCTGACTAGGAAATTGATTTGATCGATCGATCAGTTTATGAAATCACTCTACAGTTCCAGTAACTACTAGAAATTTTGTCGTTGCCTATTCTAAATTCGTTTAAATTATCGGTTTAAAATTGATTGAAAAAATCGATTGGATATAGATTTGATGGACGAATCAAAACTTCATGATGGTATTAATTAATGAAATGTAATCAATAATTATCGGAATGGTTGATCGAAAATCAATTGAATTTGTCGATTTAGGAATAATCCATCTATAATCGAAAAAAATAATTCGATTATGAGTTGAATTAATCTCTCAAAATTACATAGGAATAATCTAATTTAATTTTTCGCAGCAATTGATTCGAAATCGAATTTATCGATCGATCAAAAATCGATTACATAATTCAAAAAAACGCAGTATCTTCTGAGAAAGTCGATCAGTATCAAAATTCAGTGAAAACAATCGATTAAAAAATCTATTGTGGTCGTTAAATCAAAATAACGGGCATTATAGTACGGACTTTTTAGCTAAAATAAAGCCCAAACCCAAAATAAATTAGCAGAAAGGGGAAGTTTCGTATATAAGCTCAGTAAAACATGTATTTCAATATTCCCGAACTTCCCTAAAATTGGTGAATATTTTGACCCCTTTTTGGGGGTGAGGGGGTTCAAATTTTGGTTTTTCGGCCATAACTTTCGAAATTACGCATTTACGAAAAATAAGTTGAAACAAAAGTTGTAGAGAATTAAAAAACAAATAATTTTGTTATTTACAGTTTTTTCCTAGGACGTCATCGAAGGGAGCTGGGGTTTTCCAAAAAAAATCAATTTTGAAAATTCCCTATTATCAGAAATAATTATCAAAAATCGGATTGATCGACTTTTGGAAGCGGTTTTTTTGCATAGTATATCCCATTACTATGTAGAACAAGAAAAATGTATAGCCGACCCCTCATCTCAGAGTAGGGGGGTGGACCCTCCGTAGAAAAAGTCGCGTTTTCCCCCAAGCGTAGCTCAGCTACAGTGAAAAATTCGAAAAATTGGTTCAAACAAACATTGTAGAGCGTTAAAAGACGAACATTTTACTTTTTTTACTTTTTTTCTACGTAGTCTTGGGGGCGAGTTATCGCAAAAAGAAAAAAAATCGGCGCAGCGTTCAAAAATGTTTTACAAATTTTATGCCTTGTCTTTTGAGGTCCAATTTAGGTTCAAGGGTTAAATGATAATAAAAATCGAGTTAAGTGATCACAAAAACCTCAGAAATTCACTTTTTGGGCTATTGGTTCGCTACATTTTATACCAGATCTACTTTTGCGTAATTTATTGAGTTGATGAAAAATTTTTGAACGCCGCGTCGCTTGTTTTCTTTTTGCGATAACTCGCCCCCAAGACCACGTAGAAAAAAAGTAAAAAAAGTAAAATGTTCGTCTTTTAACGCTCTACAATGTTTGTTTGAACCAATTTTTCGAATTTTTCACTGTAGCTGAGCTACGCTTGGGGGAAAACGCGACTTTTTCTACGGAGGGTCCACCCCCCTACTCTGAGATGAGGGGTCGGCTATACATTTTTCTTGTTCTACATAGTAATGGGATATACTATGCAAAAAAACCGCTTCCAAAAGTCGATCAATCCGATTTTTGATAATTATTTCTGATAATAGGGAATTTTCAAAATTGATTTTTTTTTGGAAAACCCCAGCTCCCTTCGATGACGTCCTAGGAAAAAACTGTAAATAACAAAATTATTTGTTTTTTAATTCTCTACAACTTTTGTTTCAACTTATTTTTCGTAAATGCGTAATTTCGAAAGTTATGGCCGAAAAACCAAAATTTGAACCCCCTCACCCCCCAAAACGGGGTCAAAATATTCACCAATTTTAGGGAAGTTCGGGAATATTGAAATACATGTCTTACTGAGCTTATATACGAAACTTCCCCTTTCTGCTAATTTTTTTTGGGTCAAAACCTAAAAAGCCTGTATTATTATAGCGGGACACTTTTTTTAGGGTGTTTGTCACCTTTTTCGACTTCAGTCACTTTTGGTTACTTTTCACGTCTAAAAGGTCACTTTGATTACTTTTATCACTTCAAAAGTCACTTTTTCTTCGCACTTCCAGGCAAAAATTCAAATTTTCTCGGAGAAATTGCTATTTTTAAAAATTCTTTAAGAAAAAAATTAAAAAATCGATTTTTGCAGGAAGGAATTTAATAAATGAAATTATTCACGTCTTTTCAGTTAATTTATCTTTGAAATGTTTGCAGAAAACTACAAAAAAATTGCCCTCCCCGAAAAAATTGAATTTTTGATTACTTTTGGTTATTTTTTGGTCACTTTTTGCTAAAAAAAAGTTGCTGAAAGTTACTTTTTTCTTCAAAAATTTCGCTATGATGCCTGAAATAAGTATCACGTCAGAGTAATTGATTCTGATTCTGTTTCACAGATGGATCGAAAATTCAAAAAAAAGGGACCATCGAAGTTTGATGGAAAAGCTAAGAAAAATGGATCAATTGTATCATTATGGGAAGGGCGGGGGGGGGGGTTGTTTTTTCTGTAAATTCCATTTTTCAACAGAAAAGGATTCAATTTTTGATCTTGTTTGAAAATTGAAAATTTCTTCGTTTCTATCCAATTAAAATAGGTTATAAGTATCTATCTCATGTGATTCTTACACCGACAAAAAGTAGATAAAAACATGGATTAACGGCATTGAAAATCACGAATCCGAATTATGACCAATTGAAAATCACCAGATTTTTTCAAGCTGTAAAACATAAATAATTATCGATGCATAAAGGCGTAAACTCTTCGTCTAATAATGATTTCGATAAATTCTATACGCATTCGTACTACTGATGATTTTTCTCTCTTAAATGGACGGCTGCTACGATAATAAAATGAAATTTAATACATATCACGAAGATAAATTCGATATCATAAATTTGCAGCATTTTCTACGTATCGATCAAAAAGCAAAAATAGTATGGAATAAAATTACGATAAATTTTCATTTATTTCGTGTCCATCGTGCACCGCAAAATTATATGTTTAACTGTTTACCAAAATTTGCATGCGCGGAAATCATTCATGACAAAAAACTTCCACTTCCTTATCTCGCACCGTACCGCAATAATTGCCCTCTTATTAAAGTAATTCGCTTACAATGTTAACAATCAAACGAATTATCTTATTGAGATTAATTTCTTCCCAATCGGTAATCAGTTGACCTCAAAGAATGTTATTTTGTTAAATTTATTACCTCGTGTTCGACGAAAGACCCATAGCCGCAGTACATGTGTAATTATTTATGGAGGTTTTTCCATTAGTCTCGATAATACTATGAGCTTTCACTTAAAACGTATATAAATCGTCTCGACGGAATTCGGATTTATTAATGAATACTTTGATACCTAATTAGCACGATTGTCTTTCTTAGAAAATACCATAAAATCGATCGGATTTTTCTGTAAGAAATTTTTATGAAAAGAACGAGATTTTTTTCGTCGTTGTTTAATTATAATTGCGTGTAGATTATTTCCTTGAACTTAGATTCTTCATTTAGTCGTTTAGATTACGACTGGTGGGTTTTCGTCGGCTCATTATCGCCGTTTCATTAACTGATCATTTTTTTCCAGCTGATTGGTCGTATTCGTGCGAGTTATGCAATTGTTATTCTGATTTTTTCTCGGGTTATTTACTCAAACGCTCTTATCGGACGATTATTTACGAGGTTTTACGGAAAGTTTTATTCGTACGTGGTTCCGTTGATTTGGAAGAGGTGTATGATGTAGCGGTGTGAATTTCGTAAAGTTTTACCTGATTTTGTTTGAAAAAAAAGTGTTATTGTCGATTTGATTTCTAAGCCTCGTACGTAATTATCGGTTATCGGTTTGTTATTTTGCGAAACTGAAACTAGGAAGAAAAGAAAATGGTAATTTTTCAACCTCGATCAACGATCCGCCTATTTATGTATACTAAATCGATATTAAGAACTTTTTTTTCAGCCTTAGATTTTTAATTTTGTTTATTTTTTTCTATCACAGGGAATGCAAGTAGCCACAAATGTGACTTTTCAAAAGCACCACGTTTCTCGTGATAAACGAGGTTATACCCTTGGAAGACACCGAGGCTTTCGAGGATGTACTGTGTGGTTCACAGGTATGTACGAAAAAATGACGTTTATGTACGTAGGTACTACTCGTAGACGTACTTATTTGATATGTATAAAAATTCCCCACGTGTCGAATGTCTTCTCTTACCGGTATTTTTGGAACCGGTTATCTAATTTGTGTCTTTTTTCGTTACTTTTACACAGGATTATCTGGCGCTGGTAAAACCTCGATATCGTTCCATTTGGAAGAATGGCTCGTCTCACGTAGAATATCGGCTTACGGATTGGACGGTGACAATATTCGTACCGGATTGAATAAAGATTTAGGGTTTAGTCCGGGGGATCGCGAAGAAAATATACGTCGGGTGGCCGAAGTAGCGAAATTATTCGCCGATAGCGGTACCATCACTTTGTGCAGTTTCGTTTCACCTTTTGCTGCGGTAAGCATGTGTCGAGGATTATGTAAAATGATTTTGGAAAAAATAGCTTTATAGGCCTCTAGAATTGATTTGGAGAAAGGGAGAATAAGGCTTGAATTGGGTTACTAAATTTTCAAAATTTCCAACCAGAATGATCAGAAATTGTAAAAATACCATTAAAATCAAAATTTTCTCAATTTTGAAAGTTTTTTTTAGTCATTTTCACAAATTTTTGTGATGAATTTTATTTTTCAAAAGAAATATCGAATAATTTTTCAACTGGAATTTTTCCCAATTTTCTATGCATAAAATTCTAATATCGAACTAAATTGGATTTCTCCCATCTCACTGACAAAATCGCAATTTTAATGGGAAAAATTAGGTTCCAGATTAAAAATTTCTAAAACTAATAAAAAATGAGAAAATTTTACATTCTGATTCAAAAAATTGAAAAAAATCTATTTCAAATGTACAAAAATCTGAAAAAATGCCATCTGACTAGTGAGTCAGATATTTTCAATTTTGGCCCCATCCCTCTTCCAATCATGATGCTAACTTTGATTCTCAGAGGGAGTGGTGATTAGCTGATTACATTTCCTTTTCCAAGTAGGTCTACCTGGATGCCTATAATTTGTTGATGCGAGGGGGAGGGGGATAAATGAAAATAATCCAGAAGAGTGAAATCATACTCTTGAAGTATGGTGATCATTGATCAATAGGCTTCGGTTAGCCGATTTAGGTAGTGATTGATCCTTAGATAATTTTTTTGGTCAATTCGAAAAAGTTACTTGATCTCTTCTTTTGAATTCATCATTAAAAAAATAACAATCTTTAAACTCTGGAAAAAATTGAAAAGATTTTACTAAAAACTGAAAATTATTATTTTATTTTTTTTGAAAGGCTTCGTGGGTCTGTCCTCCTTTCTTATTATCTTTAAAAATCTGTAGATATGTGGACAAACTCTGTAAATTTTCAAAAAAAGCACATAATTTTTAAAAAATTGAAAAATTTATAAAAAACTTGGTCAAAATAATTGAGTTTTTTGTAAAAAGAAGCGTTCCTACAAGGCCATTCTCGCACCCACCATGAATTTTGACTTGAACGACTAAACACCGCGATATAAAATCAAAGTTTAAAAAAATTGATGATCGGTTCCCTCAAAAAGCCCTGGGGTAGGTGCCTAGGTGGCAGGTTATCAAAGAAAGTTGAAAATTTTGAAAATTTTTGGCATCACTGCAAAAAGTTGAAAAATTTTCATGGTAGATTCAAGTTTGTTATGATCCTACTAAATAGTGTGGTATGTTTTTTTGTTTTTTTTTCAAGCTTTTTGAGGGAGGAGGAGGGTGTTAATTTTCAAAAATTTTGAAATCGTCATTTTGAACCTTCTCTTTTAATTTGTTTCGGGTATAAGAATGAGCTTATAGCAATTCTTCCTTTTCGACATTTTATTTATACTGTCCATGTGTCCAACAATCGATAATTGTGAGTGACATGACGTTATCAGAGAAAATGTGTAATACCTAAGTGAGGATTTCTAAAAACGTATTAAAAGATTTCATAGTTCACCCAAATTTAATTAGACTTTTTTTGTTAGAAAAATACTGGTTACGTTGAATATTAGGCGAGAAAATTGGTTTTGAAATTTTAGGAAATAATTTTGATTTCATTTTTTTTAGTAATTTTTCGAGCTAAATATGATTATGATTTCAAAGTTCATTTGCAAAGAGTGCTACTTAGCTATCCTGAAAGTTGAAACAAAAATATAGAAAAATGATTTTTTGCTCTTTTCTCATACTTTAGAAATACAATAAGTCATCAAATCGCTTCAGTTGGTAGAATCTGCAGATCGAGCCAAAACATTTTGAGAACTGATCATTTCTATCCTAATTTCGTTTTTTTGGAAAATTTGATTCTTATTGTAGCTTTTTTCAAATCAGATTAGTTATATTTGGTAAATCGCCTTTAGATGCCATAAAAAAATTACAAGTTGGTAACATTTTCAAAATTTCACCTGTAATTTGAAGAAATTCCGAAAATTTGGCCAAATTGTCCAATTTATGCAGAAAAATTAATTTTGTTTTATTTTTGAATAAAATTTTAGTTTAAACTTCTTATACAAATATATGACAGAATTTTACTTTTTAAATTGGGAAAAAAATGATTCCCCTCAAATTCATTAAATAAAATCGAGTTAATTTTATTTCGTGTTGCAATTTTGTTTGAAATACCCAATTAATTTTCTGCTTTGTTTGTCCCTTGAGATTTTGAAACAGAAAAAACATCAATAATGTATATTTCGTGATTCTTATTTTAAATATTCAGATTTTTTGATTTTCCCCCTCCATTTCAAGTTTATATTTCGAATCGATTAATTCAAATGTTTATTAGTTTTAAAAAATTCTTTTATTACTTAATCCTTGAATTTTATAATACGAATAATTTTTTTTAAATAGGAAAAATTCGATAATCTTGGATTCCAAATTGGCGTTTTTAAATTTTAACCTCACCCCTCACAATCATTTTGACTTTGGTTCTTCTCTGTTAATATCACTGAACTCGAAATGGAATGGAATTATAATTTTGTTTTGCATTTATTGCCTGTAATATTATGTCGTTTGAAAGTTGCTTATTTGTCTGTAAAATGGAATAACCTAAGTAAGTAATGAAAATTGTTAAGATGATCTAAATTACAAATTCGAGTTTTTTTCCATTTTAAAATCAATTTTGATAAAAATTTTTAGTTACTTAACATATTCAAATTCTGAATTTTAATCAATTACAGGGATGTATCTGGATGGATATTTTATCTATTCTAATTATTCCAGTTTCAGTCTGTGGGTATTTTAATTGGATAATTTACCAAGGGAGTAGATATTTTTATCGGATGCATATTATATAATGAGAGGAATAGGATAGATGCCAATTTTTGTTAAAAATAAATGGAAGGGGGGAATGGGGGATGTAAAAATATTTTGTTATATGATTAGTGGGTTATTCGAAAAATATAGCTTCATTGATTATTCATATAATTATACTTTCAGCAGCATATTTGCAAAAAAAATTGGACAATCAACGTTGCCAAAATCTAGTACGCGTTATTCTGTTGCATCGTGAAATATTTTGAATCCATTTTTCATTGTATTCGTTTTTAATAATCAACTCGTTGTTCGACGATGTATCTAATTAGCGATTATTTGAAAAGAAATTTCTAATCTGAGATTCGCGTAGTTGATAATCCCGCCGGCAATTATTTTCACAATTTGCTCTTTCGAATGTTACTCAGGCCAGGGTACGTTAGTTTGTTGCAATCTTATAATACCATGATAAGAACATCTTGAACTTGTAAAATAATGCGATAAATTTTTATTAGAGCGTATTAGTCACATTGTTTCAATTTACAACCTTCATTTTTCTCATTTATTGTAAAAATTGGTACGTCGAGAAAAATTTGAATTTAACAATTCAGGTGTTGTTTTGAGACCAACGTGGCCCCAGGAGTCATTACCAATCGTATGACTTTGACTTTTACAAAGTGTGTAGGTTATCAATGAAAACGAAGGGTGTTACTCGGAATTACACATTGTTGACGCAAAATTGTCACTGTGGGTACCCATATTTTTTAACTAAATGAGTAAATTTATCATTTTTTCCAACAAGTCGCTATACAGAAGGTATGATAAGGTTTTAGAACTTATTTATCTTGAGCTAGGTTTTGCGATAATTTTGATTTTTTTTTCGAATTGGCTTAAATAAAGCTGGTTTCAAGGTTTATGTATTTTCATCTTGAATAAATGCTTTGTTTTATAATCGATTTTAATTCGAGATGACTTATTTGCCCTTAGGATCGAGCAATGGCTAGAGAAATACATAAAAAAGCCGATTTACCATTTTTTGAAGTTTTTGTCGATACGCCTTTCGATGTTTGCGAAGAAAGAGACGTTAAAGGATTGTATAAGAAAGCCAGAGCTGGTAATATTAAAGGTGAGTAATCCTAGAATGAAATATACAGGGTGGCTCGGTTAAGGTGTGAAATATTGAAACCACGTATTCTACTTATCATTTGGAGTAAAAAATGTTATATACATGATGGGTCATAAACGCTTCATTATTGAGTTATTCGCCTTTAAAGGGGGCCCAGATTTCACCCAAAATTGGCAATTTTTGCTCTAGCAGTGAAAATTTTCGGGGTAGGTGGTGGAAAAAGTGAAAGGAGGTCCATAGAAACGTATACAATTTTTTTTTGTTGTTCATAAGTAAGTGTTTTAAAGCAAAAAATGTGTTTCTGTACCAGAAAAATGGTCGAACAAGAACAAGAAATCATTTTTTTGAAATTTTATTCACTTTTAGGGGTAGTACTACTTATTTAACACCTATTAACCCAAATTTCTGTTTTTTTTTTTATTTATTGAATGCTGAGTAATCAATTTATCAAATTTCGACCATCCCACAAAATTACAATAGAAATCGAATTTAATGATTTCTCATGATTCCTCATTATTATAAAAAAAATTTCGCCTAAATTTTTTTTCTAAAAAATCAAAAAAATGGAGGGTATCTCAGCATAATTTATTTTGTGGCAACGCTGTAATCAACTTCCGCATAAGTAATCCCGACGCTCGTCTCGTGAAACGCAACATTTTACGGGCGTCGCGATGCGCAACGTTGCCGAATTTCCAGTTCTTTACTCGGCAATATCTCAGAAAGAAATCGTTTTGGGCCCATGTTGAACATGACATTTTTTGTTCGTATTGATAAGTAGAATATGAGGTTTCAATATTTCACACCTTAACTGAGCCACCCTGTATACGATTGATGAGTTATAAATGAATTTTTAATCGATGATCGATTTTTTACAGGGTTTACCGGTATTGATCAGCAGTATGAAAAACCCGACAACCCTGATTTAACTGTTAGAACAGCTGATTGCACCATCGAAGAAAGCATGTTCCAAGTTATCACCTTATTAGAAGAGAAGGTTCGTGGCATAGCTGGATGTTAGGAACTTAGGATGAGTCATATGACACTGTGAATTTTTTTTTTCGATGTTTAGAGGTCTCACTCTATGGGGTGGTTCATGTTCCTATGATAACAATGGATTCCTAAAATTTTAGCCCCCTTTATAAATTAAGGACTACACAGGGACGTGCTAAACATGAGAAACAAAAATTTGTAAAAATAATTCAAAATTTCCAAGTATTATGCACTTAAAAATCTGAAAATATGACTTGATTTTTTTTTTTTAGGAATGAACTTTGAACCTGTAGAATTACCATAGGGAGAGTTCAGAAGCCACAAATAGTGCATTTTAGCCATTTTTACACAATTTGAGAGCTCCTCTGACACCCATAGGATGATTCCTTGGGTTCAAAGTTCATTTCTAGAAATCAAAATTGAGTCATATTTTCAGACTTAAGTAATATTTGAAAATTTTGCACCATTTTAACCAAAAATTTTCACTGTTTTTAGCATGTTATTCTATGTTGAATTCCACGAGATTAAGCAAGGCGTCTACTGGGTCCGAAAAGTCCAAAAATTAAAAAAAATATGAATTTTCTTGAAGAATGAGTACAAAAGGTTGAAAAAAGTTTGAATTTTGGAAAAAATTTAGAAAAGAGTGTGAATTTTTGGTATGGATATGTTTTAGGCCTGGGGGTAAAGTTTGATAGGTGTAACGTAACGTTTTTGTGTAACGTACCGTTTTTAGATCAAGACATATTGGCATTGTCAGATTTGGAAAAACTTGAAAAAAATTGAATGATCGATGATGATGAATTGATGAATTGATGACATATTTTATGCATCGACATTTTAATAAACAATTATAAAGTTTGATTTTTTAAAAAAGTGGTTTAGATTCGCAATATTGGCAAAACTGTCTGTCAAAATTATTGTAACAGAATATAAAACTGTCTAAAATCTTTGATACATTTTATTCAAAAAAATAAAAATGAAAATAGGGTATAATTTGAAAAGAAAAAAAATGCTTTGAAGAAAATTTTAAAAAAAAATGGAAAAAGAGTGCGTTAATTTTTTTTACTTGACTCTCTTGACATAATTCAAGTCATAAATTTTGCTAATAATTGAAGTGGTGGAAAAAATTATGAAATAGCTTTTGTCTTTTTTTGCAAAAATTTTCGCATGAGCTCAACAAATTAACACATTTCATTGTTTGCAAAGTTATCAATTTTTTAAATCTTTATGAGCTCTTTTTCTCCTCTTGACCCCCCCCCCCCTCCCTTCGCTGATTCTATATTTATTGGAACAAACTGGAAAAATAATTGGGACTTCTTGAAATTGAATAGGAGTGTTTGTGGGGGGGGGGGGACCAAGCAATGAATTGTGAAAAAATTGAAATTTTAGCTATGGAAATGCTACAAAATTTTCATTCTGGTAGGTGGTGATTTAGTAGACATCTCGTTAAGAGAGCCCTTGATTCGGTGAATGGACCCCCCCCCCCATCCATTGATGTAGGATGTAGGAGAGCTAAAATTTTGGAAGTCTTACTTTAAGAGAAAAATGAACAATCCTAGGGAGTGAGACCTGCAAGATTCAAAAATTTGACTTTGGACGGACGCCATTTGTTGTAAAAAAACAGACAAAATTTACTCATTTATGTCTACGTTTATAGGAAATCATTCCAGTGCAAAGTCGCGAAAGTGATCTCATTCCGGAGATGTTCGTAGCGGAGAATAAACTTACCAGTGTGAATAGAGAAATGGACGAGTTACATTCTTTAGAAATTTCCAAAGTCGATCTGCAATGGGTTCAGGTCATTAGCGAAGGATGGGCTGCTCCATTGAAAGGATTCATGACTAGAGAGCAATATTTACAAGTAATGTCGAAAATCTGTCTTTTGGAATGAATCATTACTAAGATATTCTAACTGGATTATTTTTTTCTAATAGGCGTTGCATTTCAATCAATTACCAAAGCAAAACGAACATCTTGGAGACATTAACCATTCGATCTTAATCGTCTTACCCGTTTCGACGAACGATAAAGAGCGTCTCGAAGAAGTCGGTTCGTTCAAACTGTGCTACAAAGGTAAACCGTACGCAGTCATTCGTAAACCACAATTCTACCCTCATCGAAAAGAAGAACGTGTAGCCAGACAGTTCGGAACGACCCACAAAGATCATCCTTATATTAAAGTAAAATCATCAAAATTGTAATAAACTAGATCATCTTCCTGATTTGGCTAAATCTGAACGCTGATTTTAATTGCAGATGATCTACGAAAGTGGAGACTGGTTAGTCGGCGGCGATCTCGAAGTAATTGAAAGAATCCGCTGGAACGATGGCCTCGACCAATATCGTCTCACACCGAACGAGCTTCGAGCCAAATTTAAAGAAATGCGCGCCGACGCCGTATTCGCATTCCAATTACGTAATCCGATCCATAACGGGCATGCTTTACTAATGCAAGATACCCGATCCAAGCTGTTGAGCAGAGGTTACAAAAACCCTGTACTATTACTGCATCCATTAGGAGGTTGGACCAAAGACGACGACGTACCGTTACCAGTTCGTATTCGACAACATCAAGCTGTACTTGAAGAAGGCGTCCTCGATCGTAAATCCACCGTGTTGGCTATTTTCCCATCACCTATGTATTACGCCGGACCCACGGAAGTTCAGTGGCATGCTAAAGCTAGAATGGTCGCTGGAGCTAATTTTTATATCGTTGGTAGAGATCCAGCCGGCGTTCCTCATCCTGATAAAGAAAATTGCCCCGGTAAAGATTTGTACGATGCTTTAGACGGTGGTATGGTATTATCAATGGCTCCGGGATTAAAGGATCTGGAAATCATTCCATTCAAAGTAGCAGCTTATAATACAAAAACTAAGAAAATGGAGTTTTTCGATCCCGCTAGAAAAGACGAATTTTTATTCATTTCGGGGACCAAAATGAGAGGTAAGAATCTTTTAACGAATTGTTAATGGTGGTCGAAACGAGGAATGTTAATGTACGAAATTTCTGTTTTCAGCTTACGCTCGTAATGGCGAAGAACCTCCGGAAGGATTCATGGCCCCAGGAGCTTGGAAAGTGTTATCCGATTATTATCAAAATATCACGAAAAAGGCGTAATTTCGTTGGCATTCCATTTTAATCTATCGTGGTTTTTCATTTTCGTTTCCTTACTTAATTTTTTTCTTGTTTTCCGAGTTACCATCCTATATCATTTCGAGCTGGTCTCAAAATGAAAGTGAACGATGTGAAATATTACATTATTTACCATATTTTTACGGATTTGTTGTATTGTTCGAGTGATTGATTTTATTATCGTATGTTTGCGTGTATATTTGTTTCTCTTTTTTGTTGTTTTTATTTGTATTTTTATTATGTATGTACAGAAAATATGATTTCAGTGTTTTATCTTGTTATGTGTATTCGTGTGTTTGTACATACGGTTGTACCAAATATACGTATTCGTCGTTTGTGCCGTAATTTATTGTGGTTATCGATAGAATAATGCGTAGAATATTCATTATAGAAAGTACAAATTTTGGTTTCGAAACAAATTCTGCTTATCGATAGAATAATGCGTAGAATATTTATTATAGAAAGTACAAATATGTATCACAAATGGTATCAAATATCGAATAGTCAACAAAATAGACGAGAGGATATGGAAGTGCCATTTTCAAACTGGATATCTTGTCACAGCCGAAGGTATTTAGCATGTACAGCACCTGAATTATGATATCGAATTGCACTACTCTCGGAAGATTTAATCTATTAGCTATATTCTTTATTAAGGGATCTTCCAATCACTAATCTTCGAACTTCAACGGTACCGGCACCGATTTCGTATAATTTAGCATCTCGCAGATACCGTCCAGTATTGTAATCGTTTATGTAACCGTTTCCTCCTGCAAATGTGCCCATTTAAGGAATTTTACAAGTCGAATTTCAATAATTATTCAGTAATGAGGAATCTTACCTAGACACTGTATGGCATCGAGGGAAACTTTCACTGCGTTTTCAGCAGAAAAAAGGAAAACTCCGCTGCAATCTTTACTGCTCACTGATCCCTTATCGAAAGCTTTAGCTACATTGTAAAGGTAACAACGAGATGCATTCAAAGCTACGTACATATCAGCTATTTTAGCCTGTTGAAATACAAATAATAAAAATTAATTAATTAATTGACATATAAAATTACAAAACATAACTCAAAATTATAGTTTTTCTTATCATTATTCTATTTTCGGATTTTTAGATTCAAAGATAAGCAATGCAAAGTAAACAAAAACAAACAGAAACGTGTTTTTGTCTTTTTCCTCCTCCCTCCCACTGCCGCCATCGGCATCTTCTCCTTTGGCTTTGGCGTTTCGTAACGATTTGTTGAGTGTTTGATTTTTTATTCTTACACTAATTATTTGAAATGAAATGGTGTTTTTTCGAGTTAATTGATTACGTGAGTGTAATTTACTTATATTATACGTTTATACTATCGAGTAACGAACCTGCATCATTTGAAATTCTCCAATCCTTTGATTGAATTGTTTACGCTGGTGGACATATTGAAAAGCGATATCACAGCAAGCTTGCATAATACTGTTACGTAGTTCAAAAAGTTGAAAATTATTATCTAAATACTTTAGATGTGTAAAAATGAACAATACGATAATTACTTCTGTTTTCGAGTAGTATAAGTATTTCGGTGAGTAATCGTAGTTAGATAACTTACCCAAGGGGTCCGGCAGAAGCTACCAATCGTTCAGAATCTAATCCGGACATTAATACGTATACACCTTTGTTTTCTTCTCCCAGTACATTTTCCTCTGTAATAAAAACAGCAGGCGATTATCCTGAGTCGAAGGCAATTTCACTCCGGTCAGAGTTGTAACGACTACTTACTTGGTACTATGCAATTTTCGAATATTAATTCACACGTGTTGGAACCTCTCATGCCCAATTTGTCGAGTTTTTGGGCTCGGTGAAACCCTTTGAAGTCTTTTTCTATTATGAAAGTTGTTATTTGTTTCTTTCCTTCGGCCTCGTGGTTATTTTTCGTTTTTGCGTAAACCTGTGGAAATAATCTGTCGAAGGTTAATTACATATTTTAATTAAACCTAGACCGCGTTGTGGAAAGATTCAGAGAATTAGATTACAATATTACCATGAAAGTGATGCTGTGTTATCGTAATCGAACCTAATAATGTAGAACTTTCATTACAAAATATAAGTTCGATGATAGGAGCAGTGGCGTCGACAGAATGGAAAATTGGGGGGGCACAAAAGGGGCCATGTGTTGGACAATTTTTCTGCTTTTTCGAAGTGCAAAAGGGGGACTGACTTTTTTCACCTGCTAAAAATGGGGAGGTGGTAAAAAGGGAGCATTCTTCCGCACTTTCGTCTCAATTAAATTGAAGAAGTGTTATTTTGTTTGTGCCCGAGCGAAGCGAGGGCGAAATTTTGAAAAAATTGGATTTTAATTGCCTTAAAAAGACGTTTTTTCATGTTTTAATGCTTTGAAAATCCCTATTTGATGTAACTGTAACGTAAATTTATAAACACAACATGAATTGGGGGGGCCAAGCGAGGGCCAGAACTTTTTCCGGGGGGCCTGGCCCCCCCGGGCCCCCCCTTGACGACGCCTCTGGATAGGAGAAATTGCTAATTTAATACATTTGGAAATAATATGAGAATCACGCTTGTGTTTGGTGCTTTTTTATAATTTTTGAGTAAAAATTCAATGTTTTGTTTGCAGGTTGCTGATAAAGTGGAATCGGATTAAATGTACGTTCTCGACTTATAGCATGCAGATAATGCTCTAAGGTTCTCGATGATAAAGAAAGTTTCAGTCTGAATCAAATTTTGCTAAATTGTAAGTAAAATAAATTAATGAAATACATCCACACGTTTGTGCGGAATGAATTTATTAACAATCCTGTATCCTTGTTAGGTTCAGATACTAACAGGCAAAATATTGAAATTCGTTTATCAAAACCGCCTGGTTTAAGTTTTGAATTATTCGACCAAGATAGGAAATTTGTTTGCATTTGAAGTACATACGATCGAGTACGTCAAATTTGAAATGAAAACAAATTCTTAAGCGATAACGACAACCACGTAAGTGATATCAAGGTTATTTCTAATTATAGATTTTTCCTCTCAGAAAACTGGTTGTTTGGTAACTTCGTTGGATAACAATTACAAGTACGCTGTCACGATATCGCAGATATTTGATACAGAGTAACATGAAAATGTTACAAAAAGGTAACTATTAAAACAATTAGGTATCTGAAGAACATACCACGAGTACATCAGCATCTGGTCCATTAGTGATCCAAAATTTATTCCCGTTTAATACGTAATGATCGTTTCGTTTTTCAGCAGTCATCGACATCGATACGACATCAGATCCTGATCCTGTTTCGGACATGGCGAGTGCTCCCATGTGCTCTCCCGAGCAAAGCTACGTTCAAAGGTGATCGTTGAGATGACATGAGTTGATTGAGTGTAGGATATCAATATGGCGAAATTTACCTTTGGTAAGTATTTTAGTTTTTGTTCGTGAGATCCATGTCGAGAGATCTGATTTAAACATAGTGTATTATGAGCTAAATAACTTAAACCAATTGATGCACTGGC
This sequence comes from Pseudococcus viburni, assembly GCA_033439095.1. Taxonomy (NCBI): domain Eukaryota; kingdom Metazoa; phylum Arthropoda; class Insecta; order Hemiptera; family Pseudococcidae; genus Pseudococcus; species Pseudococcus viburni. Next base: position 1,551,215 of record JAVBJF010000041.1, on the reverse strand, counting down.
TCGGGATAATTCTTCCATTACGACGATGGTATCGAGATAACTACCTTCTGATCCACCATATTGTGCTTGTATTTCGATTCCGATTAGTCCTAAGGATCCGAGTTTGCGCCAGAATTCCTGGAAATTTTTTTCAAAATTGGGTTTAGTGATAGCTGAAAGAACCTCAGTTCATTCTACGATTTGAAATGAAAGAGAAAGAATGTATTTTGTGAACACAATAGATGTGCGGTATTTTTACTTGAACAATGTTAGATAGGTGCCTATATATGTACATCGTGCCAACAAAAAAAGTATGGTTCGTTTGGAAGTAAACATCCTCTTTAAAAAAATGATGAAAATACGTAAAAAATTGATTAAAAAAAATTAATGCTTACCCGAAGCTGTTTGAATTCATTTTGTTTATCGATTTCTGCAGCAAAAGGAGCTAATTCTTTTTGAGTAAAATTAAAAATAGTTGTTCTCAACTGTAACAAAAATATTTAAAAATTTAATTTTTTTGATTATTTTTTTAAATTATTCATTTATACGAACTGGTAAAAAATAATTATTCCTACCTGTTTTTGATCCTCCGATAATCCGAATACTTCTTCATTTACGGGATAATACTGCGACAGCATCCGCTGATTAACACTAAACCATTTCGAATTACTTTTTACCAATCTCGCGAGATTCTTGGAGAATGTCAAATTCATCGCGACAGCGTTTGATGAACACAATTACGAATACGAAACCAACCAAGTACTGAAACTCGTTTTGATAATAAAACTACACAAAGTGATTACTTTGCATCAAATGACACATATTTTTCTACAAATCAGCGATAGATAAGTTTTGGTGGGAGGAGTGGTGTTAATGATTACATTTGTCCTTGAATCTTTCAACGACTACTTTCGTAATAATGTTCAGAATGAAGTAGTCTCATGGTATAATGGAAATTTTCCACGAGATATAAGTCGCATGTGCATTTGGAGGGAGGGAAAGGTTTATAGAGCTCGGATTTTTAGCACGAAAAACTTCGATGTACCTATTTTATAATCAAATTAAATTTGATTAATAATAATCAAAATTAAAAAAAAAATGTCTTAAATTTTGTAGAATTTCTATAGGCATGTCATTCTTTGTTTGAAAAACAACAAAAAAAAAAAATTTCGAATGTTTTGGCCAAAATATGCAGAAATATGCGCTTAAAACACTTGAAATATGCCAAATCATGCATTTATGGCCAAAATATGCAATAACAAACAGGTGTCATTTGACTCAAAATTTCATGAATCGAAAAGATCCGATCGATTGGCGCAATCATCTTTCATGTAGCAAAACATGTGGTTGCATAAAAATAAAATCCGAGCTCTAGAGATGAATTATAAAAAAAATCCCCGTTATAAGAAAATGCAAAATGCGATCAGTTTTTATAAAATCAATTTTCAATTTTAAAATGATACATTTTTCAGTTTTCTCCTTCAATAAAATAATAACGAGTTGAGTATAAAATGAACTTTTGAAGGGCGGAGGGGTGTGATTGTTTTAAAGAAAGTCCTTCTCGTAGTAATTTAACGTTCCAAATTTTTTGTGGGCTAATAATGTTTTTATGCTGTAAAATAGTTTTCTTGAGAATAGGTACAGAAAAATCTTGAAATTATCATATATTTTATCGTTTTATTTAATTTTTAGGGCTTGAAAAATATTCTAATAATTTGTATAATGTGTAAAAATTATTGTAAGGGTAAAAAAAATATTTTTGATCAAATTCAAAAAATAAAAAATTTTTGCCCCGGGTGAGGATCGAACTCACGACCTTAAGATTATGAGACTTACGCGCTGCCTACTGCGCTACCGAGGCTCATGGTTGTATAGGTCAATTGGTGACGTGTTAAAGATCGGAATTGTTATCATTCAAAACAGTTTGCAAATTTTAATTTTTTACAATGTTTTTTTCTTATTTTTTTTTTATAAATAATTCATTTATCTCGTCAGACGCAGATTAATTACGTAAATTAAAAACAATTTAAATTTTATCAACTCTGTTTTTAATTTGCGATGCTTCAGTATTTTTAAAACTTGGAATTCGTACATCTAAGTACTAAACTTTTTGTTTTTCGCGAACTATTCAGTCCTTTTTTTCACTAGCTACGTTTACTTACGTAATTCATAACATGAGGTAGTTGATAGTAAATTTGCTGGTTAATTTACTCAGGTCATTAAATAAATGATTCGCTGTGTGATAACGATGAAAAAATTTAAAGCCGTCAATAAATTCGAGCTCTTGAAAGGAAATGATGATTATTTTATCAGTACCTGATTCATTTTTCATTTGCTGTCAATCAATGCAAATATTATAAATGTAAAAATTGACTCGATTGCTCTCAATATAATTATTTTTAAATTTTCCATTATCGAAATATTCACATGTTCATGTTATTTTGTAAGCGTTTAGTAATTTTGAAAAGTAATATGCAATATTTCAAAATGATGATAAGGACTCCACTTTATGAAATTTATTCATTTTCGTCGTTGTAGCTTTGAAGAAATACATCCGCAAATTAAAAGCATAGATCCGACTATGATCGAACTGAATCCACAAATTGATAATAAAACTGGCGCTAGGTTGAAAGCCAGTTGAATTTGATGTTTTAGATTTTCAGGCAGTTCGATGGATTCCTCGAACCATACCGTAGGTACCATCATTTTTGGTAAATTTGCAAAGAACCTGTAAATTTATAGAGATTATTTAATTTTGACGTTCTACATTATACAGACTGTCCGGTGATCAGTTTACGTGGTTACACTAAGAAGAAATTTGGATGCAACCGAGTTCTGTAAAAAAATTGTTAGATAAACAATTGAACATGTTGCCTATCTTTAGAATTGAGGGAGCAAATGACGGTTAAAAAATGGTTGCAAAACTAAATGTTGATATGAAAATGGAAAGTACCTACTTGAAAAATTTGGAATTTAACAATTATGATTTTTTGCCCAATTTGAAAAGTGAAGGGACCACGAAAAAAATTGTACCAAATATCAAAATTGAAGGGGGTACGATTCATTCGAAGTTGAAAAAATTTAAAGTTTTTGGAATCCAGCAACTCTTTTAATTTTGGTGTAAGGCAAAAAATCATCGAAACAAAATTTTTTCAATTTTCAAAGTACATGCCCATTTCCTTGATTAGTTTTTTTTTAGATCTTTTAATACAATTTTTTTGTATTTTTTTCCGTTTTCAAGTTGGAAAAAAGTTCTGATTGTGAAATTCATTCAAATTTTTGAAGCACCTATTTTTTCCGTCATTTATTTGCTCCTTCGGTTTTCAAGATTGACGATATATTCATTCAGCACTTTATGAAGGGTCCTCTTTCATAATTTTTTTGCTTCCACCTGTTTTGCTTACTCTTGTTTAGGAAAAAATGTTCCAAAAATTGCAATTTTCTAAGAAAAAAGTATGTTTATTCTTTTTAAACATATTTTCGTCGAAAAAACCCGTAAAATTTAAATTTCGGGCCCCCTGCCAGTTTTTCAAAAAAAAACTCGATCCTCATGCAAATGCACCCCCCGCACCCCTCTTTTGTCGGTCCTGATTGTATTCAAATCTCAAATTTATGTAACCACTTACTGAACAGTTGAACACCCTTTATTTTCCTATGCCTCAAAAATTTCACATACCCTAATTCTGGATAAGGCTCAACTTTAATATTGATTTGTAATCTAGCATATATTTCCAGTATCATTCCAGAATCCTGTAATAAAATGTAGGGAATCACAACAATTTCAAAATTCAAATCTCTCGATGAGGAATATTTAAATACGTTTGCTAACTTTCTGCAGAGTGAGGAAAAATTGATGTTTTCTGGGTACCGGTTTCATACCAGCTATATTCCTTCTATAAATTTGATCAGCCAAATGAAAATGTGGGAATGATATATAAATTGGTCCATGAACGCAATCTGTTACATTTCTGACCCCCGATGGAAGAGTACATCTGTTATTTTTGCAATAGCAACGATTTTCTGGAAATGTTTTTCCATTATCGAATGTCTTCTCTGTGCCAGTGAATCGTACTCCTTCGACACCATATAATTTCTGAGATCCTGATTTAATTAAATCGAAAGTCCTGTATGAAGGGAAGATGATTCTTAAAATAAATTCTATCATTATATGAAATATTTATCCGAATATCTATTTACCCGCAGAAATCAGATATAAATAAAGAAACTGTATTCTCACTGCTGATATTTTTCGGCCAGAGATCTCCCAAAGATCCTCGTACTTGATCACATTGATCGGAGTAAACATCAGATTGAGGTTTGTAATTCCACGAACGAACTTTACCCAAATGGTTGAGATCGTCGGTACCCGTATGAATGTTGAAAATATTTATTTCACTGGCATTTTTCTAAAAAAAAAAAAGTAGATTAGTATTTAATAATTTTGGGGTATTTATTTTTTGAATGTTGAATAAATTGTGTAAAAATTATCCTACATTGAAATACCATCCAAATTTTTCTGGCAAATAACCTATATTTATTCCCCATTCCTTCAGCATTTTTCCTATTGATAAAATCTGATTTTCGTAGCCTTGAAAAAGCAGTTCTTCAACGGTTTTAGTGATATATACTTGTTTTTCCAATAAGCTCAGAAAGCCACTGATAAATAATTTTGAAATCCATATGGTATCTTTGAATTTATCTCCAACAAACTGCGAGTTCAAAAAAATTATTATTTTTTTTAAAATAATTTTTTATCTTGATAATTACGAATCACTTTACTACTGCTACAGCATTAATATTGGTAATACGATCAGAAAGTCTGCCATTGGACATTTCTGGTGCAAAGCTCCAAATTCTATCAGTTCTGAATGTTATTGTGTGGTTATTGTTCCATACGACATCGGATTTCTGCTGAACAAGCCTGTCAATAAGCGATGAATTGAATTGAAAAAAAAAAACTCGTTGAATATTCGTGATGATAATTCAGTTGAAATTTGCAACCTGAATGTATATGGGCCAACTTCAGCAAAATTTGGTTTTTCCCTTTTAGCTAACGTTTGCTCGGGATTAGTCCAATTGAACATATATATCTTGAAGTAGATAGGAACTGAGTTATTGCTCCAGATTTTCTCGGTGTCTGAACATTTGGCTAGTACGAGTTTCTAAAATTGAAGATTGATTGTAAATAGGCATCTAATATTTCAAATGTTGAGTAAATTCAAAATATTGAAGTTGATTTTACAGAATCTATCAAATCATTGAGTAAGGGTTTCCAAATTAGTGTCGTGGTTATTCCTAGAATAATAATGAAGCTCCCACATCCGTAGAGAAAAATGTTGGTGATGATGGTCGTGGTCATTGTGATACAACGATAAATTCATGTTTTTATATTATTTCATCGTTGAAAATGGATCAGATAATTCGGTAGCTGAGCTCGTGATAACAATTCAAAAGTAAAAATATTAAAAATCATTAATATTTCACGATTTTAAAATGAAAAACATTACACTAATGATTCAACGATTGAACTACATAAGTCGATTTAAAAAAAATCAAATATAAAATCAAAACAACGTAACGTACCCATTTTATATATGGTCCTTCTGTTGTTTTCAACTCCAGTATCTTTTTTCAGAAAATATTTCATCCTGAATTGAATTTCCTACTCTGATAACGAAATAAAATCAAAATTGAAAAATAAATCCATTCTTTAAAATTTTCATCCAACTCGTTAACTTCATAGAACATCTAGTTGTTATTTAACGTTCACCATACGTGACAAAACTTTGATTTGTGTCGTACAAATGATGCGGGGAAACAGATAAAATTATGTCAATTGGAAAAGTGCAACACCCTCCCCCCCAAAAAAACTCTTCGCGTTACTCAAATTACTTTTTCTCGTGTCCGATAAATATCTTAATACATATAATATAAAATTGATCATAGGTATACATTTTCATGTGCTTAATTCATGAATTATTGTGTGTACTTGGGGTGTAATTTTACATGTTTTATTGGATAACTATATTCTTATCGGAAATAAATAATCGAAGTATTGAAAATAATATCATCCGGATTTTTGTAGGTTGTTTCTGTTGAATGTAAATTAACCCAGTTATGAAATATGTGCTTGATAATATGGAAAATTGAAATTAAATGTCTATGCAGGTGTCCTAAATCTGAGTGGTCAGTTTTTTTCCTACTTGATTATTTACATTTGAAAAAAAAAGTGGTAAAATAAAATTGATATGGCCTATTATACGTCTCTTAGCATAAAAATAGGTATTCAGTTTTGTATTGATTTGAAAAAAATTTCAATTCTGGCAATTTATGTATTTATACATTTTCAAGATGGAAAAAATGATGTTCGATGGGAAACTACATGATAATTTACCTGATATCAAAATTTATGTTTAAAAAAAAGACACAAATTTTAGATACCAGGGATCAGTTTAAGAAAAAATCTCTCATGTGTCAATTTTTTTTCATTCTTCTTTTAATTTTTAAAAATTTAAATTTAAAAATAATCTCACATTAAATAACTTAGATCGATTTTGGAGAAAACCTTTTTTTTTTTTTTAAATATCAAATATCTGTCTTTTTTTTTGTTCATGAGAAGTGGTTTCAAATTCAAACAACTCTGGCATTTCTGTTACTTTCGATATTTTGCTGGGCCCTGTATTTTGTCAAACATCGGAAAATAATTTTTTCAAATAGGTAGCTAGGTGCCTTTTTCTCGAAATATCTAAGTTTTTCTAATTTTCAAAATATTGCTAAGTACATAATTTCACTGATTTTAAAAATAATTTTGCTTAAATTTTTTTGTGCCAAATATAGTATCATTTCAGTTTAAGATTTTTAAATTATTTTTACACAGCAACTAAGGCTAGAGGCGTGTGGGAAAGGGGGTTACGTCAGAGTAGGGATTTTAGATGTGTATTAGAAAGGAATGTTAAAATTTTTTGAATATGCTGGGAAGTGTCGTTTAAAATTTCTGTGGGTATTAGAATTTGTTAGTGTGAGCCTTTCCTTTTGAAATTTGAGACATTGGGTAAGGATCTGAAGAATGGAGATTTGAGTGTTACATAAATTACAAATTAAATTCATCAACAGTTTGACACGCTTTCTTAATATCTGAAAGTCAAATGTGATATTGCATTATTGAAAAAATCCATGCATTTTTTTTCATCCAACAAAATTTCGTTGATTTAAATCAAACATTTTTGTAACTTTTTTTTCAAACTTTAAAATTTCTAACCGACTACAACTCTAAAATTTATATCCATATTTTAAAGTTTTCTTTTCAAGGAAGAAGGTTTTAGATCATTAATATAATTTTGTGATACATAAGTTAATTTCCATATTTTACAAAAGTTGAATTCGAAATTCGAATTGAAAATATGTTCTGTTTTAAATCATAACCCGATGGCATTTTTTTATGTCAAAAATTTCAACCTTTTTTTCATTTTTTATTTTTATTATTTTTTTCAAATACTTGGTGCGAAGTAAATACTCAAATCTATTATATAAAGGGAAGTTCGAAAACTTTGTCACAGCATCACGGCTAAACGACTGTATGAAATTCGTTCAAATTTTGGCTATAAATTCAGGTCAATGTGTAGATTGACCACTCGACATCAGTTTTTCAAAATTTTGCTTTAGAAAGCTGCAATTCAGCTTTGAAGTCGAATAAAAACTGAAGTTACTTTCATACTTTGAAGGGAAACGGAGGTGATCTTCTTTGCTAAGCAACCCAATATTATTCGTATTTCGTTTTAGATAAAAATTTTTAAAACATAAAAGTACCTCCACACTCAACAGAAAAACGGAGGTGAGAAGAGGTACGATTTTTTACTAAGCAATTTTTAATTTTCAGTTAGTTTGATTCAGTAAGAGATTTTCTTCTTAGAGTGAGCATTCAGTATTTGGAGGTTTACCTTTTACTTAGGGACAGTAGTAGTATATCTCAACAAAACGATTGACATTAACACCTCATTCTTGGCCAAAACATAAGTATAGAAGAGAGGAGAAAGGGAGATGTCAAACCATAAATTGCAGAAAAATTTGATTTTCCAGAAATATTTTAAAATAAGTAATTTTGAGGGAAAATACCTTGGAGGTGTGAGACACTCTGAAAAATTCCAAAAGTGAAATATAAATTTGGTAAACTTTGTTTTTGATTCCATATTTTAGACAAATTTTGAAAATATTGAGTCTGATGAACATAATGGGAAAAAGAAACCATTGGCGAAAAACAGAGTGTTCTAAAAGAAGTTTACCGGATGTCCAAGAAGAAGTATACAGGATGTCCAACAGAAATGGGCAAATTCTATTAGGGTGCAAAAACGATTGCCTAAATACGAGCTGTCCAAGAAGTAGTATATTGGGTGTCCAAAAAAAATTATGCAAGGTATCTGAAAAATATGTCAATAAAAGTGCTTATGGGGAAGCTACTCAAGGTTTGACACATCAATCTGAAAAATTCCTTTTCAATATTGTGAAAAAACATTACTTCGTGGATTCATTATTTTGTTAGGGAATTTGGAAAAATTGCAGAGGATTGCTCGGAAATTATAAATTTGAAGCATAAGTATGGAAGAGAGGTAAAGGGGAGATGTAAAAACATACAATTGCAGATAAATTTGTTTTTCCAGAAATATTCTAAAAAGAAGTGATTTTGAGGGAAAATACCTTGGAGGCATGAGACACTATGGACTATTTCAAAAGTGAAATACAAAATTAGTAAACTTTAATTTTGATTCCATATTTTAGACAAATTTTGAAAAAATTGATTCTTCTCTCACTGAAATGAAAATACATAGGTATTAGAAAAATCCAATATGCAAACAATTGAATAAAATGATTCAAGGTGTCTACAGTGTTCGAATCAGTGAATAGTCCCTGAAAAAAGGTCAAAATTACAGCACAGGGAGAATCTGTGAAATTTTTTGATTTTCAGCAAATTTTCTTTGATTTTTCAAAGGATTTCACTAATTTTCTAGCAATTTTTTCAACTTTTTGTTTACAGTGAAATTTGTTTCCACTGATTTATTGCTGTGCTGTAATTTTGACTGTTCTGCTGTGATTTTTGGTAATTTTCACTGATTCATGTATAAGAGAGCATAAAAATCCGGAAAATGTTAATTTTTGTAGAAAAAAGTAATTTTTTTAAATAGGTAACTGATGCTTACTATTTTTTCAAAGCTAAATCGTGTTCTTATTATTTTTGAATTTTCTAAAAAATTACACGCGTCAAAATTAAAAAACAAATAATGTATAAAAGAAAGGGAGTGGCGGGGGAGAGGGGGTCAAAAGTTTTTCAAGATTTTTTTTAGATCAAGGGACATCATCGGAGGGAGTTGGATAGAAAATCAGAGAGGGAGCCAAATTCATCTCTTTTCCGGGGAGAATCTTCGGGTAATTTTTGTGATTTTTATCTGGAGTGGGTATGGAGCATGGGGACCTTCATCTAATTTTTAGCTAAAGGGAAGCAGCATTCAAAAAAATTAATTCAACTTGGGTTATTTAAAAAATTGATTCATGGAATTTTTGATCAATGGGAAAAAGCATTTACTCGTAAAAACAATGATTCGCTCTTAGTAATTTCAATTTTTTTAAAATATTAATTGATTCAATTGTTAATTATAATGGAAGGGGTTATATTTTTTTTAAAAAATAACAGGTTGAATACAACTGATCTAATTTTCAATTGATGGGGGGAGAGGAGGAAAACATTTAAAAAAATTGATTCACGCCCTATAATGATATTTAATTATTAATGGGGGGGAGGGGGTGAGATTTTTATTTAAAAAAAAAAAATGGGATTCAACTTGAATACAAAATTGTTCGATTTTTAAATTAATGTGGATGTGGGGGTAAAAAAAGTAGATTTGACTGGTGATACTTACTCTTTTTAAAAATGATTTGATCGGAGAGCATGACAGTATAAACAGAAATTCGAAGTGATATATTTTTATGAAAAAAGAGTTTTGTTTGGTTGTGATTTTTTAAATTATTCGTTTTTTAAAAGATTTGTTTGAACTTTTTGGTTCTCATTCGGGTACCTATTGTTTAATCATTAATTTATTTTTATATTATTGGTTTTTTAAATTATTGGATCGATCAAAAAATTTCTTTTTTAAAATAAAATTTGATGTTTTTTTAAATTTTATTCATATTATATGATTTTGAATTGACGCTAATAATTTTATGGTATTCCCGCGCGAAGAGCGGGCAGGGTTCCTTGTATTTTAATAAATTGAAAAGTGATGCCATTCAATTGGACATTTCTGGAACTTTTCTTTATTTTGTCAGATTTTCAATACACAACAATTATCCCTGATGTTTAGACAGAAAGTCATGGGGTTATTATAACTGGGACAGAACATTATTATAAAGTATCATTTGTCTTTAAAATTCCGCATTAAAAATCGGGGTTTAAAAAATCAAATGTTTAAAATTGCTTAAATTTAAAAATGGTATCGAATAAATTTGAAATTTTTTGTTACTTTTCAACATTTTGTCAACATTTAAAAAATTTTATTAAAAAAATTTATAACTTCATCAGATCGTTCATTGGAGAGTGGAACTTATGAATTTTTCCAAGTTTTTTTTTTTTTTTTTTTTGATGTCCGACAAGCTTTTTTGAAAGTATTTTAGCTTAAATTTTTTTGGTGACCCAAACCAGCCCTAAAACATATTCACATTAAAATAAAATAAATATGGCCAAGAAAACTCGACCATAATGGTCGAATCCAAGAAATGATCTTTTGTGTATAAATAATGAACATCTATTCGGTTTATATTAATTTGAATTGAAATAATTCTATCAAATTTTTATTTTTATAAAAATGACCATGGTACATTAAATTGATTAACATTTCGTTTCTCAATAAATGAAGAACAATAAAAAATTACCATTGCAACTTCTTAACCATTTCTTATTAAAAAAAAAAAAAAATCGTTCTGAAAGACGACAAGACGTTTCCAGAACGTACTCCAGTGTTCGTTTGCTCATCTATGCGTTCGTTTCTCGACTCTATGCTTTTTTCCTGGAATGCAACAGTGCAATTATGTCTGGAGAATGGAGATGGAATTTTTCACGTTGATAATTTTATTGCATTGCTGTAATATCATATGTAGAATTCAGTTCTTTGACCGATTTTACGCGGATATTTCGCTGTTTTCTGTGCTGAGTGAATGAGTAACGTGTAACGAGTAATTAAAAAAATGATTTGTTAGATTGTGCGAATTTATTTCTCGGAGTTTTGTGTAGGTATTAGTTTGATCAAATGTGATTTATCAGATAGGTGAGTTTTTTATCCATTTGTTTGGTGATTTTTAAATACCTAATTTTAATTGCTAAATTATAATTCGCTGATGAGGAAAGTTACAGTGTTTCTTGATGAGTTGAATGTTCTCGAACGACGATTTATGTGTGTGGAGTGTTATTCACCTGATATCTGAACAGGTTTTAAGATAGAAATCAGTCATCTCAGTGTATGTATTTGATATGTTAGTAATATAGTATATGTATTAGACGTAGAATATCGAGTATAAAAAAATCATATTTCGCAATTCACTGGGCTATTGAGCTTGAGCTTGGGCTCGAAATTGGAAATTAATTGTCAGACGAATATCGGAATTTCAGTGTTGAAAAAAATTCGCACAGAAATTGTAATTTAGAATAAGTATTTTCTTATCGAAACCAACAATTAAGATCTGATTGCGGTATTCTGCCGTAAGATGAGAGAATGTCAGTGCTGGTGCTCTGATAACTTGTGAACTTTCACAATATTTACCTCTCACAAAACTCCAGCCAACTTTTCCAGTAAAAATAATCGTTTCTAATATTGCTGTAAATTGAGCAAAAAAACATATCAAACAGGAATATGGTTTAAAACACGTCAACTTTCCACCTGTCTGACTCATGGGGAGAAAAAATTATAAATTTTGCGAACCCAGATCGATGCTGAGAGTAGTCTGACCCAATACGAACATAACCAGCATAATTTGTTTATTTACTCGGCTCTCGGTCTCTGGTGGTATCAGATCGATATTTTAAGGGCAGACTTGTGATTTTAAATGCGCAGTTTACTCATAGGTAAACCCCTATATCGCCCACGTTCTTCACTTGTGTTTACTTTTTGAAAATATCTTTCGTCTTAATGAGATTAGATTAAGGGGTAAATTCAATTGGACTACGTATTTTCACGTTGTAATCGGTTTGTTAGATTACGTTGGTTTACAAAAAAATGAGCTAACTAATCAACTTATTTTGCTACATCGATGGAGCTAAGCTAAGGTATGAATTTTTCTAGATTATCATTTTGTTTTCATAGATAAACATTTTGCAACATATGTTATTAAATTTAACATTCGTTCTAAGTGTAGTTTTGCGTGTGTATTCGTCATTTCTTAGATTTTTTTTCAAAATCCCTCGCTAAATTTTTCCTGCGAAATTACGCGGAGAAGTTTTTTATTAACCGAGTTTATAGCTTTTTTTTTGTTTATTATTTTTTTAGTCGAGTAATAATATTGCTATTACTTTTATCGTCGGTTCAGTAAAAGCACAATTGTGAGTTGAGTGTTTGCTCGTCCACTTCGACTTTTTCAAATCACCTTTAAACGAATCGAATGTTCCTTACGCTGTACGTCAGAAATGTAAACAGGTACAAAATGTTTATTTGGAAACTTGTCCGTAACAATGAACTTGCCTTCCACTTGAAAATCGTATTTTAGTGTAGTGTGAAAATTACACGCGTTGAATTATTTGGTTACATTTTTCACTTTTTTTTCAAATCACTTTAACCGTTTGACGAATCTATTTTGAAAAAACGACGTTTTTGACGTCATTATCTGCGCAAGTAGTAGAACCTACGTAGGTAAAATTTTGGGTGGAATTAGCTATCATTGTATTACTATAATTTTCTAATAACACGGTTATACCTATAATTTTTGTGTCTGAATGTGATGGTCGAATTTATTCGAGACTGAGTTTCTGTATGTTTGAGATGAGGTGTTTTTTGGATGTCGTTTGTAGATGAATCAAATTCGACTTGATTTATTCGTTTTGTCTTGTAATTATTGCTAATCAGATCTCTATTATGAATTGTGATTTCGAATTGAATTTCAGAATATGAATGATTGAATGATATCTTGTAGTATGTCCCTGTAATAAATCAATGCAAATATCGAATTGTGGATAATATACCGAATCTGTCAACGTAATGAGTAGCTACTGCTACTGCCATGTATTGCATGTACTTATTGAGTGCCCTTGTTGAAACTTGACCGAGTTGGATTTTAGTAAAATTTTACATCGAGATTTTCAATACATATGTATACAAGTACCTATTCGTACTTTCTAATTCTAAACTTTACTGATATATGTAGCCAAAATCCTAGTATAAAAAAAATCAGCGAATGTGGCTGAAAAATTAGTTGAATTTACATCAGGGACCCAGGGATCGAGGCCGTGCAGAGAAATCGGGGCTCAAGGAAAAAATTTAAGAGCAAAAGAAAATTTTTATTTTTTGAATACAGAACATAAGAAAGAAAATTTAGGATTGTAAAAGAACGCAACCCAAGCCAATTTTTTTTGAGCGCCCTCGTGGTGAATTCAGAAATTTTTTAGCCCCAGAAGGCCCCCAAAAACTCGGGTCGGGAGAAAACCCCGTTCCCCTTGCACAGGCTTGATGGGAACTCTTTAAATTTGAATCAGTCAAAAATGCCAAAATTGACTGATGAAATAGACAAAATTAAGTCACTGATAATCAGTCGAATTCCACTGATTCTCCTGTTGATCAGTGACATTTTACTGCAAATCAGTGAAAAATTACCTATTCAATTAGTGAATTTTTATTATTGAATCAGTTGAAATTGATTGATTCAATCAGTGAATTTTCATTGTAGAATCAGTAAAAATTTAATTGACTGATTGAATCAGTAAATTTTTTCACTGATTTCAACAGTGACTCAATTCTGTCTATTTAAATCAGTCAATTTTGACTGATTCAAATTTAGAGAGATCCTGGGACACGATGCACCAAAATGGTCTGTCATTCTATTAAAATTGGTCAAATCATCTGATTTTTGCAATAAATTATACTCTCTAAATCTGAATCAGTCAAAAATGCCAAAATTGACTGATGAAATAGTCTGGATCATGTCACTGATTATCAGTCAAATTCCACTAATTCCCCAGTTAATCAGTGACATTCTACTGCCAATCGATGAAAAATTACCGATTCAATCAGTGAATTTTCATTATTGAATCGGTAAAAATTATTTGACTGGTTGAAATCAGTCAAAATTTACAGATTCAATCAGTGAATTTTCATTGTTGAAGCAGTAAAAATAAAAATTCACTGATATTGAATCTGTAAATTTTTTTTACTGATTTTACAGTGACATGATTGCGTCGATTTAAATCAGTCAATTTGACTGATTCAAATTTAGAGAGTAGTTAAAATATTTTCCTTTCATTTCGCTGAAAACAATTTTTTTTGGTGTACACCCCAACCCTAGCCCTACAGAATTTTTTGCATCTTGCCTCATAAGTGGGGTAAGAATGGTAAGATGCCAAGTGCCATAGGGCATATTGTAAACAATAAAGACATGATGAAAAATAATGAATTTTTTTGTCAAATTTACTCAAGTACATTCGAGGTGAATTCCACAGATTTAAATAAGTGTAATTTTTGAAAAGAAGAGTTCTAAAACCTCTGTAATGAAAATTTCGGCTATCTTAGTTGATTTTCCGGTGTGTTTTTTTGGCAAATTTTGATATTTTATCTGGATATATTGAAGCAAAAATGTGATATTCTGGAAAAAATATCACAAAAATATAAATTGAAACATGTTTAGTAAGTACTATATGTGACTTTTCCAAAAAATTCGTATTCAAAAACAATGTTTGCAACATGCCCTATTTTTAATTTACCATATTCCCCACATTACTACATTTTTTTTGAATCACTATACTGACAAGAAATAAAAACTCGAAAAACAACAGTAATTTGGAAATTTTACAGTGGGTACACAAAATCACATTTTTGTAATAGAAAAAATTAATTCCATTGATGTAACGGATTCACAAAGTCTGGAAAGATTAATCTTACGGATTTGACGGGAAAAATTTGATGGTTTCGAGAAGTTGGTATCCGAAATTTTATGTCCAAAATTTGGTCTCATCTATCATGAATTAACCCCCCCCCCCCGCCTTATAACATATCCTTATGCGTTACACATTGTAAGCATTTTTGAAACTATGATATTTCGAATATGATTTCGCATCAAGTTCGTAGAATTCTATAAACCATTGCTTTTTTGTGTTAAAATTTTCATAAAAATAAAAAAATTGTTTTGAAAACTAATTCAATCTTTTTTCAGCGAAGATATTGTAGAAAATTTTCTAAATTTTTTCCTTTTCAAACTATCAAATTGAAAAGAAACAAACTATCAGGCACTAGAAAAATCATTGAAAATATTATTTTATTCAACTGACGATTTCTTTTCTCATATTTGTTATTTTTACTCAAGAAAATACGCCCTAATTTTGAGGGTAGAAAAACATTTATTTCGTAAAAATTTACGCTCTCTTACCTTTTTGTACATTTTTTGGAAGAGGTTCAGGGCAGAGGGTATGAAGTATAAATAAACAATGGAGAAAGAGGTAGCTTTCCCTGAATAATGATAAAATTTTCATTTTTAATCGAAAATATTGAAATTGAGCTGAAAAATAATGTGGAAACATTTTTCATTTTGAGTAAAAAAATTGAAAAAAAATTGCATAATTATGTTTATGAATCAAGAACTTTTCATTTTTGCCTCGTTTATAATGCTGAATTTGGTTCTTTTTTATGAAGTTAAATTTTGATCAAAATGATTTTTTTGATGGTTTCACATAGGTCTACGTATATTCCAATTATTTTTTCGGTGTAATTCTTAAATCTTATTACACTTCGCCATTTTTTTGTAAATTCGTTATGACACGAATAGAGAAAATAAAAGAAAAAAACACGCAGTCGGAGTCAAACTGACTCCAAATTGACTCCGACTCCGACTCAACTCCGGAGTCAGGGAGTCACAGTCAAAGATTGACTCCGAATTCAAGCCAAAGTCAGCAGTCAAGGTCTAAAATTGATTCCGGAGTTAGGTGGAGTCAGACGTCAACTTTTTGGCTGATTTCTATTCCCTGCTCCAAAATCGTTGTCAAACTGACTCCAAATTGATTCTGACTCCGGCTTGACTCCGGAGTCAAGCGGGAGTCAGGAGTCAGCTTTCTCCCTTAACTCCGAGAGTCAAGCCGGAGTCAGGAGTCAACTTTTTGGCTGACTCCTATTCCTTGAAAAAATTGAAATATTATGTTTTGAAGCTCTCTATTCATTCTGCCTTTCCTTTTTCTGTCTCATCAATTGAAGGTTATAGAATTTTTTTTTTAAATTCGTAGTTTTCTTAACTCCCCTTTTTATCTCTGTAAGTACATAATGTAAGTAATTTGAGAAAATTTGAGAAAACAGGGGTTATTACGAGTATAAGGGGTGGTTCCAGGTTGTTGGAGTAGTTCCTATAATTTCAAAGGCGGATTAAGACCTTCGGCGCCCCGAAACTAACCACTAATCCGCGCCCCTAATTTTAGAATCTTCATAAAATAGTTAGGTAAGGTACCTACATAAGCGCACCCAGAAATTATGTAAGGGAGGGGCTCAGATTTCGAGAAAAATGGAAGGGGGTTCAAATTCAATGAAAAAATGAAGTAACCTGTTATTTTAGTGGGGCTCCAGAAATCAGGGTATTTTCAATAGGCAGATAATACATATCTACAGATTTGAGCGAAGGAAAATTGAAAAATGAAGAGATTTTCTGATTTTTTAAAGGCAAAATTGCTGATTTTTCCTGATAAATGGAGCATTGACTGAGAAATTAGTAATATTTAACCGAAAAATCAGTGAAAATCACTAATTTTCAGTGAAAATTTTTTACTGATTAAAAAAGACAGAATTTCTATAAGTAAATTCAACTGATTCAAGTAAAGTTTAGAGAGTGGAATGTTTATTCAAGAAAACAGTTGAGGAGTCGTTTTCCAAAACGCATTATCGACCATTTTTTCGAAAATCGTTTTTTTGAGCCAAATTGTTCAGGAGAACATACTACACAACATGTAGCACTTACCTACCTGAATACCTACTTGAACTTTGTGTTATCCAGCATAAAGCGAAACCCTAAATTCAACATCTGTTTTCCAAAACGCATTATCGACACGGCGCAGCTTTATATCTTCGAAAAATGTCATATGACGTGTCGTTTATGAGGTTTTTGAGGGTGCTAAGTTCGAATATTTGCTTATTTTTTGAATTTGACCCTTCGATGCCCTTCTAGCTCCCCAATTTTGGGAAAAAGGGGTCTGAAAAATAAAAATTGCGTGTGGCATATTGATTTTCACTGATTTTCATTTCCCAGCCCCCGTTCCCAAAATTGGGGAGCTAGAAGGGCACCGAAGGGTCAAATTCAAAAAATAAGCAAATACTCGAACTCAGCGACCTCAAAAACCTCATGAACGACAGGTCACACGTTATTTTTCATTTTTTTGAATTTTGACCTCATCAAGGGGGCCAATAAGAGGATTTAGAGGGGTTGGTTGAAAAAACCGATTACATATTCGAACTCAGCGCCTTCGAATCAGTAGAAATCGATACGTTTCATCATTTTTTTTCAATTGTGGGCAAAATTGTGGACCCCTGTATCCCCCCCCGCGGGGGTGAAGGGATCCCATCAAAGATTGTGATTTTAATAATAAATGATTAGTTACGAAGTTATAAAATCTTATTTCCTGTTTTTTTGGGTAATGATGCATTTTCATCTCAATAATGAGTTTTCCAAAACGCATCAAGTCCGAATTTGTTTTCCAAAACGCATCAGAATCCCAATCTGTTTTCCAAAACGCATTAGTGCTGTTTTTTCTCAGTCCATTGTGGATAGGTAACAATGTCTGAAACTTCGCAATGTCACCTAGTGTATCGAGGGTCGTCCCAACTACTATGTTAAAAAGGTTTCAAACCGAATGCGCATGATTTGTTGAATGGAAAAGTTTTTTTCGTTTATCTCGAAAACACTTTTTTCTCGTTAATGCGTTTTGGAAAACGACTCTTCAGTTATTAAAATACTGCCCGAGCGAAGCGAGGGCGAAATTTTTATAAAAATCATACTCTTTTTTGACATTTTTATAATAAAAAAATCGCTTTGCCGAGCTTAAGGGGGGGGGGCTCGAGGCCCCTGAGCCTGCCCTTGAGTGCGCTTATGAATTTGAATTGTCAAAAGTACAAAAATGATTGGAGAAAAAAACAAGAAAAACGATATCATCAACGAGTCACGTGACGTGTAAGGAGCGATTTTTTTTACCAATATTTTAAAATAAATTTCGAAAAATTTGCCGCCCTCAAAATTTTGCCGCCCGAAGCTTCAGCTTCGTTAGCGTCGTGGGTAATCCGCCACTGTATAATTTACGTTTGTAATTCCAAAATTGGTCGGTAATTTACTTGCTCCTATATCACTTTGACGCTAATGGGATTTCGGCGATCAAATTTCTTCAACTCTAAATGTTAAAATGTTTCCAAAAGTTCAAACTTCAATGTTCTCAAAATTTGTCCAATTTTAATTTTTTTAAATTCTTTTCAATTTTATAAAAAAAAGTTTTTTCCAATCGAGTTGAATGTTGAAAGAAATTTTGAAAAACATGAAGTTACATTTTTTTTAAAATTCAAAATTGAGGAAAAATTTTGAAATTATTGGAAGAACTTTTTGAGTTGAAGGAAATTTAAAAAAATAAGTGGAACAAAATTTTGAAAAATCATGGTTGAAAAAATGTTAAGAAAATTTACAGTAGGAGAAAGTTTCAAGTTGAGAAAAATTTTCCGACTTTAATTTTTAAAAATTTTTTCCAACTCTGAAAATAAAAAAAAATTTCCAACTATTTGAAATTTTTCCTAGTGAATTTTCTACAAAAACATCCCGTGGTTAAAAGTTGATAACGACGGGTCCGATGGGTAAAAATTGTCATTCATTCGAAATTTTTCTGTGTTACTGACTTACATACATGTACGGTTAATATAAAATGGCCTCAGTTGCGTTGGGAAAATTGAATAAATTTTATCTCATAGTAATGTTTCCAACAGCTCCAAAACATTGAGAAGAAAAATATTGAATTGAGGGAAAAAATTGGTTCCTACGATTTTTTTTTTGAAATAATTTTATTATACTGGGTGTGTATAATTGCCAAATTTAAATATGCTTGAAGCGAAAAAATTGCTGATCTAAAAATAGTCTTACGTTTTAAATTTTTGTCACGTTTGTGAGCGTAAAAATTCATTATCTTCTGACATGTAACTTTCCTTATCGACGGAAACGCGATTAAATTTTTGTTAATGAATGTTTTTTTTTTACAATTTTCACCATAAGTACCCACTACCTACACCTAGCTACCTGAATTCGATAACTATTCGTATTGAAAATTTAAACGAAAAAAACACCGATAATTTTTATCACTCAAACCAATATCGAAAGAGGTTTTCGTAAAATAAAACTTTTAAAAAACAGAGGTACCTACTTAACTTACATATTATGAGTACACGTATTGGTATTCGATGAGTAATCCAATCCACTTCTAATACGAAATAGATGAATGTACAGGTATTTTGCAACCCTTTCCAATTCAACCCTGAGACGTTTTATTTACGGAAAGCTTAGGTTTACGTTTGTACATATGTGTCAAGCAGTGTTATCATAAAGATGAACCATTAAACCATAAATTACTTCAGGATGAATGAAAGACTGCTGTAGGAAAATTTCCATCGTTATTTTATCACGCTGCGATCGAAATGCTAAATATAGAAAAAGAATTCATCATTTGTACTCTTCTCATAATGTATGAATATTTTCGAAGTACATCGAGTATTTTTTCTTGCACCATTCAAAATGCTTTCTTTGTCAAGTACACATACAAAGACCTTGTTGTTCATACTCGTGTTTTTTTTCAAGAAGAATATGGCTTGCCTTTATAAAGAACATACTCTAACCGTTTAATAGCATCATTAATTCAGTTGGAATTTCCTTCTTATGAATTAATTTGCCATCTCGTAGGTTTTTTCCTTATCTCATAGAGTTCATTCGAAGAGAAAAGAAATTTAGCAAAAAAGGTAACACTGAAAGCAGTGTATAAGGCTCTGTCATTGTACGCGAGTAATAGTATTACTCGTGTACTTCATAATGTTGCCATTACTTTACTTGTTCGTATACCCAGTCTCGTCCCCCTTCAGCCTGAAAATGAATTTCGTTTAAATTTTCGCGTATTTCCCTCAACTCTATCGATTGGTTGTCGGATAAAGGGCAGATTATGCTGATTAATCAGGTAAATTTTCGCGCACGTTTAATTAAATTTAACCACATACGTTAATATATTCCCCAGAATCGATTTTAACGTCGAAATACAAAATTTAGAGCTTTTCACCGAACCAGGTGACAAGCTAGAGGTGTATGGAGTAATTTTAACGCGTGCAAATTTACATTTTTGAATAACTAGCTGTGTTAAATAGGCGTTTGTTTTAATTGAGTTACATATACCCACTTATGCGTCGTCACGCGAAAAATTATCGTCTACTTGAGTGTCTTCCGACACGAAATAGTTTAGAGGTGTATTCCATCGGACAATGTGCAATTGTAATGGTGATTGTAGTAATTGGTGTGTTTCAGAGTACCAGTGTTCTAATTTTTGTTACAAACAGCGACGAATTTTGCGTAAAATAAATCCTAGGTATGAAAAATGTTAGCCTATTTTATGTCGATGTGATCGATTGTGTAGAAGATGAGACTGTATGGGGAAAAAATCGTGTATTTAACGCATATCGTGTGGAAAATTTGTCATTATTGCGGATACAATTGTTCAGAGTGCGAGTAAAATGTCATTTCCAGCGAATAGAGTTTTTATTTACTCGTATTTTTTATATCGATAGGCAGGACACGTGATTTTTTTATAGACGTAGTTTTTCAAACGGATGAGTTCGTGACGTTTAAAGTTTTGAGTGTGAGAGTAATGTTCTGGAAATAAAAATTGACCGGATGGAAGTAAAATGTGAGATGAAATTAATGTTTCATTTGACCGTAATAATTTGAAAATCAGAAACAGATTTTTATAGCGAATTTTATATGAAAATGTGAGCATTCATTTTGGCAAATTATGTTTATTGTAAAAAAAAGTATGAATAAATCGATTCATTTGAAATTATTGAAATTTTTTCAATATGGAGTCTGCTTTTGTCAGTTTTTCTCCATTTTCTTTCCTTCATCCCGAGAAAATTCCCCATTTCACCAATATTTTCGTAGTTCGCTTATATTTTTTGAATTTATGAAGCAGAACTAGCAATTTCAATATGACTTGAGCTTCTCATTCGGAAATGCCAAAATTGAAAATAACACAGATCGACATGGAAAATGCTGCTTGAGGTTTGATGGGTGATTTTCAATTTTCATAGTATTTTTCGCGCTGATTACGAGAAAATTAGTGGAAAAATTCCATCGCCCAAGAATTTTTCACAATTTGAATTTTCCGTTTAACGGATTTTCTAGTTTTTTTTGATAACTTTTGACTCTTTAAGTCGATTTTCTGAGATAAGGAAGGGTTCTACGAAAAAAATGAATAGAACATAAATTGTAGAACGTCAAATTTCCTATCTGTAGAGTCCAATTAGTTTTTTCTTAGAAGGCTCAGCTTTCGAGATATTTTAGCTCTAAGTTCGAAGTTCAACTTTTTTTAAAAATTGAAAATATCTCAAAAACTAAGCATCTGAAGAAAAAACTAATTAGACATTACTGGTAGGAAATTTGACACTCTACAATTTATGTTCTATTCATTTTTTTCGTAGGACCCTTTCTTTCCCCATAAAATCAACTTTAAGGGTCAAAAATTACATCAAAAAGTATTAAAAAAATTTCAACGAAAAATCTTCCAATTATGAAAAATCCTGAAGTCCTGGAATTTTTTCGTGAAAAATAATATAATAATCATCCATTAAATTTAAAACAGCAGAAAAAACTACTTGGACCTTACAGATGAGAAATTTGACGCTCTACAATTCATGTTCTATTCATTTTTTTCGTAGAACCCTTCCTTTTCTCAAAAAATCGACTTGAAGTGTCACAAGTTGTCAAAAAAAGTAGATAACCCGTTGAACGAAAAATTCAAATTGTGAAAAATCCTTGGGTGATAGAATTTTTTCCCTGCTTTCTTCGTGATCAGCGCGAAAAATACTATTAAAATCACCCATCAAACCTCAAACAGCATTTCAAAAGTTTAAAAATGTCGACCTGTGTAATCATCCAAAAAAAGGGTCAAATTTAAGCCTTGAATCAAAATTTTAAAAAATTTTCATGTTATATTTTTTCTAAAAACAGATCTTTTTCACTTTTCTAACATTATTCTTCTTAAAATGTTACGTTTTTCATGAAATATTCTTAAATTTTGTAAAATTGTATCAAAAATTATTTTTTATGTCCTCTTGTACTTAGAAGAAAATTTTAGATGTTCCTTTTTTTGCTCTACCTATTCGGTATTTTTGATCAGTTTTCAAGAGACTCTCCATCTTCGGAAAAATGCAAAAATGTTTTACTTCTCGCCATCCCTCCCCCGCGCCCTCCCATTCGGAAAAAACTGAACGCCGCATGGAGAAATTCTAAGGTGTCGAAGTCGATTCTGATACGAAGGTTTTAAACCTCAAAAAAAAAAGATCATTTGAAGGCTCAATTCTTCCAAATAATTCTAAATACATTTCTTTTTAAAATCGATCGGTCGTAGAAAAACTCACAAAGATGATAAATTTGTTTTCTCGTTTACATTTTTCTCAGATGCCTCAATTTTTCTATTTCCTTTCTCTCCATCTCTCCACTTCTCCTTTCGTCTCCTCCAGCTCTTAATTTCCTACGGTATCTCTTGTACATCTGACATTCTCTTAAACCCTTACCTTCCCCAACCACCCACGATCTCCGAAACTTTATTACTTTCATTCTAAGTATACACCTTGACAGAAATTGGGAAAAAACTTAGGGATTCATCTCGACCATAAATCACTCGATACCCTTTTACGACACGAGGTATTTTTAAAATCTGCCATAAAAAAACGACACGACGAAGCTCGAATCGCGTCGGTGCGATATTTTCGCACATAAATAACTCGGTTATAGGGACACAGGGTTGGATTGAGTTGACTGCAGGTGTGGTGGGTCTGCGTACGTGCAGGCAGCATGAGAGAAAATTCGGATACCTCTGCATCTCGCCATTGTTTCACGGTTTACGATACAAAATAATCATATCGAACGGTAAATTGAGTCGGTTGGCTTTTTCTCGCTTTTCTGCAAATGCGGTTGGCGCGGTTGCGGTTTAATTATTCATAGACTCGAGTATAGGATTTTTATTCGGGTGTGCGAAAGTTTCGTATGTGATACGAGATGCGAATAAGAACCATCTGTGGAGTAATAAAAGTGTCTGATTGCGAGTACGTGAAGCTTACGGTTATGTGTGGAATTCTACCCTGGATGCTGGCGTATGTGTAAAGCTCGAGCTGGTTTTACATGATTATGGTATGTTTTTGGAATTACGGCGAAAATGGTGATAAATTTTGGATGAATTTTTTATGTTTTCATTTTTTTCAAAGACACGTGGGGGGAAAAATTCAGATATGTCCTCCTGTCTTATGTTTCAAAATTGACAGAATTTGAAAAGAAGGGATATGGAGAAAAATTCTTGTCAGAAAAGTTGAATTTTTAATGTTTTATAATGTTTTTGTTTGATTTTTTTCCAATATTATATTTGTAATTTTTGAGAGGTTGTTGAAATCTAGTTCGAAATCACGAACTCGTTTAGTTGTTATTACTTGATTAGTACATGAATAGAACAATTCATTTGGTGTTTTTTGAGAATTTACTTATTTCAATATTTAAAATGGGGAAATGGTAAATTTCAAAGAAGTTTTTATGAGCTTTAATTTTTCAAAATCAGTTCAATTGGTTCAAACTCATTTTCAACGATTCTTTTGAAAAATTTGTAGATGATAAATTTGGTCTAAATCCGAGGGGAGGGAGTCAAAAAGGACAACTTGTTCCCAATAAAGACAAAATTGCATTTTTAGGCAGTAAAGGTTTGAAAGTATGATGCCTTTTTAGAGAAAATTTTTGTTTTGAGTGGGAACAACTGGAGCAAATCATACTTTGAGTGGAAAAAGTCAGAAAAAATTCCACATCCGTCATTCAGTTCGAGGTTTTTTATTCCCCATCTCCCCCCCCCCTCATAAGCCAACTTTGTATCGTTTCTGTGATGAGATTCATAAAATTTACTTGAAACAGCATTTAAAATCATCAAAATTGATGAAACGTTGCAATAATATTTTTACTTAATAGGCACCTTAAAAATTGTTTTTTTTTTCAAAAAAAAATGTAGAAAATGTGGTAAAAAGTATTGATGAAATGTTGTCCAAATTCTTGAAAAATATTACAAAAATTGTTTAGAATGATGAAAAAAAAAAAATAGTCAAGGTAGGGTATTTGAATAAACTGCTGGAAAATCTTTATACGTTTTGCATCCAAATGGTGAACATATTTTTGAAAATGTTTAAAATAAATTATGTGACACAGTTTTTAAGAAAGAGGGGTAAGGTTTGGAAGCAGCATTTCGAGAAAAATTGAATTTAAAAAAATGCTTGAACCCTTCCATTTGTAAATATTTTGAATAATATTGATTATATTCAGATGAGAAATTTGATCAGGAATTCGAAATGTTATGTGTGGGGGGGGGGGTTAAATTTTTTTAGTTGAATGCACAGCGTAGAAGAGGAATTATTTTCAAGTGGTAGAAAAATGGTAAAAAAAATTGATCCAAAGAAATTTGAAAAAAATGACAAATTGGTTTAATTCATCTGTATTTCTCAAAAGTGAGAAACTTGATATACTGGGATAAAAAATGCCCACAGTTCATGAAGGATAAAAATATGACACATACATACATTTTTTCGCAACGTTTTACAATGTAAAAAAACATATGTTTTTGAAAATTGAGAAAAGGGTAGCAATTAAACATGGAAAACAGATCTCACTTTAGATCCCATTTTCTCAGAAACCACATGACCTACGACGTTCAGGTTCTTAAAGTTCAATTCAGGAAATCCCAGCCATGTTTCAAACGGAGGGTTTGGGGAAATCCCAACTTTATCCCCAAAATTTCATCAATTCATTCAAAATCAGTACAGTAGTAAATCAATTCAACATAAAAGCACAAAAAGTTGACAGTTTTAAAAATCCTTCTGTTAAATTATAAAGAAATCTCTCCTGAATACAATAAAAAAAAAAAACAGAAAGAAAATGGTCGGATAGTGTTGAAGAAAATGGGACAAAAACATGAAAAACCAACTTTACGGGAAAGAGGTTTTAAAAGAAAAAATTTCAATTTCCAAAAAAAGTTGAACTTTTTAAGGCTAAAAAACACCTTTTCATAATTTTTTCCAAATTTTTCTGTATTTTTTCGTACGGTGTGCAAATCATAAGTCCGTAAATTTAGAAAACATGGAAACTTCATTTTTGGGCGATCTCCAATTTTGCTATGCTGAATTGAGTGAAAATTTGAACTTTATCTATCGTTACTAAAAATTGAAAAATGAATGCTCAGAGTTGTGTAGAATTGTGGGCCAAAAGTAAGGTAGTATTTAATAAAATTCAATTTACTCACAGTCGTAACTTTTTTTAGGAAACCATTTTGTCGAAAACTACATTTGAAACCATTTATTTTCTGGAATTTCCAATTTTTATTGGTGTTAGGTTGACTTAAATTGAGGTAATTGTCGATTTTAATATTCATCTGTGCATAGTGAATTACTCTAAGCATTTTTTTTAAATCGATTTTTTCACCCCCATAAACACCTCCCCCCCCCTAAGGATTGTATCATGCCTTTAAATGGCTTAAAAAGGGCCCCAATTCCTAAATTTTCGACTTCATATTTTTAAAAAATGGAAATTTCTAAAATTTTGAAATTGATGCGTTTTTAAATCTACAATAGAAATCAAAATCTTTAATTTTTTGGGGCATGATATGGCACTCAAACTAACTTTTTGAATTTATAGTGAAATTTTCTGTTGGAATTAATCAAATTTTTGAGGATCATTTTTGAGAGATATTTTTGAAGAACTTTTAGGGCGTCATCCGGCTTTCAAATCAGTTCAGATTTTTTAATCAAGGAAGTCCTTATAGAAATAATAAAAAAAAAAATTTAAAAAAACGAAAATTATTTCTTGCAGTTTACTCTCTTTTTTCCTATTCGTAAAAACGTGACCAATTGTCATAAAAAGTCATGAAACTGTACCTACTGTACTCTTGCATTTTCTAGAATATCTTGAATTTGTCATAAAAAATTGCTCAAAATTCTAATAAGACATCATAGCTTCAAAAAATTCTGCTAAAAATGGCTTGAAAAAGGCATATTACAGTAATTTTTGAAATGTGAGGCTGATTGTGTGATTTTTCAAGCATGTTTCAAAAACCTTCACATTTTTAGTATTTTTTATTAGTTTTTTGTGGCGTGTTTTTTGATTGATACGCTGTCGATTTTTTTTTCTATATTTGTGCAGGTTTTTTGCAAGTTGATTTTTTTCTGCGACTTGAACCGATTTTCATAACACTTTATGACTTAAAAATGGTTGCTATATTTTTTTTCACAATTTTTGCTGTAAATGTTTCTCTATGTTTTTGAAAAACTGTTAATATTTGATTTGACCTTTGAATTGATTTCAAAAATGAATATCTTTTAAAACCCATTTCAAAATGTTTACTACTATCATGTTTTCTGAAAAATACCCCTTTCTTTCCAGAGGTCGTTAGATTCTAAAAATTGTTTATGAGTGAGTTTCATTTCAAAAAGTATCTAGGTTTGATTTTTTCTGCTCCTACTGTGAATTAAATTGAATTGAAAACAATGTGAATCCTTCCTTGATGTTTTTGTCATTTTCGTAAGCGAGGTTCTCGAACTCCCAACTCCCATCTCATATATGCATTTTATCGTATTTTTCGCTAAACTGATGATTATCGTTTGTTGGCTGGAAATTTGCATCGGGGAATCCTCATAAAATATTGAGTAGGAATGAGCCATTCAAAGAGGTACAGTTTGTTTATGCAATGTTATTGAAAGTTGTAAATGTATACGAGATGTATATGTACAAATACAATATTGTGTGTAGGCTATGCGATAGTATTATGTGATCAGGTGCGTTGCGAAAGTACAATTTCGGTATAATTAATCATCGTATCGACGGCAGATGACTTCGGCAGACCTTGGAATAGCGAAAAAAAAACTGCTGCTTTAAACCATCTCACCGCGTTTGTTTTACTATGTTACAGGTACACAAGTATCGGCGTATCAGTTGGTGAAATGTTGGCAAAACGTACGTGTATGTCGTTGACGAACTGATAAGCGAAAAAAAAGGCTACCCGGTGGGCCTTTTTTACTACAAGTAAACTCTCCCTGATCGTACTTTCGTTCCATGTTGAAATTTAGATTGGTGTCGACGCATTTCTTGAAACAGCCGTAACTTTTTACCCATTGTAAAGAAATGTGCCGCGATCGTGATATGTTGTAAGTTTTGATACTTCGTCGTGTTATTTTTCTTTATTTTTACGTCTACGTTTGAAATTTCTAAACGTCGAGAAAAATTTCGTATTTCGCGCGATCTAATTGAAGAGTTAATTGATCGGAGATCATATCTTGTGGCGGCTTGATCGAGAAGCGTGCGCGTGCATCTGGACCAAAAGGTGCGCGCGCTTGTGAGGAACTACCGTAGAATTTTGTACCGCCAAGACGTCCGTTCATTACTTACTTGAAGAATCGAAAGTTATCCGAGGACCGGTTCAAACTGTGGAATTTTACTAAAGGCTGTTTTGTAAGTAAATTTTACGTTTATCTAACGAACTTTTGTCGGATTTGGTGTTTTTTTCGTGCGTTATGTTTTCTCAATATAGAGTGGGTTTTTAAAAAATTAAAGTGTTTTTTTTTCAATTTTTTTATTCGTTCTCTGTCAAATACCAAATTATTTCGAAATTTCTGTCATAAAATAAAAATTATTTCAAGTATGTTGAAATTTTCACCGAATTTAAATGTCCTTAGCAAGATTAGGTGGAACATGGGATGAATAATAATGATGAAGTAAAACAAGTTTTTGATTTTACGATTTACGATTCCATGAAAACCTTAAAATATTTTTTGAATTGGGAAACCAACCGCAGATTTTCTGTGCACATGAATTGCCTCATGAATGAATACGACGAATTTTTGGAAAAATTGGGAAATGATGAAGAGGGAAAGATTGAATCTGGTTGTATTGCACATTAAAATTCATACCTACTGTCTAAATTTTTTCTAAATGTTATGTGTTACCTGCAAATTCGTTTCCTGTGAGTTTTTTTTTTCGTAAGAACAGTGACTAACTTTTTATAGGAAAAGGCATGTGTATGGTTGGGGTTTTCGAAGAGATCGCGTATTTTTTTAGTAATAAGCTCTTTTTTATTATCTTTCGCCGGTAAACGTCTTAATTCGTGAAACAATTTTATTCCAGAGAATTTGGAGATTTTTATGGGCAAACTGAGCTATAAAATTTTATAGGGAATGGTACAAAGCTATAGACTGTAAAATTTTCATTTATTGATTTATCATAAAATTGACCAACGTGTTGGCGAAGTGGTTATGGTGTTAGAATTACGCAATTTATATGAACATTTTTTCGACTGTGCAATTTTCTCGTCGAATAGGAAAAAAATTATTGCACGTGTTGGAATAATTTTTTGTTGAATAAATTGGAGCGCTGGTCATTTTTAGTAGGAAGATATTGAGAATGGTGAAAATTTGTTTGAAACAATTATGGACGTTCAAGAGGAATTTCTGTATAAGAAATGTTTCCATTTTTTCAAAATTATAGAAATGGTATGAAGTTTGAAATAGAAAAAAGAAAATTGACGTTTGAACGTATGTGTTTGAAAAGAGTACGAGGGAGTTGGGGGATTAGATAAATGCTTAAACGTTTGAAAATGGCGTGAAATACGACATGATAAAGAGAAAAATTATTATACTCAAAGAATTGTATGACGTTACTATGAACTAATGTCGAGTTCCAGACGATGGGGGGGGGGGGGGGGTTAATTGATCGTGGATAGAAATATTATACTGAATTCGAGACGTAAATATTTCCAAAGAAAAGTGACAAATTTCTAATTGAGTTTTTATTTGTAGTTGCAAATGTGACCGGGGGGGGGGGGGGGGTATAAGTAATGAATAATTATCTACGTTTTAATACTCTTATCAATTTTTGCTTACTTTTAATATTTTTCAATTTTTCAATTTTTTGACCAATTTTTGCTCGTCATTGTTGTTACTTGTGTCGAATTTCAACCGATTTACTCATCGCAATGGAATGTTCTTATAGCTCTGGATTTCTGATAGTCTTATGTGATTCGTTTAGAGTGTAAAAATCACTTTAGAACAAAAGTATTGAAGAGAAACAAAATTTTTTCGGTAAAAAGGGTAGGTTTAGTTTAATTTTTGTTGAATCAAGTTTAAAATTGTTCAAATTATTTCTGGGAGAAAAGATTGGGAGGTCTCATCTAGGCATTAGCACAAAAAGAAAAAACGAAAATTGTTCTGATTTTAATAAAAATTGTGGGTCTAAAAAAATTTTTAATTTCTGTACAAACCTTGCCATAAACTTTTCCCCAAATTTGAATTCTGCCCAAAAATGTTCAAAAAAACTCCAATTAATGGCAAAAACGTATTTTCAGCATTCAGTCGAAAACTTTTTTATTTCATCAAGTTTTAAAGCTGCTCAATTTTTTTAGGAGGAGAGAGGTCGGCGAATGAATTTATCAAAGTATCAGCCCTAAAAAATACATTAATTTCAAATTTTTAATTTCTATATGTTGTCCCAAAATTTTTGAACAGAATTCAAGGCTACGTCAAAAAAAATGTAATATAGTTTTTTTTGGACAGCACATAAAATTCAAAAATTAGTCTTAATTTTCGAAAAAATTGAAAAAAGATGAATTTTATTTTTTAAAAAAGTCATTCATTTTTTGTTACCTTAAGTTTAATACTGTGTATTTGAAAGGTTGGGAGAGGTGAGCGAATGAATTTATCGAAGCATTAGCCCGAAGAAATGTACAACAAAGCACAAATTTCTCTTTAAAATTTTCAAAAAAGTTCCCAATTATCAAAAAGTATCTATTTTGTGCTGGATAGCTTGATTTTTTTGTTGCATCAGGTTTGAATTTACTTAAATGGTTAGGAGAGCGGAAGGAGGCTGTAGCCAAGAAATTTCTCAATTTTTCTCCAAAAAAGACACGAAAAAGCGCAGATTCCCGGATTTTCAATTCCTATACGAACCTTGCCATAACATTTTTTTTCAAATTTTGAATTTCGTCCAAAATTCCTCAAAAACTCCTTATAATGGCAAAATTACTCATTTAGTCGGAATAATTAAACGAGTCTAAAAATTGCCTAAAACCATGGTCTTTTTTAGAAAATTATAATTTCGAGTTACAAAGAATGAGGAATATCGTACTTTGAGCCAGTAAAATCGGAAAAAATTCCATTTCGGTCGCCAGTTTTCAATTTTTCATCCTTCAGCGAGCCCAACTCTGATCTGTTTCTGCTTCGAGAGTGAAATAGGAAAGAACGTGTCACCATTTTGGACCCCACTTTCGACGTCATTGTTTCCAAAATTAAAAAAAATTAATCCAATGGAACGAAGTTCGTGAATATTTTCATTTCATTGAATCCAAAATGTTTGTTAGTTTAGGGATAAACTTCACGCAAAAAAATCGCACGTGATAATTTTCTATTTTTTCCGTCGTTATTTTCGAAACAGAAATTATTCGTTTTAAAATTCTCGAAAGTAATCCCTCGAGAACACCGCAAATTCTGTTACACGGTTCATCTAAAAACAAAAATTCGAGGATTCCATTTTTTTTCCAAATGTAAAATTATACCTTTGTTATCCGGAGAAAAATCAATTTAAAAAATACACCTCGTGTTATGAATAAAATTTCTGAAACCCGTACTCGAAGGTATATGAAAATAAGTTTATAAAACCACGTAGATGTATGTTCCTATGGTCGATGAAATTGTCAAAATTTACAATTACGAGTGAAATTTCCATAACACGGGTTTCTGCTACAAACTTATGTAATCTTGGTGCCTTAAACTCTGAACTCCATCAAGCCGTGCCATTCTGGAATGAAATATTAATAGAACCAGATAATCGTTTATTTATGCTTGGAAAACGACTTTGAAAAATTTCAGAAATTTTATCGTTCCAAAAAAATTGTATATTGCGTGTACATGTACAAGGTTACCCATTCTGCTTTTTTTTCCATCCTCGTTGTTATTTCACTACCAACCAACGTGCTTGTTAATTATTCAAACACACAAAACCAAACGTTGGTGCCATCGGAAAAAGGAAAACAAGCGATAAAATTTTCACATAGCCAGACCAAACGAATTTCTCTCGTTAGGATGGAAAATTCTAGGTGTATATCTGTAGTAATTTTCCGATATAATTGTCACCATCGCATCGGTGCTACCCAGTTGCGTCCATAATTTACATGAGTGATAGTCGAAAAAAAAATTTCAACATTGTAATAAAGATTTAATGGATTTTGGAACGTTCGCGAATAATGAGGGAAAATTAGAATCGCTTAATGACTCGATTTTGATCACGTATGAATCGCGTGCCTTATGTAAATCTACTCAAATACGTCATTACTTCCCATTTGATGCGGAATTGGATTTGAACTAGACGATGAATTTATCGATGTAGGTTTTTATTCGCCAGACGCGGAAAATACTTCGAATTGGTATCGTAACAAAACGAACGAAAGCCATTCGGTTAAATGGTTATTTAAAAGTGAGGAGAGAGACGACACGGTAATTACTATCGATCGTAATGTTTGCGTCTGTCGCGTCACTATCTCTTTGGTAGGCTTAAGGCGTAAAAACGGTGGAAAGGTCGCAGTCGTATAAATGGACCACGTCATTTGGCGAATTTTCAAGAAAATCGTTAATTAATAACGTGCTTCGTGTACGTACACATGTTGGTGGTAGATTCAACATTGATTCATATCTACGTACCATTAACCTTCGAATATTTAGAGAAATTGCACTAAATTGATCCCAACGCGATTAAAATTAAATTAAACATTCTGCTAGGTATTTTGAGGTCTCACAGTGCGGATTTTTTCCTCGAAAATTCGTACGGAGAGTCGGAGATGTTCGCGTAATTGCATTGGTATAATTTTTCTCGCGATGAAAAACGACATCGAGACTTCCTTAACCTTGGTGGTTTTCCTTGGCGGTATTGTCCATTTTTTGGTAAATGATTAATGGTCGTAGGCTCGCCATCATTCCATCGCGAGTTTCCTTTTTAGAGGTCATGTAAAAAAATTGTACCGAGACGATGCTACCCTCGTCGATCGATTATAATAATTTTTAATAGATTGTCTTCGTCGCTGTCTTCGTTGAAATTTTATCGATGGGAAATTAAACGACAACCGTGTCTTTGTTTACTGCTCGAGTATGAAAGCTGCTTTTTATTTTTCCATACGTCGCCGCGAAATTATTATCGAACGTCTTTGTAATGTCTCATCTTTTTTTATTTCGATTGAAATTGATCCTCGTACGCCGTTCAGTTTCGTGATAAAAAAAGAATTACGAACCGTATAAAATTTTTTAATTTCAAGAATCATTGCCAAGATCACGAACTAGAATGATGGTGAAAAACATTAGAATGTTTACCGTCGACGCGTTCGTTTTGCCCTTTTGAAAATTTTTATTTTTCATCAAAAATATTATGGGTTAAGAGGGTTTTAAAAATTTTACGTCTGTATGGGTTGCCAATAAATTGGCAATACTTGTAGACGGCTGACAGTTTTGGCAAAATTTTATATCCGAAAATTTTACGCAGATGGGAGGATGAAAGGGATGGCGAGGGTGTTGTACACGTGATTTTAAGGCGACGATGATTTATGACGAATATGATGCGTATGATTATTTTTTTTAGAGAAGAAATTTTAATGATTTTTTTGTTTCAGTGTTGGATCGCTGTTCAAGATTGTTGTGGAGAAGTTATGCGTGGACCAACGAATAATACTAACACGGTTGAAGAAACCGAAACCGTGGTTCCTTTCGAGGATGCGATCAGAAATGATAATTTAACTAGTCATGTTATCTGCAGCAGGAGTGTGTCGACGGCCTCGTCTAAGGTGAGCTTTTTACGTACTTGAAGTATCTACTTCGATGATAATCGCGATGAAATTGGATAGAATTGGAGATGAGTTCGCTATTTTATATCTACGTAGGTTATATGGGTGTAATGATGCGAGTGTAACGTGATTTTTGCATGAGAAATTGATAATTTTTCGGGTTTAAATGAAGAACTAAGTATGTTTTATCTGATTTTTTGATCTTGATATCAGTTTTTGCGCGGTTAAATATTTTGACTGAACCTTTTTTCCTTAAAAGTTGACGAAAGGAAGGTCGAAGGGGTTATAAATCGTTAGGCATATATCAAGTCCTACAATTGATGGAGCTGAAAAAAAAAAAGATGAAAAAATCCTGCATTTAGATCTAAAGTTCTGTATTTTGCTTTGAAAATGCAGTTCTTTTTTATTTATAAAGGCGAAAAAATAAAGTAAAAAAATACACTTTGAATTTTTTCATCTCGTTTATTTTTATTGTAGGTATTGATTGAAAAAAAATAATTTGAACAGGTCTACCAAAATATCAAGATCATTTAAATTTTTTGCAAGGGTGATTTATTGGGGGCAGCAGGAGGATATCTGATATCTCGTCACCTATCTTTCCGAAATTCTGGCAAAAAGGGCTATACGTTTCGATTCGGAAATTTTCTTGGTTATATTTATTTGGATTTTGGTTCGTGGATCCGAAAATTAATCTGTTTGCCAATGGGAGCTATATTTGGAAACATTTTTATGATTTTTTTTGAAAAGTTAGTCTAATAACTAAAAACTGTAAGTCGAGACAATTTTTCAGGCGTTTTACTTTATTGTTAATCAGTCCAAAAAGCCAATTTTTTTTATTGATTTTTCATCAGCTTTAAATTTTCTCCTTCGTTCTCAAAATCTTCCAGATTTTTTGTGGTTTTCCATTTTTTTCTTGAATATATTATTGATTATTCAAAAAATGCGGATCTATAGCTGTGAAAAAATCTTGAGGGTGTTTAATAACAGGCTGTGATGAACTGATGAATGAAAAGTCGAATAAACGTCATGAAATTAAAAATTACTGCTACATATACCGCAAATAATGTTAGAAATTTCCAAATTTAAATATTTAAAATTATGAAAAAAATTACTGGAGAGGTTGAAATTATCAATTATGGATTAAAGATTCAGAAAATGTTGTAAAAAAGTTTACGAAAAGAAAATAATGATCATTTTGCAGAGGATTTTGATTTTTGGGACACTCTAGTCTTGCATTCGGTTCAAAAGTCCGGCATTTTTCTCATTACCTATACCTAAAAAGTAAAATTCATTTTCTTCCAATTTGCCCATTAAAGTAAAATTTGATTATATAAAAGCTCAGACTTATTTATGAAATTGTAAATTTCCTTCAAATTTTTCTTCGCTTGCTTCCCTGGAGCAAAATTCGGAAATTTTAAGCACAATTTTTTTTTTTCATTTTGTGATTGAAGACTGATATTCTAAAACGCAGGAAGTCCAAAAACTGTATATGAGAAAAGGGACTTGAATATACTGAAAAAAAGTTATATCCAAGTCCCTTTTCTCATTTTAAGTTTTTGGACTTACTGCGTTTTTGAATGTCAGTCTACAATATTTGAGTTTTTATGCTTCTCCCCCTCTCCCCCTCTCGCTGACAGAGAGCAATGAAGGTCGAAATTGATAAAAAATGAGGGAAGGGAAACTGTCGCTGAAAAATACTACTTCAAGATCCAGATGCAGCAATACAAACTCCAATAAATGGTTCAAAGTGTAAGAAGGGGTTGAATTCCATATAGAAAAATTGTGCACTTAATTGCGATATTTCATTCTGTAGTTTTTTAAAATGTGAATTTCACTTCTTACCTCTTGTGATTAAAGACACTGTAGTGGTGTACATCTACTTCTACGTATACCAATTTAAAAAAAAAAAGTGAGACTGGGGACTGAACTTCAATCATAAATGTTGCAAAAACCTGAGAATTTCACCGCTAGATCCATTGCAAAATATTGTTCAAGTGAAGCTATAGTTTTTCCCATTAAACTCAAATTCAGGAAGTGATGAGGAGGGGGAGAGATGTAGTGTTTCAGATAATCCCAGAAAAATTGTAATTCTTGGAAATCGAGAACTTTAATACTTATTTCAATGATGTTTTCTTCGTATGAGTTATGCATCGTTTTATGTACCTAATGAAAATCTCGTTTATGTAGATTCATAATTATTTATGCTCGTAAAACGACAAAAAATTGACATGTTTATTTTTTTCCCTAATCGAGTACATAAATTAAAGTACGTAATCGCGGTTACATCCAATTTTGATTTTTTTTAATGTCCTCTCCATGAGACTTCTTTTTATGTACTTGTGCAGTAGGGAAGGAGGAGAAAAAAAAATTGGTTTGATATGTATTTATTGTTATAGGTACGTCAAGTTTTTCTCACTCCCATTAATTTACTTATATATTTTTTTAAATTCAAAGAAAAATCAATCTTATTGTCTTGAAATATTTCCAAATTAGTCGAAAACTAAAATAAACTATTTTGATTCAATCATACTACAGCAATAATTTCTGGGTAAAATTGCACCTAGTTAAACCGCATGTTTAACGCCATAATCACGTATTTAACGAATCCGGCAAATATTTATTCAAACAATTCCCGATCATGAATAATTTCATGACTCGAGCGTCTCTCATTAATAATAAAAATATGCTAAAAATTTAACTACACGTGCCATCGAATTAATATTTTTGCCTCAGTTTAATTGTAAATATTTTCTTCGCAGAAAGAAGAAGAAGAAAGTACTCCGATCTGGAAAGTCGGACGTATGCTCATGGATTCCCTAAGTAAAGGCAAGATGCGCCGTACAAAAATATTTGGAGCACCTTTAGAAGATTTGCCATTGAATTGCCAAGGGATGCCGAAAATTGCTCATCGATTGTGTTGTTATTTGGAGCAATATGGTGAGTAGACTTGAAAACATTTCTCTCGTGAATATTTCGAGAAAGGTATTTACCATGAATGAAGGTCTTGAGGAAAGCCAAAAGCCAGATGGTTGATGAACTTGGGTTTTATGTGGTTCGACTTTGATAGTTGATACGGTTTCGATAATTGCATTTTAGTAGTTTCGTTTAATTAATAAATTTTAGCTGGTTTCCGGTGGGTTGACTGAGTGAAATGGAATTGTGCAATTTTTCGCGAATAATTTCCTTATTCTACAGACTTTAGAAATTTTTTTCTTTGATTTTTTTCCCCCAAAAATGGTTTGATCAATTATGGTAAATTTAATGATTCGTAAAAAATTCTGTGAAAGGCTGGTCATTAAATTAAAATTTTCCAGTATCAAAGGTGTAGTTTAGCTTCCTAAAATATGAGAAAATAGGTATATTACAAAAATATGCAAAAATAAACAATTGCAAATTTCAGTTAAATTTGCAACTTCGTTATTCCAATGGGTATGATTTATCGTTACGACAAAAAAAGGGGAATCCATGACAAAAATAGGAGGTTTGAACGACAGAAAATTGAAACCCAACGGCCATGAAAAATACACGACAGAAAAATTCTTTGAACGACTGAAAAATATATTGTACATAAAAAAAACACAATCAACGACAAATAAAAAATCGCACGTCAGTATAATGACCTCAAACGACAACAAGTTGAGCGACACTCACGACAAAGCAGTACGTTTGAACAATTTTTTTTACAATCTGTTAAAGAAAAAAAATGCACATTTCTACATGAAAAAATTATGAAACACAGTATGTATTCTAAAATTTTTTTGAGGCTGCCCAAATTGGAAAATTGACGTCTTTGCAATTTTTTCCTATTCAGCTACCCTCACCCCCCCCCCCCTTCCTGAGACAAAAATATGCAATCCAATTTTTCAACTTCCTGTTCGGTGTGAAAATTTTCAGTAATAAGTACTTGAAAATGATAAGGGTAAGAATCAGGGACGAAATTTGGGCGAAAATCTTAGTGGGAGGGGGGGGGGGTGAATGAGAAGGACAAATCTTTTTCCCTTTAAAATAATCATTTGTCGGGGCTAGAAGGGAAAAAGGTTCATACCATCATTTTGAAAACAAATTGTGTAAAGTTACTGAGCCCAAGCGAAGTGAGGGTGAAAATTTTTCAGGAAACAGGCATCCAAAAGCTGAAATTTCTTCTATATTTAATCAATATTTTAGAACTGAAAGGGAGCTTTTTCAGAGCTTTTTTCGAAACTGCCTAAATTTTTTTGAAGCTGCCTAACAGATTTTTGGAGCTACCCAAACAAAGCCTAAAAACCCCTTAGAATACACACTGATGAAACATCATTGCCTAGTTATCTCCATTCACAGCAAAATGAACTTTACCTGTATTGTCGTTCAAAATCTTCATTTGTCGTTCAAACACTCATTTCTGGTGGGGGGGGGGGGGGATTGTCGTGATTCATCAACAAACCTAATCGTGATGACAACACATTTTGTCGTTTGAAATTACTGTCGTTGAACAAATTAAATTGTCGTTCATACCTCCTCTTTCTGTCGTAACGCTTGCCTGTCGTTCAAACCTCCTTTTTTGTCGTAAGATTATATATTTCCCTATTCCAATTACCAATCATGTCGTTCATTAGCCAAAAAATGCTTAATAGTTGACTAAACAATTCTGTTTTTAAGCTGTAAATTTTCGGAATGAATTGAATTTCAAATATCTTTTCGTTCATTTTTGTTAAAACAAAAAAAAAACTCAAGAAATTTTATGTCAAAAAAACTGATCAACTTTACATTAAATTGATAAATTGAACGATATTGATCAATACGATCTTGAGAAATTATTGGCCATCATGGATATTATTTCATATACTCACAATTTTGAAAAAAAAATTCAAAAGAAATTTATCTGTAATGAAATTTTACCCAGTTTTTTTGAGATAGATAAGGTTCAGTAGATGAGAAATATCGAAGTGAAATTTGCCTAAAGTGTCTAACTTTGGATCATTATGTAAAAAAAAAATCATTGCATTCTTTTTCAATAACAATAAAATTATAAAATCAATCGGTTCAGTATTTAGTCTGGAAGTAAGTAATCCCTTTAAAAACATTGCAACATTGGCTGTTTTACCTATTTGTTTACCTACTACACTTCAAAATTTTATATATTTTTACATTAGGAGATGCTCTTGTTGTTATCAGTGGGAAAATTTAAGATCGTGATATCTTAAGCATTATTGAATAATCTGAAAATTTAATACCTATCTGCTTTGGAAGAACATTATCTTTTGAGGACTTTTGAGATATTTTCTAAATTTCTCTTCCATTTTTGAAAAAAAATAAATTTTTGGGAAAAATTGGACAAACAACAACAAAATTTTTTGTCCAAAGTATTTTTTTTAATTATTTTTTTTTTAAATGAAGAAAAATTTTGAAAATATCTCAAAAGTCCTCAAAAGATGAAGTTGTTCTAAAGCACATGATACAACTATAAAGTATTTTATTCGTCAATCATCAAGATATCACGAATTCACGATCCTAAATTTTTCACTGACAACAAGCTAGAGCATATACCCATAATTATATTGATCCAAATTTAGCTATTTTAGGCAAAAAAAAATTTCGTCGCGATCTATTGAATCAATTGAATGGTTTGAAGATCCATCCTATGGGCGAAATTTAGAAAATTTTCATAACTTCCTACCTTATTCATTATTTTACAAAAAAACGAACATAAACTTTTAGATCCGATTATTTTTATAAATTTTTGTTAGAAAAGGCAAAAAAAAACCTAGGAAATATGATTCCTAAAGTATTATTGAAGCGATATAATGATTAGGTATTTTGAAAATTTTAAAAGATCGATAATACTAAAAAA
Organism: Pseudococcus viburni; assembly: GCA_033439095.1. Lineage (NCBI taxonomy): Eukaryota > Metazoa > Arthropoda > Insecta > Hemiptera > Pseudococcidae > Pseudococcus > Pseudococcus viburni. The sequence goes on along the minus strand of JAVBJF010000041.1, from coordinate 1,512,078 downwards.
TCATTAATCGATCGATTCATTCGTTCGTGAAGAAGTATTAAAAATGAAACCCTTGAAAAAAAATTAAAGATTCGTTCTTATTCGATTGTTCCCACGATAATTTCCTATCTGACGAATAATCCGTTTGTAAATTATCCCAATGGTTAAAATTCACTTGATACATCGCAAATTTTAACCACCACTGCCAACGATATTAATTTTAATCACATCGCGCCGCTTCGTCTAATTAATTAATTTCATGTCCGTCGTTTAAGCTACCGAACGGCCGACAAACAGTTGTTTTTTGCTATTTAATTGCGTTACGTTATTCTACTCTCGAAATTTAGTCAATTTTTCACACAATGACCGACACGAATAATTGATACACCAATCTGAGTCCCCAGCTTTCCCCCTCGAGGGTGATAAGTGGTTGGGTTAGGTACCGTTCTCGAGGAGTGGTTTTTTTACCATCGACGTAGTCGTGACTCTGACTTTATAAACGAAACACGATGAATTTTTAATGGGTAACTCGGGCAGAAAAAAATTTCGACTTGTAGAGGTCGTTATCCCTCTTCCTCTTCCTTTTTACTCGTATTTTAAGAGAAAGGAAAACGATTTCAAGGTCATGGGTGTTTCTTTTTCCTTCCTTCAGAAATCCATTATCGAAAGAGGGAACTTTTATGCGTGAAAAACTGATGTAATCGAAAGTAAACCAAGTAGTACTTTGACGTTTAAATTTGTTTTGTAATTTTATCCTTTTTTTCGAGCCATCCGAGTGGTCCTAATCTTATCTTCATCGCCGAAGATATGTTTGTATTTCTATTAATATAATCTTTTGAAGTCTTTCTATGCAAGTAAACGAGAATATCTCGAATTAATGGATCAACTATGCATTAGCATATGCTCGAAATGAAGCTAAATTTACGTGGTTTTTTTAATATACAAAGCTACACGATACGAACGATTGTGTAATTTGAAAGCAATATGTTCGATGACTCATTTAACCCTTTACGATTGTTTACATGGAGGTCATTCGGATCGAATTCGATGACCGAATTATGATTAATAGCTTTTTAAATACTGTAAGGGCATGAAAAACTCGCACTGTGATCCATTTATGGCCCAAGTACACTCGTTATCATTTTCGTGCTATTAAACTTATAATCTCGAAGAGCTAATTGACTGAAACAAACGGTAAATTCAGCAACTAAAAAGTAGCTTATGCGGAGAATCCGATTAGAAAGGTATTTCGCTTCGAGCATTTCAAGTGTAAAATTTTCGATTGTTTGAACGATGGTTGAAAAAAAATCTACCGAACGCCCATTTATATGAAAATACGGGACGAGATTTATGCAAAGTAATGACATTGTATTCAAGACCGTACGTATACGATTACTGGGTGAAGTGGTCATAAACGACGTGTTTTTTTCTCGTCTTCTTCGTAAAGACTCACAGAACCAAGATTCGTGTATCAATTACATAATGAGACACGATTGCAGGCCATCTTTGGCATTCGCGTGTACGTTTGGCTCGCGTGAGATACGATTTAATTCTACGGTAGTGATTAATTTTATTTATAATAGTAATTGACGTTTTACGCTATGGGTTTGTTTTTTCAGGTATGAAAGAACCAGATCTGTTTGGCGTTTGCAAAAAACAAGGAAAACTCGTAGAAAGATATAAAATTTCCTTCGATCGTGCTGGTGACGCTGATTTAGAAAGTTGTACCGATGTTAAAGTGATTGCGTCTTTGTTGAAGTTATGGTTGCACGATTTGCCTCATCCCTTGATACCTCAAAGGTTGATGGCCAGATTAACGACGGTTTTTCAAAGTAAGTCAGAATAACGTATCGGGTCTCGGAATTTTACCAGATTTTGGCCTTAGGGGGTTCGCCAACTCGAGCCCGCACTCTGCAATTAGGTTATAAAAATGCGAATTTTTAATTCCAACGTTTCGTGACCATAGTGTAGAGATAATTTATAGACTTGAATGACTACGGTATATTTAATCGCCTGTGTCGGGGAACCAGTTTTTTAAGTTTTTTTTTCGTCGAACGTTTTTTTTATCGTAGGCAAAGGGTGGATTTTTTCCATGAATTTGCCTGCAATTTTATGAGTTAAGATTTGGCATTGATAGATTTTTTGTCTGAAAATTACCCATTTGAGTTGCTATTCGATATGGAGGAAAATAGCTATCGGTGATTAACACGTGGTGTAATCGGATATGCCTAAGTTGTTAAATTTTTAAAATTGCAAAAAAAATAGTCGGGCGTGTTTAATCTTATTGGTATGTAGCTATGTGCTCGTAATCTGCTGTTGATTGATAAGGTTTCTTAGGGCTATAAACTTGCGATCAAAATTTGCATGACGCAAAAATTACCCGAGTTGTGATTTTGTGGTGTTGAGTTTTCTTTCTTTCGAGCTTGAATGAGAAAAAAGTATTGAAAAATGGTGATATTTTTGAACCGAAAAATTACTCTGAAAGTGATTGAGAAATTAATGAGAATTGAAAATTTTTGCGCTAAAAATACTTATACCTAATCAAAAAATTCTTCAATTACAAAAATTGTCGATTTTATTAAAAAAAATTACATGAAATGGCATGTGCAGCGATGTGTATCGAATTTGTAGAAATTGAAAAATTCGTGTAAAAATATAGAACAAAAATGAAAAAAATGCCAGAAACTGAAAATCTTCACGTTGAAAAAAAATTGATGCATACTTAAAGTATCTTGAATTCGAAAATCATCACCTCATCGCAGGAGAAGAACTCGAGTGGAATCAATTGGGATGAGATGGAACAATTCGGAAAACTTTCGATCAATTTTTTAAAATTTTGTTCTCAAAATATAATTTTTTCTGACTCAAAATGAGAATTTCTTTAAAAAAGTTATCGATTTTGAAAATTTTGGTCTCAATTTTATCTTTTAACCAAATTGTAATTTTATCACTATAAGGGAAAAGCTACCTTCGTTTTGTTAGTCCCTGTCTGCCTCACTCTGAGATCGTTTTTGTGATCAAAAATAAAAATTATCGTCTTTGATATTTCTTCAATAATTTCTAGAAAAAAAAAAATCATATAGAAACATTTATCAGTTTTTAATTTTTTACTCATTATCTTACTGGGATTGAATTCATTGGGGGGGGGGGGGTAAACATGTGAAAAATGTAAGTAATTTTTAGTCATAAATTTTTGAAACTTATCAAAAATCGAAAAGTATTGAAAAAATTCATATAAAAATAATAAAACCAAAATTTTAATTCTTGAACTTTGAAATCAGGTGTACGGATTACATTGCTATTTGCCATGATTTTTTAAAACTACAAATTTAATCAATACCGTATAGGTAATTTCAGAAAAAGTAGGGTAGAAAAATTTATGAAATTCAGAAAAATAAATAAATTTCAACAATATTGAAAAAAAATTATCGAAAATATAAGATCTGAAAAATTTACTTCAGGTACTTTACTCATCTCTTTGATAATTGTCAGATTCGAATATTTTTCAGACTGAAAGTGGAATTTAGTCAACATTGCGAAGGGAAGAGGAATTTGCCTGATTTTTCAAAAAATAATTTATCGAATATTACAAAATTTTGAAAACTTGTTTGACCTAGTAAAAAAATTAAAAGGGGATAATCAAAATCAAATTGTTAACTTTTTCAAAAGGTGAACTATAGAGATGATGAAATTGTCGTACTAAAACTTTCAAGTACTAATAATGATTTCTTCTATCTTTCCCTTCCCTTCCCTTCCCTTCCCTTCCCTTCCCTTCCCTTCCCTCGTCCTATACCGATGTTCACTTTTGTCGTATCCTATTTCGGTTCTAAAAAATTACCTGTAATTTTCAAAATTTAAGAAAATTTTAATAACATTTGTTGGAAATCCATTTCTCAGTGTCTAAAAAAATTGAGCTAAAGGAGAAATAAATTTCAAGAAAAATAATAACTATACAAATTTTGGTAGGTATTGAACATGAATTAGAGATGCTAGAAGCGAGAAATAGTTGAGAGACAGAAATTCAGTTTGCCAATTCAAAGAAAAAAGTGTTCATATAAAAATTCTAAATTTGAAAAAATTGACTTTCCTTCAAAACTTTGTCCTGTTTGAACATTTAGAGAAATAATCTTGAAATTTTGTGGGATGACGATATCGAAAAAATTGAAAAATTAGAAAATGAAGGACGAAAAGGTATACTTATTACTCACTGAACTTAGAGTAAAATTTCTGGCACGAATTACTTATAAAGATTTTAAGGACGAAAGGCTATCAAGTGTTTAATATTAATTTTTTATGAAATTTTATTAAAGAGAGGCAAGTATGAACCAAATATGACTCATCGAAGGAAAAAAATCAAAATTTTCCGATCGAAATAGATTTTTTCCTAATTTTTCCTAATTTGCCACGTGAAGTGCCATTTTTTCGACTCGTAGGGTGCGTTCACTTTGGGTTTGAAATAAGGTATAAACAAAGCATTGGTGTCCAAAATCGTTCATTAAATTCAAAAATTGCTGCTTAGCAAATTTTTGTACCATTTGATTGTCATAAAAATAGTCATAAATTTTTAGAAGGGTGAAAAAATGATCAATCAAAATCTGTCAGGAACGAAAAATCTGATTGATTAACGCGTTGTTTACACCTTATTTAAATAAGGTATACCTTATTTTGAACCCAAAGTGAACGCACCCCTAGACTCAAAATGATATTTTTAAGAAAATATCAGTTGAAAATTTTCTTACCAAAAAATTCGATTTTGCTATAATGGGACAAGATGACCTTTTCCCCTCTCTCTCCGCTCTCAGCCCTAAAGAAGAAGAAATGTCAGAGTTTTGCGATTAAAAAATCAAAGAATGATATTAATTTTGAAAGCATTTTCAGAAAATGCTCGATATTTTTAGCAAGGATTTTCCATTACCCCTACCACCATCTTTGCCTGAAGCAATTATTTGATTAAAAATGAAAGTCCAAAGTACTGTTTTATTTTACCGGCGAGAAATTGGCTCACCTCGCCTCGCTATGTTTCTCGCAAAACGTTAATTCTAAAATTGGTACGGAATCGAGGTCTCGAGGTAATTTAGAAATTCTGCGAAAAAGTACCCAACAACAAACTCGCAAAAAATGAAAAACGACGGCCCAGCGTTTTAATGAAAATCATCTCATGAATATGTTAAACGCGGCCATTATACCAGGTGCGTTTTATTTTAACCGTGAAAAAGGGCTCATTGAGATAAGAGCACATGTCTGCATTGTTGAGCTTTCGGTAGCCTCGAATAAGGAAACACGACGATTGCTCATTTATCTCGAGACGTACCGAGCTGTGTTGTAGATTCCTTTGATGTATGTAAATGCGACGAGTAGAGGGAAGGCGAAAGGTAAATATTAAACACGTAAGCGTTACGTAAAATAAACACATCGGATCGTTAACTTCGTAAATTCGTTTCAATTTCGTGACAGTTGTTCTACGATGTAATTTCGGTTTGGGAAAAATTTCGTCCTCTAATGTGTGTTATTGAACCATTATGTTTTTGCCAAAAAGTTTTACTTTTGAATGTTATTACTAAAAAATAATTTTAATTGCTGTTTACAGAATATGAACGTAAAGAAGTCTACGATTTAAATGCAGAACTATGCAACGTGCTGGTTACTTGCCCGGCTCTAAATTTGGGAGTTTTGTATACTGTCGTTCGATTGTTATATTTTTACGTCACCAAATGGTACCCGGCGTCGTATGTTGATCAATTGCCTGAAATGTTTGCCAAGATTTTAATCGGCGAAGCGATGATCGAACACGTTGAAATAGTCACCACGTTGATACATAATTTTCGGGATATATTTAACGAAAGGTAAGCTACATCGGTTAAATTATCTCTTCAGTCGACGTGACCAGTGGCGTCGGAAGCTTTTTTGGGAAGAGTACAAAGTGAGTACCAAGATTTGGAATACCAGAAGGATTTTCGGGGGAAGGGGGAAAGAGAAGCATTTTTTCGCTATGTTGCTTCAAATAATTCTAGTCAGGTCTCAATCGTACATCCGCGCGCTGTTCCTGTTAAAATTGATTTTATGATTGATTCTTGTTCTGGACACTAAAACAAAGAAATTAAGCCCGTATGCCTTTTTTATCCCCTCCCCCTTTCCCCAGGGCCCACCCCCTAACATTTCAACCGTGTGTATCGCCTTATTTATAGGTCGTAATGAAAAACTTTTCAACCAAAAGTTGTTCCTCAGCACCTAATGTACATTTTCATTTCTCATCAAAATCCATTTTGGAGCAACTCTTGCCCCCCCAAATTTGAAAACAGAACATGTTTTTGAGAAAACCTCAAAATCACGTTTTTTTCATTTTAAACGAATAGTTTCGGAGATACGACAAAATTTGTAATCACAAAAAGTATTCAGTATTGAATTTCCTTCCCAATGAGCTCTATCGCGACAATTTTTACCAACTTTTCCCGACAGAGTGGATCTCTCTCCCTCCCCCTTATCTCGAAAGTTGGGCCCACGAAAAAAATTGAACAATTTTTGTTCTTCGATATCTAATGCATAATTTCATTTATTATCGGAATTCATTTTGGAGCGAATTTTGTTCGTGGGTCCAAATTTTGTGAAAATGAGGAAGGGGGAGAGGGGTGAAAATGGCCGTGGAAGTTCAATTCTGAATATTTTTTGTAGTAACAAATTTTGCCGTATCTCTGAAACTTTTCGCTTAAAATGAAGAAAACGCGATTTTGAAGTTTCATGAAAACTGTTTTTCATTTTCAAATTTGGGGGGGGGCAAGATTTGCTCCAAAATGGATTTTGATGAGAAATGAAAATGTACATTAGATGCTGAGGAATAACTTTGGTTTGACATTTTTTTTCATTGCGACCCATAGATGAGGCAATACACGCGTTTGAAATGTTGGGGGTGGACCCTGGAGAACGGGAGAGGAGGAAAAAAGGGCATACAGGCCTAATTTCTTTGTTTTATTGTCCAGAACAAGAATCAATCATAAAATCAATTTTAACAGAAATTTCGCGTGAAAGCCTTTTTTTGTACGATTGAGACCTGACTATTCATGTAATTGTGATTTTATTTGTGCCCAAGCGAAGCTTAGAAAAAATTGAGTTTTCAATGTCCAAAAAATTTTTTCCCCATGTTTTAATGCTTTAAAAATGCCTATCTGATATGATTTGGGGGTACAAATGATACTTTGTACCCTCGTCAGGATCTGGGGGAGGTTGTACCTCATTTTCCGATGCCACTGGACTCGAAGTACCAATACAATGAGTCGATATAACTCGAAAGTTATCAATTTCATCGATTCATGTTTATAAACTGTTGTAGGACCTAATTAGCAATCGTTCTTGTATAATTGAATGACTCATACTGAACGATTTTTCTTTCAGAATACTCGAAAGAGCTTTCAAATTATATTTAATCAGAGAGAAGAAAAATCGTGATGAAGTCGATTTAACCATCACCGGAGATTGTCGAAATGTATCGTTATCGTCGGTCGATAAACTTATCAGGTATGTTTATTCGTATTTATTCATCTCTGACAATACATCGAATCAGGGCCCTGATCGGATTGAATGACACGTCGTTTTAATTCCTTTGACGTACATACTTGAAATGATCAAAAAATTTCATAATGATGTTCTCATTTTACTCGAATTGACGTGCGTGACTCTATGTAAATATTTTCCCTATCGAATGAGCACTTTTTCACATTTGACGAAAAATTTGTACCATCGCGATATTTCGTGAAGTTTGGCAATTAAAATTATTATACTCCTGCATGAACTAAGTAGAAAAAAACACCCAAAGAAAAAAAAACCTCCACATTTCATATTTTCGACTCGGTTAGTTCGCACATGTGAATGTGATACGTGTTGTCTCTACCTCGATAGTAATTTTTATCATTCATTTTGTGCAGGTCAAACAGTGAAGAAAAACTTAGCATTAGAAGTGATCATAATCGAAATTTGACAATGAAAAATTTAAACATGAGAAGAGTCAATAGCCACGAAGATTTTAGTGGTCATTTACAACACGGTTACTGCAAACCGGTTCAAGTAGTCATTGTCGATAATAAACGGAATGATACATCGGTAAGTGAACGAATAATTAATTTCTTCCAAGGTCAAATCGATGATCTGATATTAAATTGGGTCATGTTTCAGGATACTGATAACATGTCGAGGTACCAAATCAACCGGCTGTACGATCCGCAGTGCGATGAACCGGTTGTGGATAATTTCAATAAGATTACGTATTTCGCTGATAAGGTGAGTTGATTGTTAACTGCGCAGAAACTAGAAATTAAGGGTGTTTTTTTGGAAAATTTCTAGGAATTTAAAAAAAAAATCATGATTTTTAATTTTTGGGAATTGATTGCCTTCTTGGAATCATTATAATTATTTTCTTTTACGTGAGATGATTTTAATATCGTCTAATGAGACATGATTTCTACTTTTTTGCTCATAGTCTTCAGTTTTTTGATGGTGAATTTTTTCAAGTTTTTTTGGATGATGAAAATTTTTCATGTTTGGAGTTTATCCAAATAGAATTTAAAAAAATTATATTTTCGATGTAAAATTTGTAGCTTACTTAATTTATTGTGCTTTCAAGGAGGTTTCAACGTTTCTGTTTATTTTTATACGTTGGCAAAAATTATGCATTTCTTTGGCATTTTTTGAACTCGTTGAAATTTTATTCTTTTGCTGTAGTTTGTCGAAATGGGAGAGGAAGATTGAAATTTAAAATTGTACCCGAAGATGTTCTATGTGTTTTTTGCGAAGGTTTTTATTTCTTAAACCAACTCCTAAAACTTTGTAGGTGTGATTTTTTGTATTTAAAAAGCTATGATTCTCCCTCTTGTAAAAAAATAATCTTTTCCTAAGAGTGTGTTTGAGCTCTTGAAAATTTTTACTTCCTCATTTTTGCAAACATGAAAATTGATATCTAAGTATGTCAAGGTTGAAATAATTTGAGGTCTTAAACTCGAATCTTTCTACGTATTGCTCATTACAAAAAAGTCGAAAGTGCTCGAATTTACCTACTAAATTTTTTCATAAATTGGAAACCGTTCGTACGCAATTTTAGTCTCTTTTCTGAATTTTGGAAGTAAAGGTAAGTATAGATCCCCAAAATAGGACAGTTTTTCTTGAATTGCAGTCTTTGTGTTTTCTCCCCCCCCCCCCTCCCACCTATAATCGAACCTTGTATAACACTAAAAATGAAATATTTTAGATTCTACTTCCTACCAGAATCAAGCATTCATTACATGTTTTTAATCGTTTGGTCGTCCAAAAAATTTAATGGTTAAAAATTATATGTCTTTCAGTGTTCAAAAATGTAATGTAATTCTGATTTTTGTTGTGAATTTTCTTTAGTTTTTGAGATTCCTTCACATGGGAGACGTCGTCCTACGCAAGTACGCATGTAATATTGTTGAAACCGTTTCTAATTTGGTGTTGGTGTGATTGAGAGAGAAGAGGTGAAAACCCCGAAAAACTGTGGATTTTAAAAAAACCTGCTCTTTAATTTCAATTTCAACTCCCTGAAAAATTTATTATTTTACAACATTTTTCGAGTAAAATTAAAAAAAAAATCTTAATTTAATTTGATAATTGACATTTTTAAAAATCAAATTTTCTGAAAGGTCTTTTGAAAATTTTGATTATCAACTAACTGTGTGATTGAATATTGGATTTCGGTAACTGTCAAAATAACAAAATTATCTAAAATTAACGATTTTTAGAAAATTTTCTTAATTTTGTTGATGGCTTTGCTGAGTTAATAAAATTCACGGAATTCTGTTGAATTCTAAAACTTCAACATTTTGAGAAAGTGAAGTTCTTGAATTTGATGTGTTTTTTTGAAAATTTCTGTGATTCGATTTTGATGTCTATTTGATCAAATTATCAAATTTTAATAAAATTATCAAAATTGCGCTATGATGCTATGGACATTTTTCATGAACAAAATTTTTAGAAAATTGACTTGTTCTCAATTTTACTTCCAAAGGTTGCAGAGGGCTAAAATTTTGTGTAGGTGAGATTCTATTCGAATAATATCAATATGTTGTATTGTTGTATAAAATACAGCAAATTTTATGGTTTCGTGTAAATTCGGAGTAAAATTTCTCCTTTACTCATGAATGAAATATATGATTGGAAAATTGACCTCAGATATGAATTTAGCGGGCTAGAAATAGTCAAGAAATCGTCTCGAGGAATATATACGTAATTTATTTTAATCGAGATTTGGGAAAGTGATGGAAAGAGGGGGAGATGACTAATCATCCGAGAAAAAAAAAAACAGTATTGAAAATTAGTCCATTGAATGACCTAAAATTATAATTTTTTCTCAAATCATTCACCTATTTCTATTTTGCAAATTCGAGCCAATTCTACTTTTTTCTTAAGGTTGAGATTTTCTATGTTAATTTCCAAATTTTTGTTTTCAAAGTCGATTTTTTTCAATAGAAGTAAACTGACTATTGATTTATTGATTTCAATAATTAGCAATTCATACCATCAATATAGATAAATACTTCTTTAAATCTTACAAGTTTTCCACAAAGTATTTCATCAACTTTTTTTTCGTAATCGTTAATCTATTTATTTCTTTGAAAAAAATTCAAGGAGGGGAAATGGGAAAAATCTTTTTTACATACGATGAAAAATATAAAATGTCTAAAATCAGTATCTTTTGTACCCCCATTTTTCTTTGTCTCATTATATTGATAATTTATGAAAAATTATCTCTTTGAAATATCGCTTTTCATTCAAAAATTCTTATTGAAAAACACAAATATGGTAGAAGCTGGGAGTAAGGAGCTTAGCATTAGTCACATTTATGCTGATAACGAACTATTCAGAATTTTTTTATCGTTATTATCGACGCTGATTTTTTTTTTTATTGAAATTTCGTATCGAAATCATCACAGCTGTACGAATATATTTTCATCAATTTCTTTTGAAATTTTCCTCATTCGACAGTAATGGCATTTTCATCCTAGAAATGACCCGGTTGTGTAAATATTCGATTCAAAACATTTCATTTTACTCGATCGAATTATCCCGAATGTTTTACGATCGACAGGAACGTAACGAACGTACGGTACGGTATTTTCCGACGAAATCTCTACACACAGAACGCGATTTATTATCAGTTGACAGGTCTATTAATTCGCGTCGTTACTCGGTACAGTTACTTTATTGTATGCTTGTTTAGCGTAATCTGGACGACGTCAGTTAAATTTTCGAGTAGGGTTTAGATTTTCAATAAGTACTCGAACTCATAAGCTGCTATTTGTATTATTATTTATCCACTCGAATTTCTGTTTGATTTACAGGATACCGAAGTACTCGTAGCACCGCCGCCGTTTAATTACAACGAAGACTATCAAATTCAAGAGGAAATCAGAAACACAGAAAGATTCGCGCCCCAGTTTAACATGTATCGTAACGTGGGTCGACGAAAACGAGCCATTTACCAAGGGCACAACGTTAAACCGAAGATAAAAGCGGTTTTTGAAGAAAATACACCGTATGGTGGCGAATCGAAGGTAAGTGGAATGTACACCTTATAAGTAGTCGTAATTAGAGAATTACACGCGATTTCTATACGCTTTTTTTCGCTGATCTCCCATCCTCTACCGAATGTTCGGTATTTTGCTACATGTGCGAGAATAAGAGCGAAAGCGAGAGTTTTAGGTACATTCGAGTGATAATCAGTGCCACGCGGTGAGAATTTGTATTTTTACCTCTACTGGCTGTAGCAGTTACAGCGTTACAACGTTGTTAAACTTTATAATTATTTAACGTCTGCAATGTGCGAAGAGTTGCCAATTCCTTGTGTGAAAATTTTCTTCGTTTTTTTTCCTCGTAGTTGCATAAGTTTAGTGTTTGAAAGTTATTAAAGTTTAGAGTAAGAAGTGTAATGAAAATATGGTCTCTGGAGAATTAAGTCGAGTTTCAAGATAGGGTAGGGTCACATTGAGCTGTACTATGGGAATTTTTTTATCGAATGGTTTTAAATTGCCATCCAAATACCTTTGTATAAGTATTTTTCTAATGTACTCGTATCTGCCATGCGACATGTGCATAAACTATAACAATGATTTTATTCGAATCAGCAAAATGATGATAATTTCAAACGATAATGCAGCATTATTGTCGTTTATATTATACACCTTCGGAGAATGTTGATAATTTTTTTTACAGTCGATAAAATTATACCTATTCGGCGCGATTAAATGATTTGTGGCGTGATAAGGATTAAATTTTTACTGTGGGATAAACATTTTTATGCATAATGATAACGTTGCTTTTTTATGAGTGAAAATTGTTCCATTTTTTGATCGCTAACAGATGATTTATGTTCTACTTTTTTCCTATTGAACGATTTTTTATCCATTGGCTTGAGATTGGAGAGTCGTTCGCGAATGATTTGCTGAAGGACGAATTCGATTGAACAAATAGCTTTTGAATGCGATTGAATAAGTTGGAGACGAACCGAAGTTGGCTTTTTGAGGGAAGGAGGAGTAAGAAAATTGATTTTTTCTGATTTTTTTTTCAACTCGGTACGATTTTTTTCAGCAAAAACGCAAATTTCCCAAAAAAAGGTCATCACTTTCTGAAATCCTGTGAGTGATGGAAGCAATGAAGAGGTCTTGTAATTGAAAAATCGTGCTAAGATTGAAAAAAATAGTTCTGAAAAAGTCCAGGGCCGTGCAGAGAAAATCCAGAAAAATTGAAGAGAAAAAAAATGTTTTCCATAAGGGGGGGGGGGCTTGAAAATCCAAAATTTTTGATCCATGAGTTCCAATACTGCACAAAAGAAAGAGACTGTGATAAATAAAAATTTAAGTCGATTAATATCTTCCGATCGCGCAAGAACCTTCAATTTTTTTTAAATTGTCAAAAATTCAGTAAGTATTTTCGAAAATAATTTTTTTTTAAATTCCAAGGAAATTAAAAATTGATTAAATCAATTTCAGAGATTATTTAGTGACTGAGACTGTGCAGACCAAAAAGCACGATTTTTTTGCAAAAATCAATATTTTATAGCTTTTTTTACTTTCTCCTATCACTTCATCAGTGAAAAAATTTAAAAACGTTATAAAATGGCGATTTTCTCGAAAAAATTGTGCTTTGTGGTCTACAGGTACTGTCGTTCAATAATCTCTAATAAAATTGATTTTAAAATACCCAACTTGAATTTTTTGAAAAATATTGATTTTTTGACAATTTTAAAAAATAGAAGGATCTTGCGCGATCAGAACATAAATTAATTGATTTTGAATTTTTCAAATATAATTTTCTACTCTCCCTAGCCCTCGTCTTTTGCGCAGTATTGGAACTCAAAAATCAACATTTTTGGTTTTTGGTCCATCCTAATTATGTACATAACACAACTAAAATTATAAAACAATTCAAACCAAATGAAGCGTCCGTTTAAAAAAGAACCATAGTCCAAAATCTGTATATGAGAAAACGGACCCAGGTGTTACTATTTTTTAGTACACTTATGTCCCTTTTCTCATTTATACAGATTTTGGACTATGGTTGTTTTTTAAACGGACGCTTCAAATCTACGAGTGTACTCGTGTAACTTGTACGTGCTAAGCCAAATTTTTTGTTTGAGAGGGGCCCCGCGGTAAAGACATATTTTCTTAGCCCTTAGATACCCCCCCCCCCTCTTCACAGGCCTGAAAAAGTCTTGCATTTGACTCAAAAATTCCGAATTTCTCATAAAAGATTTTCAAAATATTTTTTCAGACATATCGATCAAATTCCGACGTTTTTTATCCTGTTCATGTTTCGTTTATTTTTTTAATAGTAATGATATTGTGTCAAACAAAAATTATTTCAATTTTTGCGGAGAGGAGGTGATGAGAAATATTTTGCTGCGGTTCTGAAAAATTCTGCGAAAGTCTTACATTTCGATTTAAAAATTTTGTTAGACTCTTAAAACTTAATTTTTTTCAACTAGAAATCGATATGAAATTTTTCCATTATTTTGGAAAAAGAGGAAGAGGGAAGTTGCCCCCTTGTGTCACTCTTTCCATTGGGTTAGATCCGAAAGAAATTGTCTTTTCAATTTTTAGCAAAAAAATGTGTTCCAATAATTTAATATTTTGAATTTTTGAAATAAGTCAGTCGATTAGATAGTTTGAAAACGATTAATTCTTGGTTTTAGAATTTTTTCCGATCATTTTTCAGTCAACGTTTGCGAACGATTCGTCAGAAAATCAACTCAATTGAACGCATCGTTCTCGAATGATTTTTTTTACGACTATACCTTCAGCTTCATTTTGCTTTAATTGAAAAATGGGGATCCTTAAATATACGATGTATATTTGTTCAAAACGATTCATTCGATGAATGACTCCGTTGAGAAAATCATTCGCGAACGACTGAACTATTTTTTCAACTTTTTGTCGCGATGTGAAAATGGATTTTATAAGATACGGCTGAACAACGTTTCCAATCAGTCTCATTTCGAAAAATGTATTCATTCGCGAACAGTTGTATTGAAAATTAACCCAATTGAACAACCCAGAATAACTCATTTTTAAACTTTTCATTCGTAAATTTGGTCGATTTTTTCAGAAGAAAGTTTCGATCTGAAAAGTAACTCCGTTATTCGAAAATAATTCACTTTTGACAAACGACTCGATCGTGCGAATCGTTCGCGAATTTTTCCAGCTTCATTCAGCGTTACGAATTTTTTAATATTCGAAATGGAAACAAAAAATATCAAAAGTTTGTCATCCCGGGCGAAATTAATTATCCAAGAAGTTTTTTATACGCCCAAGTTGAAAAGCACAGTTGAAAAAAAAAACGTAGAATATTTATGCAGCGTATTTTTCGTCTCGTCGAGTACATTATTTTCACGCCTAATTAAACGTCGAATTCTTTATCAAATTATACAGCTCGATTTTTCATTCTTTAATCGCTACGATGACTATTTTTTATCTATACCAGGCACACGGAGATTTGCGAACGAATTAATCCAAATTATAATCCATTGATCGTTTGTTTCACTTCGAATTCTTATCCCTCACCGTAGTGGTAATTTAAATCCTTATCACCAAAAAAATATATCAAAAAGTGGTTGGAAATTTGGAATTTGATAAAATGAAAAAAAATCCTTATTCTCATCGGCTATAAGAATTCCTATTATCAAATATTATATCGACTAACTTTGAAACCGAAGAGTAGGCATTTCCGTCCTTGAGACATTTTGTAAAAGGTTTCAATCGTAAATCCTTTGTTTGTCAACTCTTTAGAGGAGAAAAAATTCTTAGGCCTAGCCGAGCTTCTACTTGAAAAAAAAATATTCTAATACATAAAAAGCGTGTGCAACGTTCATTGCTGAAGGATTTCGAAACAATTTTTTTCGACCGAGGGGCGTGTCGGAATAAATGAAGGGTAAATTTTGCTACGACGAAACGAATCATATTAGTGAATAGCGACGTGCTGTAGAAATTTGATAAATTTATTAACTGACATAATAAAATAATGTCTAAACGAGGCAAAAAACTATTAAAACTTAACGAGGCGTGAAACTAGTCGCCTTTTCGAAACGAGATGTGAAATTTTTCCCAAAACTTTTCTCATATAATTTTTTACACCGATTTGTATAGGTACCCTTCTTTTTTTACGCCTAAAATACGAGTAAAAATTATCCGAGCTTCTTTTTAAATAATAATTTTAAGCAGTTTTAATATAACGCGGTTCCCTTTACAATTGGTAGCCGTTTTCGTATTGTTAGATAATATTTTTGATTATGTTTTCTTTCTTTTTAAAATTTTTCGAGTAGGTGGCTTTTTAAGGTAAAAGAGGTGAAGAGGAGGGTTAATCAGCCTACATACTGGCTAAATTAAAATTGTAAGTAAATGTATACAAAGAAAATTAAAATCCGAATAAAGGGAAACGATCTCTTTTCATTTAATTTTAAAGTGTCATTTTGCAGTTTTCCGAGTTGATTTAATTTAGTTTTTCACGAATTGTTAATATTCGAAAGATATTTTTAAATTGAAAGGTGAAAAATTCCATCCTTATATCTAATTTTGATCTCTCTAATCGATTGAAAGTTCTAACGACAGAATTTAGATCCTTCTGTCTAATTTCGACATTTTTTGAGGAAAGGTCTGGGCGATCTTTAAATATTATGAATTTATGATTGTGTATCTAAGAAACTTGGAAAAATCGAGGGATTTTGGATTTAAAAGACAAACTAATAAAAATGGATTACTTTGTCTATGGAAATCAAAATTTTTCTCATCTCAGCACTTCATTCACTCAAAGCAAGATTTTTTTCTGCAAAACAAAAATTTGAATGTGTTCTTCGTTCTTCAGTTTTGAAAAAAAAATAGTCTTGAAAATTCGGAAAAGTCCGGAAAAGTAACTTTTAAGAAATAGTGTTAATCGTTTCGTTTTTTTCTCAGGTTAGTTGAAATAATAAAATATGGTACCTAAAATTTTTAAATCTTGAAAAATTTGTCGAAAATGGTCTAAAAATTGATTAAACATCAATAAAACTGTGTAAAATATCCCAATTTTTTGTAGCCAAAATATATCATTGAAGTTGTATAAAATCCAGAAACGATTCGACATTTTCAAAGAGGAGGGCGAGGGGAGAGGGCAAGAATTGAAAATTGTTTTCTGATTTTTTCGACACAGTATAAGTTTTCTGTGTCAAAAAGTAACCTTTTTCCTCAAATTTTTAACTTGAACGTAATTTTTTCGATAAAAACGCAGTTTTGAGATGGGAAGATGGGAAATGACAGTCTACCTCCTTTGCCCCTCGTTTGCTTCTGCCCTGGTGAAATTGCTCTAATTTAAAATGTCTTGAAAAATTGTTCCTTGAAAATTATCAAAATTGTGTATGAAGTTCTAAGTGAATAAAAAATTCATGAAAAATATGAAATAAGTATCATGAAAAATTTACAAAATTTTATGAAAAATAATTCAAGATAGGTACCTACAAAAAAATTACCTAAATTGTAGGAAAATCGTAAAAAAATTTGAATGTTGAAAATTGGTCAACATTTTTTTTTGATATTTCAGTCAATTTCCCAACATTTAAAACTTTCCCCCCCGTTTTGGAATTTTTATAATATTTTGACAATTTTTACTAACGATATCCAACTGTGGTCTTGAAAATGAAAACAGTATTAAAAATAAAATACTGCATTTGGCTAAAAAAAATCCAGCATTTTTCATTAAAAATTCATTTTTTCCCATAATTTTTCAGAATTGATAATTAATAAACCTTGTACTTTTTTATCTCATTTATTTTTATGGCATTGATGATTTTTTTCAAAGAATTCAAGTAGATTTATGAAATACCAAAATTATGAATTCAATTTTTTTCGAGGGTGATTTTTTGTTTGGTGAGAAGGGATATTTTACCCGAGGTCCGGCAAAAATTCAGGAAAAAATCCTGCAGAAGTCCCAGATTTTAATTTCGAAATTTTGATAACTCCTGATTTACGAGTTTTGACAAACTTGATTCAATTTTACAAATTTTATGACAATTTTCACGTTATTTAGATTATTTTTAGGACATTTTAAGCAATCTTGATACCTAAATTTCATTATTTTTTTTTACAATTTTGTCAATTTTTATGCAATTTGATTCATAGTCACGACATTTTTAACGATTTTGACCTGTTTTGTTTATTTTTACGTCATTTCATTATCACACTTGGAACGATTTTAATGATATTTGAACAGATGTTGTGTTGAACAATTTTTCACGCCATTTTAACAGCATTTAAAACAATTTTGACCCATTTTAAGTATCTTTAGCTATTGCAGGGAAAGGGTAGACGAAGTTTGACGATTCGAACAGAATGAACGAAACTATTCACACAAAAAGTTGGCAATTTTTCAGATGGCTTCGAGGTAAAACATTGAAAAAGGCACTAATTAGAGTTCAATTTCGCATAAAACTGATCCTAGCTTGCTTCGCCATCTCTTTCGCTTCATTCTTCCATCTTTCGCTCGCTAACTCATCACATTATTTATATTTTTATTAGAAAATAATGTCAATTTAGAAAAAAAAACAACGGATCATCGTGCTCGGCACGATCTCCCTTAGATTATAGAACCAACAAAAAAACCTCTATCAAAGAGCAATACTAAAACGTTGAACCGATAATTGACTAGGTACTAGGAAGCTCGCAAGGGGACATCGACATCAGTCGCACGACCAACGTTAATTTTCAGGCTTTGGCGAGCATGTAAACCTCAATTAGCAGCCTCGTAAATTAATGTACTCGTATTAAAGTGCACCCCAGATCTTCAGACCACATACCAATTCACTCACACGTTACTACAAATATCCGCACAAATTATATTGTGAGTTAGCACACAAGTAAATATAAATACGTGAAAAAAAACACACGCTACGCTATCGAGGTTTCCATATACAAAACCACGATGGGTAAACAGACATAATGTCATGTGTGTTTCGATACAAAACACACTCTTGCATATTTTCAAGTGTCAAGCAACCGTTCAATTCGCGCGGAAAATTTTTTTCCAACGAGGTCACCTTGCGTACATTTTCAATGCCAGGGTATCAAATTTTAAAGTTTTTATCGTTCGTTTAAATTAACTGCTGCGAAAGTTTTCCAAAACGAGGTAACTTAGATGACTTCAAAGTATCGTTTTCCCAAGTTTGCTCTGCAATAAAAAAGAAAAAAGTATCAACACGGTTTTCTGCCATCTGTTTCTTCTCATTTTCTTCCCATCTTTGTATCTCTGCTGCTGACTTCCCCTTTCGCGAAATTTCCCTTCAAGTATTAAATTTTAATACGCAAGTCGCTGTGGAAGATTTTACGCTTAATTTTGTTACTTACTTTACCGGAAAAATGAACCAAACTTATTCCTAGGTAATCGATTAACCAAATATTAAATTAGATTCTCGATTACATACTGATACTTACAAAGCTGGCTTACCTACTGACGCATATTATATTCGCCTTGTCCAATGTGGGAAGCGTTAAATTAATAAAATTTCATTTGCCAGAACTATTTTCCCATTTGAGAACGTATTTTGAACTCGTCGACATTGACGCCTACTCGCTGATTTCGTTTGTACTCGAGTTAGATTTCACGGTGGTTTTTTGGCTCCCTTTGTGGCGGAAAATTTCATTCAGAAATTTAATAAAGTCTGATCAACTTACGAGTTGGTGGTCAATTTTTGAGCGCTGGAAAACCACAGCGGTGGGTTTTTGTTTTGCAGTGTGTAGGTATATTTAGGAAACTCAATGGCGAGATGCTTTTCGTCGTTGGAAATTTTTTTATTCGATTATTTTTAGATGGGTTTTTGTGAGGATCTGTAAACAAAATGGTGTTTTTTTTTTATAAAAGATGAGAAAAAACTATATGATGAATGAATTGAGGGCAAGGAGGTGTTCGTTTTTAAAAGAATTCAATAGGTATAGGATTTTCGTGCTGTAATTTTGAAAAAGAAAAGTAAAATGTACTAAAAATACTTATCTAAAGAATATTTTTTGAATAGTGTTTTTTATAATCCGTATAAAATTTGCAGGCTTTTATGTAGGATTTTTTAAATCTATACCAAAATAAAAATTGAATCAAGAAAAATGAATGAAAAGACATGATTCTCGAAGGCATTTTCAAATATATTATTGCCCAAGTGAAGCTATGATGATTTTTTTAAATAATTTTATTTGAAAAATAAAAAAATACAATTTTTGAAGATTCAATCAAACAGATGAAAAAGAAAGGGAAATTCATAAAGTAATACCCTGGTTGCCCTTACGCTAGATACAGGCCAGAAAATTCGATTTGAATTTCGTAAAATTTCAAACAATAAATTTAGGTGGGGGGAGGGGGCTAAAAATGAAAACTGATTAAAAATGCTTGGGATTTGTTAAGCTGAAAGTTTTGAAAACGTTCAAAAATCATTGAAATGTTGAATCAAAATTCACGAGTTTTTGAAAAATTGAAATTTGTGATATTTTGAAAATTATGATTGATGGAGAAGGAGGTAAACGAAGGGGGGTGTAAGAATATATTGAAGAAATCAAATCAAAAATTGATAAAATTAATTTTCAAAATTGCATAAAATACGAAAACTGCTCAAGTTGGAAAATTTTTGTTTGTGATATTTCAAACATTGCGCTCCTTACTCGTTTTAGAAAAATTAAAATTGAAAAACAAAAGTTTCAATCTTAATTTTTTTGTGTAAAAATGGACAAAATTCGAGTTTTTGAATAATTTTAAAATTCAAAAACTCATTTACCTGCGGAATTTAAATTTGCAAAGTTGAAAAAAATGTGTCTTAAATTGAGAAAAATGTTTGAAAAATGATATAAACAATAATTTTTCGATTCCTTATGTTCGTTCAAAGTTTATGAAGTTATGTTAAGTAACAGTATCAAATTCTTGAAATATCATTAGCATGTTTTTCAAATATTGAGGAAGTAAGTACTTACTTAGTTGAGTAAAGTAGGCGATGTTTTGAGAATTCCCTGCTCTTTTTTTAGTGAAATCGCTGGAATAATGAAAATTGAAGCGATATAGATACAAAGTAGTACAAGGTATGGGAGTCGAAGTTTTCTAATTGAAATTGTTTCTTGAGGAAAATTTGAAGCTTCCCTAGACGACGCTAGAGGCACAAAAAAAAAATTTGAGTTCAAATAACGTTCCATGTTTGGCATACTACGTACTCTTTTATTTATAAATCAGTGAAAATTATCGAAAATCACTGAGAAACAGTCAGAATTGCAGCACAGGAGAAAATCAGTGAAAAAATTTTTAATGAAAACAAATCAGTGAGAAAAATCACTGGAAAATCAGTAAAAATTCACTAAAGTCAGTGAAATTTTATGAAATTGGCAGAAAAATCAGTGAAAATCTTTAAAAAGCAGTGAATTTTGCTGATTTTTTCTTGTGCTGCAATTCTGACTGTTTATTAATGACTTTTCACTGATTCAGAATGAGAGAGTACTTATCTAGAAAGAAAATCTCACAATTTCTTGCTAAATTCAGGCATACTCTTACGTTAGTTCAAGCACGAATCTCCGGGGAGGGGGGGGGGGATTCAACCAAAAGGTCAAAAAATATTTGGTGAATTTTTTTAACTCGATTTTTCAAAAACATCTATAGTTACCTACATAAAATATATATTTTTTTAAAATCATTTCAAAATTACTTACCTTATCTATGTCTTTTTCGAATTTTTTTTGCCCAATTCGTTTCACATTTTCCTTCAGAAAGTCCAAAAAATATTGGGGATTAAAAATTGCATGATTCCCCTTCCTTTAGAATTTCGCCTGGATCAGCCATTATTGTAGTTGAGTGGTGGATTTAATTTTTTTTTTTGGCTATATGAAGGGTCAGATTGATATTTTTAGGTATATTTTGTCCATTCCTTCCATCCATTCTTATTATTCATCTACTCATTTTCATCACAGAGTTCATTTTTCTTCCTTGCATTTTTGAGCACTTTTTTAATCATAATTTTGACGAAATGACCTGAAATTTGAAGTATCGAGTTGATTTGGCCAAAGATAATGGTCAAAAAGAAAAAAATGGCTATTGATTTCAATTCAACCGGGTCCCATTTTTATTGTAGGTGGGAAGGGAAATGGGTCAAAATTACAAAAATTGCTTAAAATCTGAATAATTTTAATACCTCCTATTAATTATTTCTATCTTCCTTTCGCTCTAAAAAATGAAATTAGAAATTTTTGAAATCTCATTGTGTAATTTTTAATGCCTGTTCAAATGAACTTGGAGAATTGAAAATTTTGATTTTTTAAATTAGTTCAATTTGGAATCTCGTATTAATTAATAGCTACCTACTTAAAAAGTTCAAAATGAAGACATTTTTTTCCTAAACATGCTAAATGATCTTAAAATTCTCAAAATTTTCCAATAATTTTAATTATATTTCGAATCCTAGGAGAATTTCGCCCGTGACAATTTCATCTATCGAATTCCATTTCAATTTTGGCACAAACGTGGTTGATCCATTGGAAAAGTAATAAGTATACCTACGACTCGTTGCAAAGTCGTAAGAAAAAATAATTTCAAACTCGAGAGTATATTTTCAAAGAGATATGTCAACTCAACACATAAAAAATAACTTTCTGACAAAAGAAAAGCTAATACAAAAGACTTTCCATTGCGTTTGCTTTTGTGACGGTGGAAAAATTCGACGATGCGAAACTTAGCGACACTAGTTGTTCCACAAGATGTACGCATCTAAAGTGAAAACTCATGTTCTCAAACTACCGGCAGCGATTCGCCGTTTACAAAAAATACATTTATTTAGTCGCACAACTGGTATTATTACAAATAACGAAGAAAAAATCGATCAAAATTAAACATATAAAAATATACCTACCTATAGAACGAGGAGCGAAGGAATCAAATTTTTCAGTTTATTACGCAGCAGATATTTCGTAAAAGAGAGAACGTCGACTGTGTTTGAATTCTTCACGACATTTTTGCTTTTATCCTTTGAGAAGATTTTTTCACGCGGCGATAGGAAATTGTAAATTTTAATTTCATTTCGTAGCCGAGGAGAAAATTTCGCTAAAGAGGACTTCAAAAGGAGTTGGCTGGAATTTGCAATTATGAAAATTGCAAACGGCATTTGAACGGTTGCGTTTTATTATGTAATAACGGTAATAACTTTTAAGTCTAAGTTTGTAAAAGTTTCAAAGTATTCGGAGGTGTCATTTTTGGCTCTGGGGTGGCAGCTTTCGTGCAAAGGCTGATTAAATGTACGAATTTATGCATTCGCGGATGGATTCTATTTTGTATAAAAGGTAACATGTGGTTTGCCAACTATACGGAGAAGGTTTTAAAAAAATTAAACCGCTGCGTTGTTTTGCAACAGTTGACACGTTGGCAAGTTTCATTTTAAACGCACTCGTTAACTTTTCACCCATATTCGACTTCGAAGGGTACATAAAAGTTTGGCCGAAGGGGAGCTTTATCTGAATATGAGAAATCCACCGAAATAGCTCTCGCGGTGTTTTTGAAAATATAAATAGTCCAGGCAAAAGAGAAAAAATGTACCAAACCCCCGAAAATAAAATCCTGATTTTTTTCGCGTTTTACGTTTGTAATGGTCCATTAAACAGCATACTAAAATGGTCACCCCACAACCCTCCGCTACCCACAGGAAAGGGGTGAATGTCTGCTGAAAACCGGCTTTTCGCGAATATCTCCTCAAATAAGCCTCAAAATTGAAAAATAGTTATGAACAATCTTGTTCCACGTGTAATTTCTTATCAGAAAGTTTTTTTCTTTTTTCAAAACCACTCACTTCCTTGACCAAAAATTAAGGGTAAAAACACCTATTTTTCAACAATTTACAGCATTTTTTGAAAAAATCGAAACTTTTGTGAATATCTCCTCAAATGAGCCTCAAAATGGAAAAATGGTTATTAACAATCATGTTCTACGTGTAATTTTCTATCAGACAAGTTCGTTTTTTTCAAAAACACCCACTTCTTTGTCCAAAATTAAGGGTGAAAAACGTCTATTTTTCCAATATTTACAGTATTTTTGGAAATGATGAAAATACAAAGTTGAAAGTACCCAAAATTATACCACTGAAGAATAATTTTTTTATACATGCTGGTAGGGTATTCCAAAAGAAGTCATCGCGAGAATTTCAACCCCTACCGTTAATTATAAGGGAGGTTACTGCAGTATTCAATGACATCTCTTAAAATACTGTAAATATTGGAAAAATAGACGTTTTTCACTCTTAATTTTTGGTCAAAGAAGTGGGTGTTTTCGAAAAAAAAAACGAACTTGTCTGATAGAAAATTACACGTAAAACATAATTGTTCATAACCATTTTTCCATTTTGAGGCATATTTGAGGAGATATTCACAAAAGTTTCGATTTTTTCAAAAAATGATGTAAATTGTTGAAAAATAGGTGTTTTTCACCCTTAATTTTTGGTTAAGGAAGTGAGACAGTATTTTTGAAAAAACAAAAAACATTCTTATAGGAAATCGCACGTAGAACAAGATTGTTCATAACTATTTTTCAATTTTGAGGCTTATTTGAGGAGATATTCGCGAAAAACCGGTTTTCAGCAGATATTTACCCCTTTCCTGGGGGTAGCGGAGGGTTGTGGGGTGTCCATTTTAGTATGTTGTGCAGTGGACCATTACGAACTTAAAACGCGAAAAAAATCAGGATTTAATTTTTGGGGGTCAACTCCTAAAATGACTGGACTGAAAGCTAACTGGCCCGAATAGGGACCTTGATAGGTATATTTTCATCCATTGTTCATACAGAGCTTTAGCTTTTTAATTTGGGCAAAGGCTGGGAAATTTTTAGTATTAATCGATTATTTTTTGGAGCTTTCGTGTACCTGTACGAAGTGCACGTTTTAAGATCCCCAGGGACCGTAAAGCACGGAGATAGAAAAGGAAAAAAGGACCCGATGTATAAGCGTGCTCTTAATAATAAGTCTGGTGTGAAACTTGTACTATAACTTGGTCTAAGCGCATAGAATACGTTGAAACTTTTTGAGTTACGTTTTAAAAGCGTACTGTTATGTAATCTAGTTTTATTAAGTTATTCTCAACATGTTCTGTGTTTTGTATTGAAATTCTTATATTTACGTGGAATTACCCATCTGGCGTGTTTCTCTAATCAAGAATTATTATAAACTCTCGCCTCTGAAATTTATTAGGAGTCTGCGAAATAAATTTCGCAGGCATTATGAATACCTACGTCGTCGGTACGAGCTTCTCTCGTTGTGTTTTTATCGCACCAAAACATTCCTATAGGTATTTGTAATTTTTTCCTCTTCCCTAGATAAGCCATTATTTCATCTTTTTGATGAGAAAATAAAATTTTAGCGTCTTGCTACGAAATTCATCCGGATTTGGGATTATTTTACGGTTTGATATTAATCGAGATTCTTTGTTTCTTATTTTTTTAGCCGAATTATTTTTACGATCAGATTCACAGCGTAGATGGATTCGCCAACGAATCTACCCGGTCACCTACTGAATCAAATTTTCAGGTATGATTATTTTAATAATAAGTAACGTATGTGTACGTTTGTTGGTAGTTTTAGATATGTTTACCATGTGTGTAAGCTATTAGCGAGCTTTAGAGCTTTTATCTTTTAATAATGACATAGTACGGTTTTTAATCCCACAAGGTAATGGGTGGAAAAAGACGCGAGGAGGGGTTTAGAGCGTTCTTATTTTGGTTTGTTATAAATGACTGTATTTTTGAAAGGAAAGTATCCAATTTAAAGACGATATATTTTCCTTTTCTTCCTGAATTTTAGGTCAACTCGTTATTTCGAGCGGTTTGCATTTTATTTTTAAGTGAAAAACGTTTTCCATTGTAAAGCTATAAAAATGGTCGATATTTTTCAAAAACCGATCGATTTATTTCGAAAATAAAGACTTATCTTTTTAGATACTGTGATACAATTCTTCGAAAAGTTTGATAATAATGGACTTTCCTCGAAATTTAGATCTTATAGATGATCGATTTTGATATCGAAGGCTTATAAAATCGATTTTCACATTTTTTGACACCTGTGTCGATTACTGAAAAATTTTTATGATTTCTGATCTTTATTTCTATGATCGATTATCGCAATTTTTTTTTGAAAATCGATTCGTCTTTAAAGTGAAATCTTGTTTGTATATGATCAACACTTTTCTGGTTTTAAAAATCGATTATCAAAATTTTTCGACAAATGTGGTGAAGAAAAGTAAAACCTCCATTGATCGATGCATTTAAATACTGATTTGAAATCGGTAGTTGGTAATCAGTGATTATAAATGATCGATTTATCAAATTTTTTTGGCAATAAATGATTTATAGGAAAAATTTAAATCTCGTTTAATCGACTTTTCAAATTTTGTAATTGATAATTGGAAATCAATTATTACAACTTGCGTATCGGTTTTTGAAAATTTTCAACAATAATTGATTTTTTCGTTAGTCGATGTTTAAATTCTAACATCGATTGCTACAGTTGATCGATTTATGGAGAAAATTTAATTCTCGATTTTGTATGTTCAGATGTCGAACTCGATAATTGAAAATTATTACAATTCATCGATATATCGAGATTTTTTGACTGGAAATAACTGATTGAGAAATTGTAATCTTGGTTAATCGAAATATTTAGATTTTGAAATCGAAAAGTGAAAGTCGATTACTGAAAATTGATTGCTACAACTTAGCTACAACCTATCGATTAATCAAATTTTTGTGAGTATAAAATTGATTTACAG
Source organism: Pseudococcus viburni (assembly GCA_033439095.1). Taxonomy (NCBI): domain Eukaryota; kingdom Metazoa; phylum Arthropoda; class Insecta; order Hemiptera; family Pseudococcidae; genus Pseudococcus; species Pseudococcus viburni. The sequence goes on along the minus strand of JAVBJF010000041.1, from coordinate 1,485,820 downwards.
AGAAAATTGAAATCTCACTTATTCGACAATTCGACATTTAAATTCTGTTAACGAATATTACAGATGATCGATCAATTGAAATTTTCCGACGATAATCGATCGATGTCAGGAATTAAAATCTCGGTTAATCAAAGTTTGAATTTCAAAATCGACAAGGACAATTTATTTGTTCATTGAATTTTTCTGACATGAATCAATTTTTGGAGATAATTGAAATCTCGGTTTATCTGTGTTCAAATTCTAAAATCGATAATTGCAATTTAATTGATCGATTAATCGAACGTTTTTGCAGAAATTGATTTCAGGAAAAAACTGAAATCTCTGTTAATCGGGTTTTTAATTTTAAACCCGATTTTCAAAATCAATAATTATAATTTATCGATTTTTTGAATTTTTTTGACAATGATCGATCAAAGGTATAATTGAAATTCTTGTAGATTGTTGCTCTAGTTCTAAAATTTATTGTTTTGTTTGATCATTTTATCAAAATCTTTCGACCATTATCGATTTTGAAGGGATGGGAATCAAAATCCCAGTCAACAATTTGTAGAATCTAAAATCTATGGTTAGGTATCTCAATTTTGATTTTTTTTGGAAATTAACGAAGTTCGTAGTTTAAAAAATGATTGGCTGCGTTCAAAAAATAATCAACAGAGACAAATTTTATTTTCAAAAATTAAATTGAATATAAATCTCCAATAAAAAAATGTATTTTTTCAATGAAAAAATTATTTTTCATTTGAATTAAGGCGAATTTTTCAATTAAAGACGTGTAACTGTTTCAATTTTTGAAAATTAAATTACTCTCTGTTGATCTGTTGACTTACCTTCTATGATTTCAAGTTTTTTTGAAAATCGATTATTGCAATTAAACGATTCAACGAATTTTTTTTCCACAATTGATCCCAATCGATTTTAATTTTCCATTTTCAAAAATCGACCATCTAAATTATCGATTTATGTAAATATTTTCGAAAAATTCGAATTACTCTTCTGAAAATCAAAAATCTCAATTATCGATATCATGTAGATTTTTCCAAATTTTTCTACGACAATCAGTTGACTCATCTCGAAAAATAAACTAGCATTTTAGTTTATAAATATCTCTATCCTGAACTGAGGTTAAAAATTGATTATGCCTACTGAAAAAAAAATGTTTAAACAATTTCTCCATTCAGATTATCAAAGTTTCTTTCAGAAAAAAATTTCTGTTCGATAACGCGAAATTAAATACACAATTACATTAAAATCGGTGAAAATTCCAACTCAACTTTAAATCCCATATCAAATAAAATCTTTGAAGGTATCTTTCTCAAATGAAAAAAAATCCACTCGTTTTTTTTTCATCCCACACAGCACCATTTTGAAATTACAACGCATAGCTTTTTATTGAAAAAATAGCAAAATTGAAAAAATACGAGTAATTTTGTACGTTTCGATGTTTATTTTAAATTAAAGCCGGGGTAAAAATTGGTATCTTTGGAATTCGTTCGAATCAAAGCGTTTGTATCGCGTTAAATCGACTCTTAATTCGGATCGATTTAGCTTTTATATCTTCACCAGTATCTCTCTGGGTAATGAACTTAAATAAAAATCGTAAAAAAGGAAAATATTTACCGAGCGAGTAATCCGCCGTAAAAGTACGTATGTTTTAATAGTTGAACTTTGGTTTTTACAGGATAGCGATACGCATTCCATTAGTTCGACGTCGTCCGACTCTTCTTCCGAGTCATCGGGGACGGGTAAAATGAACACCTCGCCGGAACCTGCTCAGTATTTTAACGACGTATCCGAACCATTAACGAGTTACGAGAATTGGAGCTTCGCTCATCGCCATCCTCATAATTCGGTTAGTACGAAACGCCGCAGCGACTCGAATTTCAAATCTTGGCTTCGTTATTGCGAGATTTTCGCTTATTTTCTTTGCTTTGTTCGCAGAACACCGAGAGATCAGTATCGCCCAAGATTCCAATCAATTTGAGTCATCATTCGTACGATTTATCAGCTTCGTCTCACGCCGTGCATTTATCCAGCATCGAGATGAAAATTTTACAAGTTAATAAACATCTGCAATGGTACGCGGTTGAAAATTACATACTTACGAGTTACGAAAAGATAAAATGATCCTATGTAATTCGTGTTTTCTCATTAACGCAGGGTTAAAAGAAAAAAGAAAAGATTCGAAGAAGATTTCGAAACGAAATTCGGCGAAATTCCCAGCATCTCGAATAAAATGGCTCATCCCGAATATAAACAAATGTCGGCCAATATTATCCATTTGAAAAATAATCTCAAACGTAAGTTTTCATTCTAAATTATCGTACAAATGAAACGGCGGATTTCGTTTCCAACGAAATATTTATCTTATTTTCTTCCTTAGAACTTCGAAAAGAAGCTAACGAAAGTTTTTCCGCGCATCGACTACATATCACAAAGAATCCAAATAACAGCGTAAATCTCGGCTTATTCTCGTCATCGCCTTTAGATAAAGAAAAAGCTGTCCAAGAAGCCGAGAAGGTAACGTAATAGCTTATTTTAACACCACGCCGCGCCTCGCGCTTAGAATTCCGAGCATTAATCGACTTACATATTTTTTCCCATTCTGTTTTATAGCAATTGTGTGAAAAACGTATTGCCGGCGAAAGGCCCGAATGCGTCGAGGACATGACGCACGAGCAATTACTCGACGAAAAAGTATCCATTCAAAAAGAATTGCTACATTTGGAAAGTACCTTCGGTCAGACTGCTGCTCGAAACGAAGAGCTCTTTTATCCTATTTACTCTCGTTATAGAACGGTTAAAAGATTTTTAGCGAGGTCTACGGCGTCGGTAAGTGACCTTGAGATGAGCTTTAGAAAAAAAACGAGCCTGCTCGATGATAACCTACGGTTTTCTTTGTATTTTTTTCCCACAGCTGAAATTAAAAGAAGCGTCGTCCGATTTGGCTACCATTATTGAAAACGAAACTATGGATTTTGATTCGGGTAACACGATAGGTGGTATGTGTGAAGATAAATCAACCTCAGCTGAATGCCAGCCCCTGTGTAATGCTGATGGCAGCGATGTTCGGATCAGTAATATACACGAACTTTCATCGTAAGTTGATTTTTTTTCATTGTTCGTAGTTAGTAACAGGGCCGGACCGAGCGTTAGAGGGGTATAAGGAAATTCTCTCCGAAAAATGGCGAAATTGCATGTTTAGTTGGAGAAATTAGGTTCAAGTCGAAAAATTTGCAGAAGTGACCTGAAGAGTCGAAGAAATTCAGCTGAATCGAAAATTATCAATTTTTAGCCCCTCTTCGCCATTAAAATGCTTACTTCGGTTCGTCTCTGATTTGCCTGTAGTAGGAGTAGGGGTAGATGATGGTGGCAGTTGCATGCGATTTGTTGTTTTTGGAGGAATTGGAATTAGTAGAGTTTCAAATCAAAAGGTAGCTATGATTTTTTGTTATTGGCTGACTCGACGTAGTTGGTCAAACTCGTAAAAATTTTTTTCCAAGATACCTAAACCTTGGTATAAATTCATTCGTCGCATGTTACAGAATATTCGTTCGAAGTTGAAAAGAATCAGTTCTTTAATGAACAATACTCCATTTATGATTTCGCGCTGTTTCTGAACGAATCGTTCGATTTACGATTCTCGAATTATCTATTAAGTAAAATTTGCTGAAAATAAATCTCACGAATAGTTTGCCAATGCAAATCGAATTATTTCAGTGAATCAAACAATTCATGTTGAAAAATAATTCAGTTCGTTTTGAAAATTGCTGAGAAGAATTGAAGAATAAATAATTTTCTAGTGATTCTGATTTATGTTCATTCGAGAACGAGAACGAATTATTACGATTGAGGAATAATTCTTTCTAATTTTGAACTTTTTCGGACGATTCTCTGTTGAATGATTCGGGGACTTATGATCACGAACAACTTTTGTGAAAATGTGATTTATTCGTTTTATCGTGTTTTTTGTTTAATATGAGATCGAATTTGTTTAAAATCGAACAAAATTCTAAACAAGTATCCAAATTTGAAATATTGCATGGATCGTTTTCGAACGATTTTTTAACAAATTATTCAACCATTTGGACACAAAAGTGATTCATGTTGTTTATAATTTAAGATCCATTTCTTTCGATGAAAAAATTGACCCTTATATGAACGATATCCTAAAATGTGAATTCTGTTGTTCGCGGACGACTTATTTGATGAATAGATCAGTCGTTCCTGATGAATTATTAGGGTATTAATTTTTTATATTTTGAGCTGTGAAATATCTATTTACGAACGAGTATTGGATATTGGAAGATTTCAAAAGGGACGAATCAATATTTCACTTATGATTCGTTTTGAAAATCGTTGAATTTGTTCAGTAATGAGAAAAATTGTCTCTTTCTAAGAAAAACGAAATTCTGTAAGGTAATTTTGCGATATAGGTATCAAAGTAAAATGTTATTTTCGAGGATGCCGATTCACAATTTGGTAATCATACACCAAAATCGAAATTTAACCTAAGAAAAAGATAGCCAGGAACATCAATTTCAAAAGAATCATGCCAGTTATGATTTTTTTCCCCTTGTGCTATAGTCCTACAGGCTGGTCAAGATAAGTCACACATTTGACCAAGAAATCAAGCTAGTCTTGCAAATTCAGGCTTTTTGACTCAAACTCAAAGGTTGTGGTTAAGCTTTTTTTCCAAAATTGGAAAAATTTCTATTTACTCTTAATGAATAATTTAAATGAAAAGAAGAACTCAATATGATTCTTTTTGAATTAGGTGCCATAGGTATAAATTGTTTGAAGTTTTCCGTAAATATTATTTTTTGGGGGGGAGGGGGGAGGGGGGTCCCCCCTGAAAAAGTAAAAATAAGTCAAGATTTTTGCTCATCAAATTTTGTTAGACACCTTAAAATAGTCGTTTCTTCTAAAACGATGGAAAAGGGATCAGTTTGAAATGTTTTAAATTAGAAAACATGTTATTTCTGGTCGTTTATTCGAAAAAATATGAAAAACGAACATTTTTCAATTTTGTAAATCCGTCGTTTCCTGTCATTTTTTCAAAAACGACGAAAAATGATAGTGCTTACCTATTCTCTCATTTATTAATCAGTGAAAATTATCAAAAATCACTGGAAAACAGTTAGAATTGCAGCACAGTAATAAAACAGTGAAAAAATTGTCACTGAAAGCAAGCAGTGAAAACAATTATTGGCAAATCAGTGAAAATTCACTGGAAAGTCGGTAAAATCCTTGAAATTCGCTGAAAAATCAGTGAAGTTTACTGAACGATCGGTGAATTTTTTGAAAAATCAGTGAAAATCCGCTAAAAATCTAAGAATTTTACTGATTTTTCCTGTGCTGCAATTCTAACACTATTTATCAGTGAAATTTATCAAAAACCACTGATAAACAGCAAGAATTGCAGCACAGTAATAAATCAATGAAAAATTTTTTACTGAAAAAAGTCAGTGAAAGAAAATCACTGGAAATCAGTGAACATTCGAGTATTTATGAAATTTACTGAAAAATCTGCGATATTCTTTGAATAAATAGTAAAAAATCACCGAATTTTCCTCCACTGGAATTCTGACTGTTCATCAGTGACTTTTCACTGATTCGGAATGAAAGAGTAGTTACTTAAAAATAGTTGTTTCTGGTTGTTTCTTCAAAAACGACGAAAAAGAACCAGTTTGAAATGTTTTAAACTGGAAAATTTTATTTCTGGTCGTTTCGTCAAAAATGATGAAAAACGACCATTTTTCAATTTTGTAAATTCATCGCTTCTTGTCGTTTCCTAAAAAAAACGTCAAAAACGACTAATTTTAAATATTCTTGATTGGAAAACGACACAAACGACCATTTTCAAATCTTCTAAATACGTCGTCTCTCGTCTTATGTCGTTTCTTACCAAAATGACGAAAACGACCTCTTTCCGGTATTTTAAACCGGTCGTTTCTTGGCGTTTTTCAAAAAACGACGAAAAACGACAGTGCCTACACTGAAAAAAATGAGAAATTAAAAATTAAAAATAAGTGTTTAAAAAATGATAAATTTTATCAAATAATGATACTTAAATTTTATCCAAAAAGAGATAAATTTTATTCAGAAAAAAAATTTCATCCAAAAAAATGAACTTTATCCAAAAAAAGAGAATTTTATCCAAAAAAATAATAACGGAACACCGTTCACAAAATTGGCAAAATTTATTCTAAAAAAATAATAATATTTATCGCGAAATTTGGTAAAATTTATTGCATAAAAATAAATTTTACCCAATTTCGCGACAAAAATTATTTTTTTAGAATAAATTTTGCCAATTTTGTGAATAATGTTCCGTTATTATTTTTTTGGATAAAATTTATTTATTTGTTTTTTAGTGTAATTACTCAAAAATGGTTGTTTCTGGGTTTTCTTCAAAAACGATAAATAAGGATCAATTTGAAGTGTTCTGAATTGAAAAATAGTTATTTCTGGTCGTTTTTTCAAAAACGATGAAAAACGACCAATTTTCAATTTTGTAAATTCATTATTTCTTGTCGTTTCTCAAAAAAACGACGAATAAAAACAATTTTTAAATATCCTAAATCCGTCATTTCCTATCGTTTTTCAAAGAACGACAAAAACGATAGTACCTAATTAGCGTCCCTGAAAACTCACATCTTCACATTATCTCTATTTTTTGAAATTTTGGGTCCTTTTCCTTATTGTCCTTTCATTGAACGGAATGGGCTGGGAAAAATACGGTTATCGAACTGAGATTCAGCAATTTAAAAAAAATAATAAATTTTAATCATCATATGAATATCCTCAAATCACTTCACGAATGAATTGCCTGCCTAAGTCTCCAATAAATCTTACCATAAATAATTCAATTAATTCAATCAATCGTTCGATAAGATTCTACCGCAATCGAATGATTCAAAACTCAAATGTAAATGAAAAAATATCGAGTTTCAAGACGTGAAATCCATCCTCTCAAGTTTCTAATGAACGAGATGATACTTTCGATGTAATTCAAATTCCCAAACTCCTACTCACTTAATATGAAACAGAATCGCAAAAGAAAGGTAATTTCAAATAAGGGAAAAAAATTCAACAAAGTATCTCACTCTACCTACTCGACGAGAATATTCTATAACAAGGCGAGAATTGAACGTCGAAGGTATTGTAGTACGTTTACGTATCTGCCATCCGACGAATATTTAACTTGCGAAGGATTCGCATTGTAAAAAATTGTTTACTCGGGTTATTCGCAGGAACACAATTGTAAGGGAATTCTTCTCGAATGTTGATAACTAGAGAACTATAGGTACTAACGCGATAACGATAAGAAATTTTCCATTTGGTCGGGCTTTTTGGAATAATTGAGTAATGCGAATTTGTAAGTACGTGGGTTGAACATTTCATATATTTTTCTCCCCTTGGAAACAAGCAGTAAATAAGCTTCATTTCTCGGCATTCCTTTTTCTTTGATGTAGGAGAAGTTGATTTAAATTAAAATTAATTTCTGAAAAAAATAACTCGAATATTTCCATTTAATTTTATTTAAATTCAGTAGACAGATTTGCCAAATTTGTCGTTGTGTCGTAGCAAAGGTAGTTTTTATGCTGGTTTATTCATTGACTTTTATCAGAGAAAGTATTTTCAATAAAGCGGGTCGCTTTTATATATAAACTACACGAGTATACGTTGTAGTAGAAATAATGGTCGGAAAATCGAACACACAAACATGTGTATTAGGCAAGAGCGCGTTGCTTGTACGTGCCTAAGTAATTGATGAATAGAATGTCAACAATGATACGAGGTTGAAATTTCAATCGAAATTTTCTCTCCGACGGCTACGAACCTGAAAGCGAGTAAATGTCTGAACGACGTAGACCCGTTGCCTTTTCTCTGGAAATGTCCTAATGAGCGTATTAAATCACGAATACCGCAAGCTGTTTCAATTTAAACTTGAATTTAATAAGGAATTGAGTTCGACGGTCGTGAAAACTTTTTTCATTGCTAAGTTTAACCCACGAAGCCTTTACCTGTCACCCTTTTAGCATAACCTCCCCCGCCATGTCGACTTTATCGAGATCAATTTATGGGTGTGGTCTGATTTTAACACCTTTGGTTTTGTTGCAAAGGTTTGGTTTGATTCGGGTTATGATCTTTTACCCTGTCTTTGGTTTGAAAATTATGATTGTTGAAGGGTAATGAATTGAGTACCTATTGAGATTGTCACTTGTCAAGTGCAAAGTAAAGTAATATAATGTCACAATTTTTAAAATAATTTTTGTGAAATTGATTCATCTAAAAATATAATTAACGATTTACACTTCAGATTGCTAATTTTTGAAAATGTCAACCTCATTTATTTCAATTTAGAGAGGATTGGGTTGACTAATGGGAGGGAACAGAGGGGTTATCGGAAATTTCAGTTTTAGCCAAAAAATTATATTTGGATCGTAAATTTGTGGAAGTACATGACCTTTTCTTAGAAAACTTGCAGTTTGATCTGGAAAATTTTAGAAAATTATACTTATTTTAAATAGAAAAAATTCGAGAAAAATGCTATCTGAGTCGAAAATTTTCAATTTTGTCTCAATATGCCAACTTTGGTTTGTCCCCGATTGCGAAAAAATTAGGTTCGCGGGATCAGTATTCAGGTGCTTTTGAAAAGTCATAAGGGTAGGTACTAAAAATACTTCTGATTTTTCAAAACATCGATTACCTACTCAGATTATTTTTGTTTTAACAGGCTTTTCTGAAATACATGGTGTTCTATAAATCGTCTGCCAACATATTTTTTCGGATATAACCGAGTGCCATTAAAAAACAACTTGAGATGAACATGTTGCCTATTTTAAAAATTGAAGAAGCAAATGCTGCTATTAAAAAAAAAACACGTTAAATTTTTTTCAAGCATGGAAATGAATAGTACTTTGAAAACTGAATAAATTTTCACTTTATGACGTTTTGCCTATCCTTAAAATTGAAGGACTACAAAAAAATTGCTCAAAAAAATTATCAAAAAATGAACTGATCAAGGAAATAGATAGTGCGTTGAAAACTGAAGAAATTTTGTTCTGTAGACTTTTTGCCTAACATCAAAAATGAATGGGCTAAGGGTCATTAAAAATTGAGAAAATTTGAAAAAAATTTCAAGGCCATTTATTTTGAGTTACCCTGAGTCCCTTCATTTTCGATGTTAGGCAAAAAGTCTACAGAACAAAATTTCTTCAGTTTTCAACGTACTATCCATTCATTTGATTAGGTAGTTTATTTTTTTTGAACAATTTTTTTCGTAGCCTCTTCAATTTTAAAGTTAAGCAAAAAGTCATAGATTAAAAATTTGTTTACTTTTCAAAGTACATACCTATTATCCATTTAAATAGTTGAAAAATAATTTTAACTTGATTTTTTTAAAAGCAGCATTTGCCCCTTTAATTTTCAAAATAGGTAACATGTTTATCTCAAGTTTTTTTTAGTGGTACCCGGTTATATATCTGAAAAAATACATTCGGCAGACGATTCGTGGAACACCCTGTACATGAAATGAAAAATCTTTTTAAATTTTTATTGTGATCTATCTACCTCAAAGTTTACTGAGTATGAATAAAATCCCCATTTTTTTTTTGAATTTTTAAACTTTAATTTGCAGGACCGTTGGGTTTTATTAAAATGTTGATTCACTTGAAAACAAAAAAATTGAAATCGCATACCTACATTACCTACCTACTTATCAAGGAGAAAATTCATTTCACAGGAGTAATATTTAAACGAGGTGAGGGATGGGGATGGGTAGCTATGATGTGTTCAAATCTCAAAAACCCCTGGTAGAAATTTTAACCTTCCTCCTCGAGTCTTGCCCCCGCCCGCCCTGCCTAATCATTTATAAAATTCCACAATATTCAAAAAATGTTGAAAACTGGAAAAATAGGATAATTTTTTCCCCAAAATTGGTATCAAATTACTGGACTCTAATTCAGGGTGTCTGACGGTCCTGATGAGTCAAGCTGGTCCTGTAGTCCAGTCATTTTAGGAGTTGACCCCGAAAAAATAAATCCTATTTTTTTTTTTCGCGTTTTACGTTCGTAATGGTCCACTACACAACATACTAAAATGGACACCCCGCAACCCTCCGCTACCCCCAGGGGAGGGGTAAATGTCTGCTAAAAACCGGTTTTTGGTGAATATCTCCTCAAATAAGCCTCAAAATTGAAAAATAGTTATGAAAATTCTTGTTCTACGTGTAATTTCTTATTATAAGGGTTTTTTGTTTTTTCAAAAACACTCACTTCCTTGACCAAAAATTAAGAGTAAAAACACCTATTTTTCAACAATTTACAGCATTTTTTGAAAAAATTGAAACTTTTGTGAATATCTCCTCAAATAAGCTTCAAAATGAAAAAATGGTTTTGAACAATCATATTCTACGAGTAATTCCCTATCAGACAGGTTCGGTTTTTTCGAAAATACCCACTTCTTTGCTCAAAAATTAAGGGTGAAAAACGCCTATTTTTCCAATATTTACAGTATTTTTGAAAATGATGGAAATATTACGAAGCTGAAAGTACCCAAAATTATACCAGTGAAGAGTAATTTTTTCTATACATGCTGGTAGGGTATTCCAAAAAAAGTCGCTGCAAGAAAAAAAAAAACTTTCTGATAGAAAATTACACGCAGAACAAGATTGTTCATAACTATTTTTCAATTTTGAGACTTTTTTGAGGAGATATTTACAAAAACCCGGTTTTCAGCAGACATTCACTCCTCCCCTGGGGGTAGAGGAGGGTTATGGGGGTGTCCATTTTAGTATGTTGTGTAGTGGACCATTACGAACGTAAATGGTACATTTTTTCTCTTATTTTCCTGGACTAGAATGAATAACTTGAATTTTATGAAAATTTCGAAATCAAAGAGCAGTTTGAAGCATTGTCATGTACATTTTTTTGAAAATTTTCTTTAAAAATTATTCCAGGTGACTAAACATTTTTTGGCTCGATTTTGCAATGTTTAAGTGAGCGACATATGAATTTGGTAAACATAAAAAAATCTCGAATTCGCGATCTGTAGCTTTCGCCCCTTGTAGAGTCAAAAAAGTGGTTTCCAATTTCGAATTCAGTGGTTCAAAGAGGTGTAGATACTAACTCACACATTTTTAGGGGATGACCGAGGTTCTTAGCAGGTAGCATTACGCAAAAATTGCAAAAAGGGAAACAGAAAAATTCAATAAAATCCAATTTACCAAAAAGTAGCGAAGTTTTTGGTATATTTGGTGAAATAGAAAAATCTGAGACGTCTCCAAAAGAATCAGTGAAAATTCACTGACAATTGATCAACAATTCAAGAGATTTTTAAATTTATTTCACCGATTTTTTCCCATGTTGCAGCAGTAATTTTTTAATGATTCGAAATGAGAGAGTGGAGGGGAAAATTTAAAGAAATGGTGTATGACGACATATCGTTTGTAATATTTGGGATGTCTCACTTTCTCGACCAAACCTCTAATTCCTCACCCTTTCCTTCCACCATTTAGAAAAATTGAAAAAAATCGTGTCACTTGTCGTTTGTTGGATTTTCAAAGATGTTTATTTTAAATATGTACCTACATATTAGCTCCATTTTGCGACACGTTTTCCCCCTCCCATACCACCAAGTCTAAGCAACATCCGAATCTTGAAAAAAATCTTTGAAAGGCGCACGTGGCGCTAATTCAATTTTTTACATTTTTATTAGGTAATTTTACCTGTATTCTGCTAAAAATGTAGGTAGGAAAAAATCTGTCTCTCGAATCGAAAACAACTTGGTAAAAATTTACATATTCAACAGTTTTTTAATGGCTCAATATTCAACAATAAACTCGAAAACGAATATTTTTAAATTTTAAAAATTTTTCATTCATTAAATTTTTTCGTAGAACTGATTTCTTTTGGGAAAATGGATATAAGTACCTAATTATTTATGTCAACAAATCACAGTTGGAGGAAAATAGCGACGCTCCTCCTCTCAACCCCTTTTAGGGAATGGGGAATGAAATAATGGTGGGTTTTTCATCTCTACCATTTGGGAAGATTTCGCGAATAAAAATTGAGAAAAATTGTAAGACCTGTGGTCAAAATTGATTCGAGTCGATTTGAAATGACTGCTTAATTCACTGTTGAAAGTTGAATTTTCCATCAATTAAAATCAACTTCAATTTTTCTGTTTGGAATTCGAATTCGTCGGTTCGTCGTGGTCATTTGATAGGTTTAGTTTCGATGCAACGTTGCCAAATGTAAGTTTCATATTCATTAATGAATATAGAATCAGTAAGTATTCGCATACTCCATGTTATTTCAATCCTTTTCGAGTAGGCTGTAGGTCTAGGTACTTGATATATCAGGACCTCTCCTTTATAATAGGTATAGGTACATTAAGTAGCCTTAAGCCTTTTCCATTTCATTTTTCCATTTTTTATTTTTATTTTACACCAAAGTATCTAACTTGAATGTTCAACTCTATACATTAATTTTCCATCTTTCTTTTTTGCCCGTATTATTACAGACCCGAACTTATGATGGAATACAAAGCTACAAAAGACGAAAAAAAGAAGCTACGTAATCGTATCTACATGTACGAGCAAGAGGCCGAAAATAAAACCTTAAACGATAGCAAATATTGTATACACGCGTTACGTACTCGCTACAAAAATACCAAAGCTAAACTAAAGCTTTTAGAAGCTTTGCTAACCAAGTCCAAATAATTATAGTATTTATATCCTATAAATATACATACCTACCTATATTCTTATTATACCTTTATGGTTAAATTGTGAACCCTCGACTGTTATATTTTATAAGAATTAAAATTATCATTATCTATTTTGATAAGGATTAAGCTTTCATTGAGAAAGCACCTATTTGTTTTTTTTTCTACAAACTTATAGGTTCAGATCACTACACATATTGTATTTTTCAATATCGTGCAACATTGTATTATTTTTAGTTCTTTTGTTATACGCTTTCGTTGGTTTTTATTTTTCTTTTCTTAGTTGTTGACTAAATTTTTAGGTATCTCGGCGTATTTTCGCATTCCATACAACTTCGACTTCTCTATCATCTTCGCTGGGTATTTTTCATCGTATTGATTTTCCTCTCCTTTTTCTTCTCCAAATGGCACTAAAACCTGTGTATTTTTTCATCGTGGTAATTTTCTATCTGCCGAATTTGTATTTCTGTTTACAAGCAGGATATCAAAAAACCAGTATTATTAGTTGACTACTGTATTCGTTTTTTCTCTTGTTTTTAAATTTAGTATGTATTTCGCCGAGTAAGAATTTTAATTTAGCGAATTAGATAATGGTAGAGAATTTGTCTCGTGTGATCATGTGGACGTTAAAAAAAAAATCATGGCATTAAAATGCGTTGTTTTCATTGTATACAGAAAAATCTAAGTATTACTTATCGTAATATAATCAATAACGTAATGATGTGAATAAAGAAGTAACACCCCTCCCGAGTGTTTTTTTTTGCCTGCCAATTTTTTATCCCTCTGGAAAAAATTTGCCAGGCATAGTTTAGCTCGTTATCGAAATCGTACTGGCCCCAAAGGTGATGTCAAACTCGTGACGAATGAAATATAGCCGCGTAATTTTTCATCGCCCCATCGAAATATCAATTTGGATTTTTTTTCTGCCCGTTTCGAAAGTCAACTAAACAATGACAAACGTATACCTATTCGGTGGAATTTTTTCAGTCGATATTTTATCGTTAAATAAATAAAATATCGTTTTAACGTATGTGTTCGTCAAACATTTACACGAGCCTTTTTTAGTCCAGTAGAATTAACATTTCAGAAGGAAAGACCAGGGTTGTCATTCTGCACGCGGAATAATTATTCTGCATTTTGTACAGAATACAAAGCAGAATGCATAATAAACGCAGATTACGTAGAATAGCATAGAATAATTATGCAGAATGATGCATAATGTGAAATTAATAGCTAAAATTTGAGATTTTTACGAAACGATGGAAGAGCTGGGAGCGAGCGGGAGCGGGAGCCTAAAAGAACGGTCCTTTTGAGAAAGTGAGAGCAAAGAGCAAAAAAATTTGAAATCTCAAAACTAATGAGAGCGCCCCTGTAAAAAAAATCCACCAGCTCATTTGAAGAGCATTCGCCATAAAGAGTGATTAACCTGAAAAGAGCAGGAGCGGAGCGAGAGCTAGCAAATTTTTGTTAGCTCTCGCTCTTCTTTATTTTTTTGTGTTAGTGGGTTTGTGAAAACTGAAAATGCAAAAATAATGGAAAATGTGAAAGAAAAGAATACCTTTTGAGTTTTGAGACAACTTTGAAATAAAAATTGAATTTTATTCGTGATTTTAATTTTCTTGGGCCCATTTTAGTCATTCCTATCATATCTCATGATCCTGATCCCATCTCGAATAGAGCATTCGCGATTCGCCATTCTGTGTTTAAAAATCAAAATTTTCAATTTTGATGAAGAGTCAAGAGTGAGAGTGAGAGTGGGAGCGAGAGCAGAAAAATTTGAAGAGCGAGCTAGGAGAGAACAGCAAGAATCATTTTTAAAAAATTGAAGAGATATGGAGCGAGAACACTCATGATTGAAATTTTCAAAAGAGCGGGCGAAGAGTGAGAGTGGTTAGAGGTATATTGAAATGTAAAGGTACAATTACAAGTACAGTACAAAAGAAAACAAACAAATGAACACCTAGCCTATGCGCTAATGCGCGAACGGCCATAGGGCTCTCTCTATTCAGTTACAATGTGATAATTCTTATTTTTAAAAATCAGCTTTACATAGAAATACACCAAAACAACTTTAAAAGTATATCACGAAATACAATTACAAACAAATATATAAGGAACACATTGATATGGCATAGATCTCAAATCACAAATTAACTCTATGGTGGTCTGAGTAAGTGCTCAGCGATCTCTTTCCGAAACCTTTTCATACTATATTTTTTATACTCTGCAGGGATGGTGTTATACAACTTTGGAGCCTGAAAGGGAGCTTGTTGTTGTGCTCGGGTTGTATGCATAGTTGGTATTACTGCTAAGGCTTCCCTACCACGTAGACCTTCTCTAAGTACTCTCCCCACTCCAAAGGAATTTTTGTTGCTATGTACAAACGAAACCAGTGTTAATTTATAAAGATTATTCAGGTTCAGGATTTTATGAGAAATAAAAGCGCTTTTTGTACTGTCCCTACGCTGAAGGCCAGATAATGTTCTTATGGCATGTTTTTGCAGTCTTCTCAGTGGCTCAAGATATCTCTCTGCAGTACCACCCCAGACTAAGATTCCGTAACGAAGCACAGAGTCAAAAACTGCATAGTAAATCTTTTTTAAATGATAAGTTGAGAAAAATCCCGATAAGTAGTAAAGTAGGCCATTTAATTTACGGAGTGAAGAGGGCGAAGAGTGAGAGCCTAAAATAACAGAGAGCAAATGAGCGAGCAAGAGTGGGAGCGCTCTGAGCAAGGCTTTTCCATCACTAGATTTTTAACCCGAAATTTTTTCATTTTCGAAGAGATACTGTGACACTGTAAAATTGAAACAGTAAAATGTTTCTCAATCTCGGAAAAACAGGAACAATTTTTCATAAACCTGAACTTCCTGAAGTCGGAATCGAAAATTTAGGAAAAAACAATGAAAATTTCTTAAATGTAACTGTAAATACCGTAATTACCGCTGATTCTGCGTATTCTACGCATTCTGCATTCTGTGCAGAATATAAAGTGATTCTGCATGAGCTATTCTGCGTGAAGAATAAAAAATATTCTGCAGTGTTTATTCTGCTTAACAACCCTAGGAAAGACACGGCGGCTAACCGATTTCTGGCTCTAATGGTCCATTTTCATGTCCTGAACATGAATCTGAGGTGTCCGGTCCCGTCCGGTGTGCGCATCTCCCCCCAATTGTGAATCTTTGCCCCCAAATCATGTTTTTGGTCCATAACTGCCAAAATATTGGTGCTACAGCAAATATGAAGTCTATGAAACTTATTCTGTGTCAAATTTCCTATCAGATGACTTTTGAATGGTATTCACAAACCCATGAGAGCTGGAGCTATAATTGATCAAAGGGAGAGGGTTTTCTCCCAAAATATGATTTTTGGCTTATATCTGCTAAAAATTGGTTCTAGTGCAAAAATGAGGTCTACAAAACTTAATCTACATCAAATTTCCAATCAAATGACTTATGAATGATACTCACAAACCCAAGGAGGCTGAAGCTACAATTGAGCAAAAAAAAGGGGGTTTTCAATTTTATTTATAAGTTATAACACTAGTCGACAAAAAAAAGTTTGTTCTATGTTACAGTTCTAATGCCTAAATTCTGATTCTAGGAATCGAAATACACCAACATACTTATTCGTGGCTTTCAAAGTTTGCTTGTAGGAGGGGGGGGGGGGGTCAAAAAATGAAGTTTTTCGAGAACAATAAACACGAGCTTAAGAAAAAAATTCTCTTATAGAAAATTTTACGGCGAATCGAATGGAATGAACCGCAGACTTCTATCTCATTTAGAAAAAAAATTACAGCTTAAACTTTCCTAAATTCTGTGAAAAAATCTAATTTTTTTGTGTCATTCCTACCAAAAAGTGACATTTCTGAGCAAACTAAGCGTCCTACGACAAAAATGATTAGAACTAAAATTGCAGAGAATAAAATTTTCCATCTGGTAAAAGCGGTTAGATTTTTTTGGAACGCATAGTTTTCAAGATTTTTTGTGTAAAGTTGAACATTAGTAACTTTTGGTAACCAAAAATTGATTTATTTTTCATTTTTTTCTTAACTGCCTCTACTAAAGTTCAACTTTACTCGAAAATATCTTGAAAACTGTGCGTCCGAAAAAATCTAACCGCTTCTACCAGATAGGAAATTTTATTCTCTACAATTTTGGTTCTTATCATTTCAGCAGATATACAGGGTGTTCCATGAATCGTCTGCCAAACGTATTTTTTCGGATATAACCGGGTACCACTAAAAAAAAACTCGAGATGAACATGTTCCCTATTTTGAAAATTGAAGGGGCAAATGCTGCTTCTAAAAAAATCATGTTAAAAATTTTTTCAAGTATGAGAATGGAGAATACGTACTTTGAAAACTGAACTAATTTTCACTATATGACTTTTTACCTATCTTTAAAATTGAAGGGGTTACAAAAAAATTATTCGAAAAAAATTCTCAAAAAGTGAACTGATCAAGAGAATGGATAGTACGTTAATACTGAAGAAATTTTGTTGTGTAAACTTTTTGCCTAACATCAAAAATGAATGGGCTAAGGACCATTAAAAATTGAGCTTTTGAAAATTTTTCGAAGCCCATTTAATTTGAGTGACCCTTAGCCCCTTCATTTTCGATGTTAGGCAAAAAAGTCTACAGAACAAAATTTTTTCAGTTTTCAACGTACTATCCATTCCCTTGATTAGGTTATTTTTTTAAGAATTTTTTTCGAATCATTTTTTGTAGCCCCTTCAATTTCAAAGATAGGCAAAAAGTCATATCGTGAAAATTTGTTTACTTTTCAATGTACTAACCATTCCCATGGATGAAAAAATTTTTTGACGTGATTTTTTTAGAAGCATCATTTGCTCTTTCAATTTTCCAAATAGGCAATATGTTCATCTCAAGTATTTTTTAGTGGTACTCGGTTATATCCAAAAAATAACGTTTGGCAGACGATTCGTGGAACACCCTGTATAAGCCAAAAATCAGATATTTGGAGAAAAACCCCTCCCTTTGATCAATTATAGCTCCAGCTCTCTTGGGTTTGTGAATACCATTCAAAAGTCGTCTGATAGGAAATTTGACGTAGAATAAGTTTCATAGACCTCATTTTTGCTCTAGCGCCAATATTTTGCCAGTTTATGGGCCAAAAACCTGATTTGGGGGCAAAGGTCCACAAATTTGGGGGAGACGCGTACACCGGACGGAACCGGACACCTCAGATTCATGTTTAGGACATGAAAATAGACCATTAAAGCTAAAAATCGGCTGGCCGCCGAGTAATATAGCCGCGTAATTTTTCATCGCCCCATCGAAATATCAATTTAGAGTTTTTTCCTGCCCGTTTCGAAAGTCAACTAAACAATGACAAACGTATACCTATTCGGTGGAATTTTTTCAGTCAATATTTTATCGTTAAATAAATAAAATATCGTTTTAACGTATGTGTTCGTCAAACATTTACACGAGCCTTTTTAAGATTGGTTTATTTATCGTACCCGAGGCGTCGAAAATGTACCGCGTAGTCGAATAAATTACGACGATGGTTTTTTTTGGAAAATAGTTGGAAGTTTGAGCGTCGGAGCGACGTTTCGTTGCGAAAATTATCATGTTTGAATTCACCGAGGAAGTAAACTTTTACACGTCAGGATGTTGAAGTGATGTGAATTATATAGCAGACGTAGAAAATGCTCGAGATTTGATTAAACATTCGACCTTGGAAGATTCTGCGAAGAATTCTATCGCCGTGGGAGGTTTTACCATCGAGATGAAATTAGCTACTCACCTGTATAAGGAAGTTTTTAAACGATGATTTAACTTTAAAAGCTCCACGGTTTATCTTGGCTTCTGCGGCGGAATCAATTTCTAAACCTGCGTTTTTTATGCCCCGGATGAGATAAGAGTTTTAATTAGTTCATCGGGTAATCCTGTAGCTTTTAGCTATAAAATGATACCATGTTTATCCTCGTCAATATTCCGTTCGAGTTTATAAAAATAACGCCTTTTATATACGACTTCGCACGTAAACCTATTCATAGATACCTACGACTCGTCTTAAGCCAAGTTTGAATGCAAATTAATCTAGACAAAATCATAACCCAATTACCCGAGGAATAAAGTTTATCGAAGTATTATTCAAAGTATAAAATTATCCCGCTTTTAAGCTTCACCGGTAGCTGTAGCTATTTCGGTACCATCTGTCGAGTGCTTGTTCCAAGGGTGGTAATTTTTACTCCCGACGTATAAATTTTAAAACACTCGTAACGCTTAATACCACTTTAAGCCTCTTTGCATATTTTAGTTACAACGTTAACGGAACCATGCCCGTGTTAGCAAAAATTCTCCCATTTAACACTTTCCAAAAAGGTGTTCGGAGCTAATGGCCTTTGTGGTGAACTCTGGCTGAATGAAACGATCCGGGAATTATGATATTAATAGTTTGATAATCTTCGTTTGCTGTATAAATCTGTGGATGGTGGTTTTTTTATCATTGGGAATTTCATTCAAATCGGTAGCTACGTGGGCACGATATGGGATTTTTCCCGAAAAAATCCTTCGTGAAGGGGCGTACATGGTTTAATAAAATAACGGTGGCGAGATGGATTGATTTATTGGCGGATATTTTCGGATAAATACTTTTTGAAATTTGTTCCGATTCTGATTATAGAGGATTAAACGAGGCACCGCAACGAAACTTCGAAAGGATGAAAGTTTTTTGCAAGAGGTATGGTTCTCGGCCCACGTGAATGGGAAATTGTGGTCGTCGAAGAAACCCAGGAAATACGGAAGTTTGATTTTTGTTTGAATTGCCGATGAAAGAGCATGATGTGGTGGGGTTTGAATCGGAGCGGTGAAGAGGGGTGTTTGTGTGCTATAAATGTTTCAACTTTCAAAGACTTACTGTGAAATAGACAAAAGTATTAAAAATCAATTATAAAACGATGAGTATATTTTGAATTGAGAATTTCATTCTGATTCCGCTTCGTTTGTAGAGTCAAGCTTGGCACAATGATTCTTGGATGGATCGAAATTTTCTGCTTGGAATTCAAATTTAAGAAAAAAACGTATAATTTTTTGATTTTATTGAAAATTGATCGAGATATGTGGGAAAATGCTGTGCATAAATTTTTTTCAAGAGGCTGAAAAGGAAAATCCCGAGGGGCATAACTTTACTAGGTTTTTATCCGAAAGAATATTGAGAAGCCAAACAGCCATTTAAGGGGGAAAGCGTTCGCAAAAAAATATTTATGGAAATTTTCCTTTATATTGTTGATATAAGGAAACTTATTTAACTAGAGCGATGCGAAAATGGAAAATTTTGACGAAAAAACCATTCAAAAGCAGAAATTTTTTCCAACAGTTCGGTCGTCAGAGAAGGACCGAGATCTTATACTTATCTTACAGAAATACGCCCTTGTTGGAAAGAGAGATGATATTTGAAAAAAAATTGCTACGTGGCATTAGTAATTTCAACTTCATTTTTTAAAAATCTCGTACCTATATTTTTAAATTTATTATTTTTTCTTTAAAAGTAAATAAAAAGCGAGGTTTGAATGAGAAAAATTTTTAAAATTACGTGATTTTGTAAGAATTTTTCAAATTATAAAACATATTTAGTAATACTGCTCCAACAGAGCCAAAATGAAAATTGTTTGTAAAGTCATGTCAGAAAAGATCAAATTGGCTATTTTTAGGGACATTTGACAAATTCTTTGTGGATGGTCATGAGAAAAATGAGTACCTACCTAGTAATTATTGCGTGAAAAATTTTCGGCTGATTACAAATTTGTTTTTAAAATATTCACAACCGATTATAATAGGTAAGTATAAGTACTGAAAAATAAGATTTTCCTGATTCGACTTTCAAAAAGTTTAAAAAAGTCTTTCGAGTCAGATTTACATGCTTATTTACGAGTTGATTACAGTTCTCAAAGTTCCTTGAACAATGCAATTATTTCTGATTCGAAATAGAGGATTTTATTTTTCGGAAACAGAGAAAAATTGTACCTACTGAAAAAAATGATCTTTTCTCTGATATTTTATCCAAAAAGTTCATAAACTTTAATTCTCGTTCCTTATAATATCATTTAGAAACTTGTCAACTGCGGTTTCTTCATTTTTTTTTTGTAAATGGTGAGAAGTATGTCCTAACTGATGGGAAGGGGATTGTCTTAATGATTCAACTGAATTTTTTGTTTGAATTTGGCAATGATGGAAAAATTGACTGAAATGGTGATCTGTGTTTTGAAAAGTTTTAGTAAACTAGCTTTTTGAGTTGAAAAATAGATGAAAGTTTCATCGAAATCAGAAATTCTCATTTTTTACTTCCCTCTTCTCTCTAAATGTCAGCGTTGCTTCGTCTTTATTAGAATGGGATTTTTCTTTCTCTTTTTTGTAAAAAATGAGAAACTCGAGAAAAATGATTTTTTTTCAACTCACTGTGAAAAATGGGATATCTAAACGTAAAGTATCGTCTCAACAGGATCGACTTGTGAGGATTAAATGGTGCATCTGTACTGGACCCGCATTTTTTAAAGTACGGGGAGGGGGGGGGGGGTGAAATTTCAATTTCACACAAAAATATGTTAAAAATAAACAAACCTTTTTTTCCTTGTTAAAATTGCAATTTTCAACCTTTTTCTCTTGAAAAGATCAAAAAGGGTACAACAAACATTTTTTCGAATAGGTTGAAAAAATCAATTTTCAACTTTTTTTTTTGGGGGGGGGGCGAAAATTTTTATTGCATCGAGCTCGTATTTCCGCTCGCTGGCTCTGCGTCCCTACGATATTTTTGAACAAAAATAAGTGCATAATTATAATTATTAGGGATGGGATTTTTATGTTTTTACTTTTTTTTTTTTTTTTGGTTGATTACCGGTAGGAATATTTACAATATCTTTGCGAATCATATAATTCCGAGTAAAATTAGCCCAATTTGTATGAGCATATTTTAACATATTTTTGGTGATTTTACTCGTTTTTTGACATTATTTTGAACATATTTCACCCTTTTTTCCATTTTTACCACATATTTCGCAAAATACTCGAAAATCCACTTTTTCAAAGACAAAAAAAAATTGAAAAATTGACTTTGCCGAAATATGCTCCTGGGAGAGATGAAAATTTGTTTTAAACAGTTGTTTTTTTTTTACATTTTTCGAATAAATGAATGAAGTTTCTGTTTTGACCTTGTCGTATTATTGTTCTCCTTCAAAACCCCTGAATTTTTATACCCATATTTTCTCTCTTTCATTTGACATATTTCAGATTGCGAAAAGCATATTTGAAAATCCCATTCCCAATAATTATCTGCCGAAATCAAACTTCTGAATTTTAAACGTATCTGAAAAAGAATAAGGTTACTAATGTCAGTGACGTGTTAAATTTTCATCGGGTCGTTCTAAAGTCCATAGTCCCATGCAACTTTTCTGCTAACCTCCTCGCTGTCCATCGTTTTTAAAAAAACACAAGACGGTGCTCCTATAAGAGAGAAAAGAGTGAAGTTCACGTCGAAAACTCCTGAGATTTATTAATTTGTGATAGAATTTTTCAAAACATCCTGATATACAGAATGTTCTATCAATGGTCTGCCAAACTTCTTTTTTTTTTTTGATATAACCGGGTACCACTAAAAAAAAAACTTGAGATGACCATGTTGCCGATCTTGAAAATTGAAGAGCAAATGCTGTTTCTAAAAAAATCACGTGAAAGAATTTTTCAACTGCGGGAGTGTATAGTACTTTGAAAACTGAACAAATTTTCAATTCATTACTTTTTTGCCTAACTTCAGAATTGAAGGGCTACAAAAAATTGTTCAAAAAAATCGAAAAAAATAAACTAATCAAGAGAATGGACAGTACTTTGAAAACTGAACAAATTTTGTTCCGAAGACTTTTTGCCTAATATCGAAAATGAAGGGACTAAGGATCATTCAAAATTGAGAAAATGTGAAAATTTTTTGAAGCCTATTTATTTTGAGCAACCCGTAGCCCCTTAATTTTAAATGTTAGGCAAAAAGTGTTCAGAACAAAATTTTTCAGTCTTCAACGTACTATCAATTTCCTTGATGATAAGTTTTTTTAAAATTTTTTTTGAACACTTTTTTAAAGCTCTTTCAATTTTGAAGTCAGGCAAAAAGTCATAAATTGAAAATTTGTTCAGTTTTCAAAGTACTAGGGCCTATCTATTTCAATAGTTGAAAAAAATTTTAACTTGATTTTTTTAAAAGCAGCATTTGCCCCTTCAATTTCCAAGATCGGCAACATGTTCATCTCAAGTTTTTAGAGGTGCCTGGTTTTTTCCAAAAAAATAAGTATGGCACACGATTCATGGAACACCCTGTATTTTATATTTTATGCAAATAAACTCCGAGAGAAACAAGAATTTTTTTCTCAGAGATGCCTTGTGATGTGAAACTTTTATCAAGTCTTCTCTTTTTAGAAAAAGATTGCTCATGAAAGTTGATACAGAACTTTTTCAAGAAATCTTATCAATAATATTTATTACTTATCATGATTCCGGAATCACTTTTTAGTATTTCATCAGCTCTGTTAGAACTGATTACTTACTAACCTAGAATTTGTGTCTTCATTTCCATACGTTGTATGTACCTACAGTATTATTATTGTGATCGAAATGCCTACCACTGTAAGAATATCCTCTCATCAGAAATTTCCGAACACAAATCGTACCTTTTTTCACGTAAGCACGCCACATACCGCTAATTAACCGCAAAATCCATCATGGTATTTCCATTACCTCTACTGTTCTCCTACCTGCTATACCATAAATTCACCAGCCATCCAATTGAATCCCATCACGTACCCGAATTAGCAATCAAAGAACCATTTATAAAATCCGCCATCCCGATATTAATCCACGCTTCGAGTTTCGAGCACCTAGTCCAACAAAGTACCATTTTCATCGACCGAAGTTTATTAATCAAGCAGATCTTCGACCACGACAGCCACGTGCTCATCATCACACTGCCTAGCGGATTCGGCAAAACGATGAATTTAGGCATGATCCAGGCTTTTTTCGAAATACAATTCGACGACGAAGGGAACACGATCGAACCGCGAAATCAAACCACTCATTATCGTTTATTCAAACACGGAGAAATTATACACAGGAAGAAACCCAAAGAAACCCTCAAGTATCCTTTGCTAATCGCCACCAAACATGAAAATTTCACCGATACCTATCTTGGTAAACTACCCGTAGTCTACATTAACCTCGGTACCATCAAAGGTGACACTTTCGACGAAGTTTTAACCGATATGAAGCTAAAAATAAGCCAGCTTTACGAAGAATTTTACCATCTTCTGGGATCATTCCGTACCGTATTGAATGATCCGGCCAGCACACCGGATCGGAAATCTCGAGCCGAATATAATATCGAAATATTTAAAAAACACGCTTTCAAAAGGAGCACTTTGGAAGAGGCCATGGATAGTTTGGCATTTTTATGCGACGCTTTGCACGAGCATTATCAAAAAAAGGTTATTTTATTGGTGGACGATTACGACGCTATTTTAAACCATACCCTGTTCAGTGATAAATTTTACAGCAGTCGAGACGAAGATTTGATTATTGAATTTTTCAAAGGGTTCGTAACGTCTTGTGTGGCCAACGAGAACGCCATCGAGAAGGTTATTTTCAGCGGAGCTCTTTTATTGAAACAGGACGCTTTGATGCCTGTGCTGAATAATTCAAAAGAATTTAGTATCTGGGATAACGAATTATCTTCGTTTTACGCCTGCCAGGATAATTTCACCGATGAAATACTTTGGCAAATTGGCGTTAAAAAACTGCCTCGTGATATGCTTCGTGCGGTTCGACTCGGGTATCGATTCAATCTACAATCTCAACAGCTATCCTATGATCCGTTGACAATCGCATGTAATTCAGGAGCTTGTTTGGTGCCTCGTACTTATGCTACTTATTTCCATAAATTCCTCGACGTGGTTTCATTTCGTAATGCTTTTCACGGTCTCGTATCCAATTCCATGATCCCCGATCTGAATTTCAGCCGAGTGCAATTCGACAGAGACGACTTTCGTGTAATGAAAACACCTTCGAAGAACGAAACTGGCTGCGGAGCTTTTATCCAATCAGCGATGAAATATTTATACGCGACTGGCTTCTTGACCATATCTAATTGCTCGACACCCGGAAATCTCTGGTTTAAGATCCCCAACGAGGCTATTTCGGTTCTAATGAAAGGTGAACTTTTGGCTTACTACGATAAAGGCTTCAAAGTACAGTCGGACATTTTGCATACGTATCTTTCCTTGATATCTTTCCAATTCTACGATTTCTCGCGAAGCTTCGCCAACAACTGTACGAATTTGGAATCACTGATGACCAAATTTTACACAATTCTGCTGGATCCTGCTCGAATTCCATCTCCTAACGAAGATACCATCCGCGACTCGATCAACTTTCTGAGCATATTTTTCGATAAATTCAAAAGACTCGTTACGTACGGTCCAGAAATCGTGCTGTTTACCGACGACTACGTTCTAATGATACTGGAAACAACGTTGGACGAAGAATCGGCCCACCGAGCGTTGAAACTAGCGAAAAACAGAAGCCAAAGTTTCAGAAAACACGATAACTTTAATATGTTGAAATTCGTCGGAATAAACGTCCGTCAAAATGGCTTGGTTCATATTCTCGGCGAGAATATATTTTATCGAGAGTTATTCGAGTCATCGAAAGAACTTCGAAATTGATTCGATTCGGTCCCCCTTTTTCTAGACGACGAAGCCTTAGAAAGTTTGAAATTTCCATACGTCTTCAAATATGATGGGCTGCGTTGGTCGAGCACGACGGCAGTCGTTGATTATATTTCAAGGGTGTCACGGCGGAAAGTTTTCGTCTCGTGTTTGGAAATAAAATAAAAACAATCGATAGCTAAGATGTAATAATTTGCTGTAAATATCGATGTGAAAGTACGTTTTATGTGATGTTATATTTTTATTTACGTGATATGCGTTCGAATCGAACATTACCCCTGATCCCCCTGTTTTATTAATGCTCGGGTATTAAGTATACTGAATTTTATAAACGCCACGATGCTGATGCTGGTGATATTTTACAGAATCAATTGCACGTGTTATATACTAAAGTCGAAGCTATAATACACAACTATAAGTTTATTTTTGGTAAATCCTAAGTTGCTGCGGTATAATCAAATAACGAATTCTATGCCTTATAAATGAAAATACCAACAGGCATCCTTTACCAGTTAAACCGCAAAATAAACCATTTCAAGTCGATATAAGTCGACGATGTTGCTTCTCAAACTACCCTACCTGAATTCATTTCGTAGTATGTGAACATTCTATGAATAAAACACTGTTTACGTTTTCAATTTGAAAATTTCCAAATACGTACGTAGATGCCTATCTCAGCTCGTGGAAATGTTATGGTGGTGATTTGGCATTTTGTTTGCTTTAATTTTTGTTTCCCTGGTATGAACTTGAAAGTGATATTGGTACGTGTGTGGATATTCAATGTGACTGTGAGGCAGATTAAAGGCGATAGATTTGATATTTTCAAACAAATGGGGATGCACGTGTGAATGAAAAATAAGTATCGTAGGCCTTGAGCCAATTTTTTTTTTGAATTTTCGAGTTAGATGCTTAGACTTTGAAGTATGCTTGCGGAATATTAATATAGACAGGCGAATTATTTTTTCGTTTTTTTGTAAGGTTTTAAATTGAATTTGGATCGGGAACAGGGAGGTGGCCAGAAATTGAGGCAGGGTTTCGAATTTCCGATTTTTTTCGAGATTTATTTTTAGATATTAATTTACTTTTTTAATTTTTTCAGTTCTAGGGGGGGTTTGATGAGGAAAAATTGATGTACCTATTGAGAAAGAAATATTGTATAAATGATTCAGAAAATGATCAAAAAAACGATAAAGGTGTTTATTAATCTGCATATTATCTGGAGCAATTAAGTGAATTCGCAAATTGAAGCAGGGCTGGTAAGCAAATCAATAAAACTTAATCTTAAACTTAAAACTCAAAATGAATTTTGAAAAATAAAACTTAAACTTACGCTTAAAGCTTAAAGCAAAATTTTTTTTAAGCCCAAACTAAAACTTAAAGCTGAACGGCCAAAAATCATTGGCTTACAGTTTAAAGCTTACATCCATTTTTATAATTTTTCTTGTGTGTGGGGGGGGGGGGGGGTTGCGGTGAGGGAAGTTTGAAACAAGATCGGTTTTTCACTTCTTTTTTTTTGTGATCAGAAAATTGATTGTATCAGAATTAAAAACTAAGGAAAAAAAAGAAATTCAAGTTTTTTTTCTCTAAATTTTTTCAAGCTGCTAAATTTTCTTCTCGAAATGTTTTCAAACCAAATTTTTCCCCTAGAATATTTTTAAACCCAAAATTGCTTCTGAATTCTGAAAATTTTTCAAACTCGATTGAATTTTTTCTCAACATTTTTTTAAAACAAAACTTCAGAATTTAAAATTTTTTTTCAACTCGATTTTTGTATTTGATTCTAATATTTTTTCATACTGTGAATTCTGGAATTCAAAAGTATTGTGTAAAATAATGTCTCCTGTTGCACACCTACTCTAGTCAAATCATGAAATTGTTTCTCATTTATTGCAATTTTTTTGGAAAATGAAAACATGATAAATATGTGAAAAAATTCAAGTTTTAAAAAAAATACCAAAAAATTGTAAACTGGAAAAATTTTGAGTTGAAAACCGATTGGAAAACAAGTTGATAAAATATCTAAGGAAATTTCAAGAATGTAGAAAAATGTTTCAAGAAAAATTTCAGGGCTGAAAATAATTTGAGTTTGAAAAATATTTCATTTCAAGGTCAGAAAAATGGGGAAAATTCAATAATTTCAAGTTGGGAAGAAATTGAGAAAAATTTTCTAATCACAATTGATGAAGAATTTCAATTTGAAAAAATTTCAAGGTTAGGAAGAAATGAAAAAAGTTAATAGTTCAAAACAAATTGAAAAAATTGAATGAAATGGAAAGATGGAACAAAAAATTCCAAGTTTTAAGCTAAAAAAAATAAAACCTTAACTTAAACTTGAACCTTAAAATTTTAAAAATAAAGCTTATGCTTATTTCTGAAAAAATCATTGGCTTAACCGCCTAAAACTGGAAGCTTAAGGTTGCCTTACCAGCCCTGAATTGAAGGTAAATTACGCCCCCCTCCTCCCTCTTCATCCTCCTCGAGAAAGATGTTTTAAATCAATTTATTTTTATGAAAAAATTATATTTGTAATTATGACATTTTACGCTGAAAAATTGGAAGAAATGCTATTTTGAATAAATAAAATGTAATAAAATTTCATCTGGATCGGAAATTTTATTCTGTAATCCCCTCCCTTTTTCCATAATCTAGACTACCGTTCGTATCTCCGTTCGTGTAATGGTCAACAGGTTAATCAGAAGCGTGATGACCTGAGAGGTGAAGAGGTAACTCACCCCGAGTGAATTAAAAATTCAAAATGTTGATGAAACGTTGAGAAATTTGATGAGGTTCTTCCAAAAATAAGCTCAAAGAAAATAAAAATAGACCATCTGACATATAAAAACTTGAAAAAATTATCCTCAATTTAAAAATCGATATGAGCGTTATCGAGGAGGCAAAAAATTGAAAATTTCCAACTGTGATTGATCTTTTTCTGAAACTTTGATTTTACCTAAATCTATCTAGTTTTTCCATTTTTTTGACTAAATATAAACTTTTTTTCAAAATTTTCGTCCCTATTTACAAAACAATTTTGGTTTTTTTGTTAATTGAAAAACTTTGACTATATTTGAACAATTTTTTCATTAATTTTGATAAAATAGGATGTACTATAGATATGTACTTTTGATAACCAGGTTCCCATATCTGCACCTACCTAAGATATTAAAAGCGTAAACAGTTTTCATTACGAATGCTCATTGGTACAAATGAATCAAATGAGATATCCGCGTTAAAAAAATACGACGTTTTTTAAAGTTGATTTTCCAAAATGGCCAAGTTAAGTCCGGTTGTAAAAGATTCCTCAACGCTTTGGTTATTTGTGTAACTATTGTACCCCATTTATATTTCCTACTCTTCTAACAGGTATGCCATGCCATTTCTATTATTAAAAGCCATCTAATATTAAAATTCCGCAAAGATTATTCAAAAAATTTTACTCGTTGTTCTCTGAACCGAAAGAATTTTTTAATTTTGTACGACGAGACCTTCAGTTCGATTTTCAAGCTCACGAGCTTTGACTTTCGAAAATACGAGGTCGTCGACCCTTTTTTTATGTGCAGGTATTGTGTACCTTTACAAGCTATTTTTACTCTCTAAAATGTTTTAGGAGACGTCGATAAAAATTTTTCAAACGATACCCGATTAAATTATGGATAGTTTAAAAAAAGGAAAAATGCGAAGATTTAAACCGTCTCCTCCTGGTCACGTGTAACGCGGTGGTTGTGAAAAAATCCTGTTTACTGCCCATTTTCTACCCACCTTAAGATACTTAATGAAAAGAAATAATCTATTATTTAATTATTTTTACTCGTTTGATAAAATGTATCAGAATTACTTTTTTGTGTAGATCATCTTTTTTCTTGTGGTAATTGTTAAAAAAAATGAAATTCATTTCTGTCGTTTACTTCCCGCGTGAATTCCAGTCCAAATGGCTACCAGTTTCTATAATATAATCATTAATCACTCATTAATTCCTACAAAAATTGCATACCTGTTCAAAAACATCCCATAGTTTATTGTAAAAATTATGAAGAAGTAAATTAAATTGTATTAATTACTTATTTCTTATTTAAGTAAAATTAATAGCTTAAAAAAAAATTGACGAATCTTTTGCAACCAGTTTTAGAACCTCTTAACCGGGTTCTGAATTATACCTACTTACGTCTTATTAAAATCACTCTAATGATACAATACATAGGCACTAAAAATGAAAATGTTATCATTTTTTTGAATTTTTCAAAAAAAAAGTCATACGTGTGATTTTTAGGACACTCTGCTTCTGTGGCGTAAAGACGGGGGCACCCCCCAGCCCTTCCAAAAATGAATTTTTTATTCGAAAAGTATCTGTGAAACCATATTATTTTTTCGACTGCATTAACGTATATCATACAAAAATAATTGACCCTCACTTCACTCGGGCTGAGTTTGCTACTTTCCTTCTTTTTTAAGAACCGAGACTTTATCAAAAATCAAAACTACCTGAATTTATCTACTTTTGAAAGATTTTCTTACAACAATTTTTCGAATTCAACGTGAGTAAACTTGACATGTCAGTTTTTCACGATCCCCTCCCATTTGCGTTTCTTTGCTATGTAATGAAAACTGATAATTGAATGTTGTAAAATATATCTACCTGTGGCGTCAGAAAATGGGGTTCAATAAGTACATTGTACTCCCGAAATCGGCGACCAGGGTACAAAATATCAAATGTACTCCCCTTCACCCAAATTACATCAGATAGAGATTTTCAAAGCATTAAAACACGAAAAAATGTGTTTTTTGGACATTAAAAATCAAATTTTTTCAAAGCTTGCCCCTCGCTTCGCTCGGGCATGATCAAAATCACAATTTTATCATCTATTTGAGACGACAGTGCGAAAGAAGGCTCTCTTTTACCCCCTCCCTCTATAATCCTTCTGGTGTTCCAAGTCTCCATACCCAATTTTTACCCTCCCAAAAAAACCTTCCGACGCCACTGCATTTCTGACCCCCCTCCTCCCCCTACCCCGAAGGGGCGTCCAGTTCGGCAGTTCCGCTACTGCTCTGCTTGCGAACAAAAAAAATTGACGTGAATGTTACAGATGCCTGCTCCCTCCAGTTGAAATCATTCATTTCTTCTCTGTACCTATATTTATTCCAAAAATGACGTAAGGGTTGAGATAGCTCCTCTCTTATTTCTTATCGCCTATCGCGTATGGATACCGATGATGGTGTTGTCCTCAGGATTCCAAAGGCCCAAATTCCAGCTCTCTGTCTATTACGGTTCTCCCAGTTAAATTCAATCAGTCAGTCATGCCAAGTTTAAAATTTTAAAATTTCTTTTATTTGTTAATTTTACTATAATTAATCGATAATACGCGGTTATGTAACTAGAAATATCGTTGGCTACGGCCGCTAATTTATTTTCGTTGTTTATTCGCGATCGTTCGTTAACCGCGGCCCCTTTGTATCGTATAGAACCTTGTCGCGAAAAGGTCATTAACTTTTAACTTTAGGCATCGATTTTCTGCTGAAAATCGGTGTCGAATTTATCGTGTAAATGTCTAATTTTTTCGAATAAAAATTAGTTAAAATTTAATTCTCGAGTTTTTCTTTGAAAAGTATCGTTTTGAATCGAATTCGTAAAATCACGTAATGAAAGGTATCGTAATCCTTATGTTCTGATTGGTCGACGTGACCGTGAAAATTTCGAATTTTGAGCTACGTGCCTACTTCGTCGTAGATACCATATCGTGAAAATCTACGTTATCGTAGATTGAGCTTTTCCGAACCATCGGAAAAGCGGGTATCCTATTTCCTGCTTAAACCGAAGTTTAAGTCAGGAAAATTCATCGTAAAGGTCCCCGAAGCGGATCTCGACCGTACTAGCTGAAAAGCAGCGAAAAACAGAATCGACCAATTACGAAGCTCTATCTTTCGTCTTACGACCAATCGCGTTCCAGTCGAGTTTCCCGACTTTTCCGAAGGAACGGAAAACTCAACATTTTCAAGTATCAATTCTACGATTTTCTAACGCTCTATTCGACTAAAAGTCGATATTTCTACATGGTAGCATAGTATCGTGGTTCCTGTGAACGGCGAATCGACTCGGTATATGATACCTCGTCTGTCGAAGCTCATTGGTCGAGGCGACGCTGCAAACGATACCTCTAACGAAGAAGACTTCCGTGGTTTTCCAGCGTCGAGCGAACCTGAAAGAGTGTTAACTCGATCACAAAAACGTAAAATTCGTAAACGGTTATCGAAAGAACTAAATACTTCCCTCGTCGGTCAATCTTCTGCGTCGACGATACCAACAGCTCCGTGCATCGAATCAGCCAATAACGAGTCAGACGCAGCGTCGATCATCTCCGACGACCAATCCGAAAGCGAGAAAACTGCTACGTGCTCCGAAAACGAATCGTCAGCGTCCGAAATGGCTTCTGGAGAATCGTCGTCAAATATTCCAGCGCACCTGATCTTTAATGGTACCGACTACATCATCTGGAAGAAGAGAATCAAATCGTTACTATTGGCCAAAGATCTCGAAAAGGCTATTACAACGAATGGGGGCGCGACCGATAAAGAGAAAAGGAAAGCCTACTTCGAAATCGTCAGCCACACAACGAACGCGGTTTTCCCGCTCATACGCGAGGAAAAGGATCCCGAAAAACTCCTCGTCGAACTCGATGAACGATATGCGAAAGAGAATCAGCAGATTGTAATCGCCTGTCGTGCAAAATTAGCGGCCCTTGATATCGACAAGTTCAGGTCCGCTACCGATTACTGCGATGAGGTCTCTAGCCTAGTGAACCAGATGGAGGCCGCCGGTACGAAGGTCCCGAAGGATGAGGAGTATGCGTTTTTGAACTCCGGACTCAAAAATATCGAGAAATGGAAGTCCGTTAAAAAACCGGCAGAAGCCCTTTTGAATATCGCGCCCGCCGACCCAAAATTCCTGAGGGGATTATTAACCAGCGACGAAGATAAATCCGAAAAGGCGACGACGAATATCAACAAAGGTTCGGCGTTAGTAACTTCAGCGTCGAATAATCGAAATCCGAACGATCGTAAGCCGCGTCCGAAATGTGCCAAGTGTAAAAAACTCGGCCATCTCGCGAAGAATTGCTGGGCCAATCGAAATCAATCACCGAGAGGGGAAATAAAATGTTATCGTTGCTGTGGCACCGGCCACATAGGAAAGCAGTGCCCTCGGTATGGTGATGAAGCGAATTCAAAAAGGTCTGAACCGAGTTCCAGCTCCAGTTCGAATTCGCCGGCGCCGAAATCTCCATCGAATACCGAATCGTCGAATCGTCCGAAGGCTCTTATGACATCTGAGGAAAATGTAGCGCTAATTTCGACCGTTGGTGAAATCGTCTTCGTGCTCGACACCGGCGCCACTAGCCACATGATAAACGTACCCGGTATTTTGGTCAACGAAAAGCCAGTAACGTCGAACGCTGAAATTATCGTTGCGAAACAAGATACAGCCATCGTACGATCGTCGGTCGGTGAGTTACCAGTGACGAACGATAGCGGCGTGAATTTTCTGATGCAAAACGTAAGTTATATCTCCGATCTATCGTACAACTTAATGTCCGTTAGCCAGATTCGTCGTCTGGGGTACGATACCGTAATCGCCGATAAAATTTCGATCGTTCACCGCGATACTGGTGAAAAACTGACTGATGTTTTCGAACAGTCGAACGGCTTGCTTACTGTAAAATTTAAGCTAAATAATGTTACGGATAATTTTGATTTCGCGTTAAACGCCTTATGGCATCGTCGGTTAGGCCATCCGAGTAAATCGGTTATGTATAAAATACCCGATATTAGTTGTACCGAACATGACTGCCCTTTAACAAACGAGTGCGATACTTGTGCAAAAGCGAAGCAGCACTGTGGGCCTTATAACACCGAGCGCGAAAAGGCGAAGCAACCGTTGGACATAGTCCATGTCGACGTAATGGGTCCGCTGAGCGCCGGTATCGATAACGAAAGGTACATTCTTGTGTTCGTCGATGATTTCACTCACTACGCGGTAACGTTTGCGATAACGGCTAAGTCGCAGGTCGGCGAATTTTTCGAAAAATACGATAACATAGTAACGAATCTATGGAATCGTCAAATAAAACAATTACGTTGCGATAGCGCGACCGAGTTTATAGGCGGTAAATTTCGCGAAGTTATCGAGAAAAAGGGCATGCGATTAATGGCTTCGGAGCCTTATGAGCACAAACATAACGGTACGGCCAAACGTTTTCTACGTACCATCAGTGAAAAACTCCGCTCGCTTCTTTTCGATTCGAAGCTCCCTCGTCGATTTTGGCCGTACGCGTTGTACACGGCTACGTTTTTATATAATCGTCTTCCGTGTTCTGCTATCGCCGATAAAAGCCCGTATCATTTATGGTTTGATCGCGATCCGACTTTCCAATATGTTCGTATCTTCGGTTGCGTCGCTAGGGAATTTATTCCTAAAGAAAAACGAACAAAATTAGATCCGAAATCCGTTGAAAAAATGTTAGTCAGTTATACTGAAACAGGTTACATGTTACTCGATGTACCGCGTAATAATCTATCGTATTTGTCAAATGTAATCTTCGATGAAAACCAGCTTTACGCTGATCGGTTAAACGAAACATCGTACGATGGTACTGTAAATTTTGAACCTGAAACAATCGAAAACTCGTTAGTCGCAATAAAATCCAATTTGTGTAACAATGACGATCGAATCGAATACTCAGCGTTAATAGCTACCGAGCAGGGCAAAGAACTCACGTATGAAGAGGCTGTAAACGGTCCTGAAGGTAACGAGTGGAAGAAGGCGATCGAGGAAGAACTGAGAGCTATGGCAGTGAAAGATGTCTGGTACGAAATCACCGAGGACGAGCTCGAAGGCAAGGACTTCTCCAAAGTCGATACGAGATGGGTTCTGCGAAAGAAAATCTCGGTTAATCACGTCGTAAAATTTAAAGCTCGCTTAGTTCTCCGCGGATACAAGGACTCTCACCAATACGAGCTGGATGAGACATACGCGCCGACTGCAAACGTATCGATCGTCCGTGGTATCGTCTGCGTAGCCACCGTAAATAAATGGAAACTCCGTCAAGCCGATGTATCGACGGCTTTCTTAAATGGCGAAGCGACTCGCATGATAGTTTTCGATCCACCGAAAGGATCCTCCGTAAAACGCAAAATCGTATTCGTGTTAAAAAAGTCCCTTTACGGACTCAAAACTTCGCCGCAGAACTGGAACAAAAAATTAAAGAAAATTTTAGAAAAATTAGGTTTCAAACAGTCTGCAAACGATCCATGCGTATATGTAAATAAAGACGGCGATAAAACTCGGTGCATTTTTGTAATTTTCTTTGACGATTTTTTAATAACCGGTTCCGACGCCGAATTAATCGAGTGGCTGATCGATCAGCTTAACAAAGAGTTTGGAATTCGAGATCTAAAAGAACCAGAAAAGTTTATCGGTATCGAAATCGAAAGAAAAAGCGATGATGTAACGCACTTACATCAAAAATCGTACATCCGTGAATTAATCGTAAAATATGATCTTGAAGACTCTAATCCGATATCGTCGCCGATGGAACCCGGCTTAAAAATCGAAGATAAACGCCTGGATAAATCGTTCGAAACGAAAGTTTGTGGTATTCTAGGATCGTTATCGTATCTATCGCGAGGTACTCGTCCCGATATCGCGTTCGCCGTTAATTTCTTGTGCAGATTTCAGCATCTCGCTAATGCTGAAATTTTTAATTATGCTAAACGTATCATTAGGTATTTAAAAACGACAATCGATCGGTCGTTAGTTTATAATTCGAATTACCTCAATGTATCGTATCCGTTAAAATTGTATTCCGATTCCGATTTCGCCGGTGATGACTCCGATCGAAAATCCACTACCGGTATCGTCGTCATGTTGAATGGAAATATCGTCGACTGGATCGTCCGAAAGCAAAATTGCGTAGCACTATCGTCGGCGGAAGCCGAATACGTAGCTCTTTCGACGGCCGGAAAAGAAGCTAGATCGTGGATAAACTTGCTCGATAGTCTTGATTTAGTCACCGATGTCGTACCGATCTTCTGCGACTCAAATGCTGCTATTTCGATAGCAAATACCGACGAATCTCGTCGCACTCGACATATTGATGTATCGTATCATCATATTCGCGATCTTATCAGATCCGGTGTCATTCACATCGTGAAAATTTCATCGAGTGATAACATTGCCGATCTATTGACAAAATCGACCAATAGGATCGTCTTCGAACGTTTGTCGAACGAGATTTTTGAATTTAATTTAAAAAAATAAATTATCGTCCGAGGGGCGGTGGTAATTTTACTATAATTAATCGATAATACGCAGTTATGTAACTAGAAATATCGTTGGCTACGGCCGCTAATTTATTTTCGTTGTTTATTCGCGATCGTTTGTTAACCGCGGCCCCTTTGTATCGTATAGAACCTTGTCGCGAAAAGGTCATTAACTTTTAACTTTAGGCATCGATTTTCTGCTGAAAATCGGTGTCGAATTTATCGTGTAAATGTCTAATTTTTTCGAATAAAAATTAGTTAAAATTTAATTCTCGAGTTTTTCTTTGAAAAGTATCGTTTTGAATCGAATTCGTAAAATCACGTAATGAAAGGTATCGTAATCCTTATGTTCTGATTGGTCGACGTGACCGTGAAAATTTCGAATTTTGAGCTACGTGCCTACTTCGTCGTAGATACCATATCGTGAAAATCTACGTTATCGTAGATTGAGCTTTTCCGAACCATCGGAAAAGCGGGTATCCTATTTCCTGCTTAAACCGAAGTTTAAGTCAGGAAAATTCATCGTAAAGGTCCCCGAAGCGGATCTCGACCGTACTAGCTGAAAAGCAGCGAAAAACAGAATCGACCAATTACGAAGCTCTATCTTTCGTCTTACGACCAATCGCGTTCCAGTCGAGTTTCCCGACTTTTCCGAAGGAACGGAAAACTCAACATTTTCAAGTATCGATTCTACGATTTTCTAACGCTCTATTCGACTAAAAGTCGATATTTCTACATTATTCCAAATTTTTTTCAAAAAGTATCCAATTTTAAAATGTTTTCAATAGGAAAAATTTTTTTAAACTTTAATTTTCTCAAAGTTTGTCCAATTTTGGTTCTTACATTTTTTAAAAATATTTTCTTCTAATTATTGAGTTGGAACAAATTTTGAAAAACATGAATAAATTTCTTTTAAAATTGAAAAAATCAACGTAGGAAAAATTTTAAGAAAATTTGAATTGAAAAAATGTTAGTACTTAACAGAAATTTCTCCTACTTCGATTTCTTCAAATTTTTTTCAACTTCGTATATTTTTAAAATTTCTTCCAACTCTTAAGTAAAATTTTTCCATTTAAAATTTATTCAAATTATTTCCAACTTTGAATTTTTAAAAGAAATTTTCAACTTCATCTTTTTCAAGATTTATTTCAACTCAGTAAGTAATTAGAATAAATTTTAAAAAGTAATAAAAATGTGAAATCGATGGGGGAAAAATTTTGAGGAAATTTAAAATGAAAAAAATTACCCATGGAAAAATCGTAAAATTGAATGCAGCTTTAAAAAAATGTCATCTCAGATGAAAAGGGTCGAATTTTCAAAATCCAATGTTATTCGTACGCTAAAAAGTACTGGCTGTTGGGGATTGCCAACTAATAATAATTATGAGACGTCTTTGTATAAATTCGACCATTTGACAATAAAATATCAAGTTTTCAACGTCCATTGTTACAAAAGATACAACTTTGACGGGGGTATGCAGTTGGTGGAAAGTTGTTGCATTGTTTTTAGTAAAAATTTTTGTTCGTGTTCATCTTGGAAACCAATTTAATTAACGAAGGGAGCTTAAAAGTGCTTTAACATTAATAAAATTAAGAAAACTGGCAACGGCCTGTCTCCGGTGGGCGTTAAATCTTAAACTATGAAACATTTTTCCGAGTCGTTTACAGCATTAAATTGTTTACCCGATGGGATTTTATAATTTTACGAAATATCGCGAATGAAAATTTCTATCCAAATCTTTTAGAAATATTTACATTGTTCGGCCGCGCGGCGAAAACAATAGGTTTGTTATCGCGGTATACATTTGAATACACGAATCGATGATCAAATCCGGGAAAAATTTTTCACCTTCTTTATAATTTCATATTATACAATCACATCACCTGAGAATGACAACTCGAATAAACTCAATACGCCTACGTCTTGTATACCTACAATATTCTACATGTTTTTGTCACCTTTCACAAGCCGCACAATTCTTTCGAAAAGCATTCGTGTCGTATTAAGTTTACATAAAGGTAATGAAACTTCACAATTTTCCTATTTCGTATTGATAAACAAAGTTATATCGAAAACAGGAGAATTCTCGAGGACGCAGATGATAATTTTCGACGTATCTTTTTGTTCGCCGAAGTTAAAATTACTCTAAAATAATGTTACTTTAATAAACCGAATGAAAAAATTTCCAAATTGAAAACTCTAAACTTTTTTAATTAAAAAGGTAGAAAAACTGAAGGGGTAAAGCAGGTTTAACAAAATCGTCGCAGTATGACGAACCGAACCCAGGAAATTGATGAAATTAATCTACGCCGCGTGAAATTCCGAATAAATTTATTATTAAAAGTCTATAAAAGTTGAAAATATTAGTCTCGGCTGTTCGACTTTTAGATTTTGAAAATTAATTACTTCGGTTATCTGAGTCGAACAGGGAACTGCAAACGTAGCAAAATCGGTAGAACAATACGATGAAAAAATTTCTCAAAATTCAGCATCGAGTTAGTAAAATAGTAATGAAAGTGATTTGTTGACAAAGCTGTGACAAAAGTTTACCCAAATGGAATATACGCGATTGGTCGAAATTTTCTTTCATTATCTCTCGAGCCGACTTCCTTTTTTCACATTTCAACTCTGTTGAAAAACTATAGAAAAACTTTTGATTTGTGAGAGACACGGACACGGTCTTCGGTATTATTGGTTTTCGATGTATAACTGCGGATGCCACACACCGAGCCTGGGATCGTTCGTTTTATAACATTGTTTAAAAGTTTCCATTCATGGAGAGGAAGCCATTGAAATATTTCAAGTTATTGTTTCGACGATTGGTATGAAATCAACAAATCATAAAGACGAAGCAATTCAATCGTGTATTTTTGCAGCCTGCTGGCTCATATTAATTCGGGGATACGAAGCGAGAAAATTTGATCAGTCGAGCGCATAAATAATGCTAATGTTGGTAAAACTGGGTGATGGTTTTATAATTACTTATTCACGAGTTTATTAATTATTTTCGAATGACTGTTATTAGATGAATTTGGGACTGGAATTGTAAAGCGAGGGTAGGACATAGAGGGAGATCGATAAATATTCAGTAGGGTGCATGAGAAAAACATATTCTGAATTTTAACGAAAATTGGTGAAGTAGTTCACTTTAGCCCCCTTGTCCCAGCTCAAAAGGGGTGGAGCTAGGAGACCTCGAAATTGTCTTTTTAGAAAAAAACGCAGTTTTTTGCTATACATTTGGGTAGAATCCTTACTGGGAAATTTGATCAGTCCCCTAAAAAAATACAATTTGAATTGCCTTCTGCAAGGAGATCGAAAAGTTTAAGATCGCAAATAAATTTGACATGTATTTTTTATTTCTATACTGAATTCAAATCCACACTCAAACATCTCAATTGAGCCAAAATATTTTTTGGTCATTAAAATAATTTTTGATGCAAGTTTTCATGGCTGTGCTGTCAACTGCATTTTTATTTACTCAATTTTTATAAAATTTTAGTTGGCAGCACTACTAAAAAAATTCAAAACAATTAATTTGAAATTGATTTTACGACTTGAAAATTTTCGGTTCACTTCTCCATTCACTGAATGAATGTCTACCTAACTTGAATTTTATGAAAATTTCGAAATCAAAGAGCAGTTTGAAGCACTGTCATGAACATTTTTGAAATTTTTTTTTTAAAATTATTCCAGGTGACTAAACATTTTTTGAATCGATTTTGCAATGTTTGAGTGAGTGAATTGAATTTGGTAAAAATAAAAAAATTCTCAAATTCGCGATCTGTATTTTTCGCTTCTTGTAGAGTCCAAAAACTGGTTTCCAATTTCGAAGTCAGTAGGGGATGACCGAGGTTCTTAGCAGGTAAGGGTAAGGGCGCCCAATTCCGACCACTTTTGCGAAAATCGCCACCAATCGAAGACTGTTTGACATAGGAATACCGTAAATAGCTTAAAAGATAGATCAAACCTTCCCCCATGTCATACTAAAATTTTAGGGCCCCACGATAATATTTAGTATTTTTTTTGATTTTTTTCCCGAAACACCTCGAAATCCAATTTTGAATTTTTGGTGCCCTAATTCCGACCACCAAAAAATTTTTGGTACCCCAATTCCGACCACTTGCAAAAATGTACTAATAAGCATGCAAATCGTATATTCGAAGGACAATTAACATTTCAGAGTGTTAAAATGAGCAAATTAAGTAATATTAAACACATGAGAATAATTTCTTCGACTCTAAATTGACCTTAGTGATTCGAACAATAAGTACAGACGTACATCTCTTTATTCAAATAGTCCTCCGCTACTGCGTCACACACTTCGTGGCCCCATCCATAACATTGAGCGCACCTATTCCATCTTGGGTTTCAACATAGAATAGGTAACTTTTCCCTAAACGTCCCCGTTTTCATATTACAAGCTGGGCTTAAACGCATCAAAAACATATATTTCGACTCCTAACATGACATTTTTCAAAATTTTTGGGGTTTCCCTCCTCGGGAGAGGTTCCCAATGAGCTAGGGTCAAAATATATTCAAATATGAAATTAGGATATCAAAAAACATTTATTTTGACACCCAACACAACATTTTACAAAATATCAGATTCTGCCCCCCAGGGGGGGGGGTTGCTCATGACCTAGGGTCAAAATAAATTCAGCACATTGAAAAACATATATTTTGACACCCAACACGATATTTTTCAAAATTTTGAGTTTTAAACTCTCCAAAGATGTAAAAATTAACACGAAAAACTACGGGTGGGCGGAATTAGGCACCACCTTCATTTTTGATACTTGATAAAATTTTAATTATTTACCTGCAATTTATTCAAAAAACTTTTATTTTATGAAAAACTAGACACTTCAACGATCACAAATATATCTTCACATTCCTAAATTACTCAAAATTAATATATTATTTTTGACTTTGAACATTGAAAAAAAAACGGCAATTTGACATGAGATTTCTTCAAATTGGATTTTCTCGGCGAGTTTTGGCTTTATGGTTGCCGGGTTGGTCTTAAATTAATCGTCTGTGATAAAGGAACACGACAAAATTTTTTTCAGCAAGATCGCGCTATTGACAGCCGAGATAGGTGGGGTGGTCGGAATTAGGCACTGGTCGGAATTAGGGCACCTTACCCTTAGCGTTTCCCAAAAGTTGCGAAAAATGACTTACTTTTTTCCAAAATGTCCCCATTGCGAGGTCGCCCTTAGCTTCATTCTCTTTCAGGCTAGAGGGCTCAAATTTTTTTTTGGAGTCTTCTACTCAAAATAAATTATCTCTCTAATTTCCTTCAAAATGTGGAAGAATTTTCTCCTTCCCACTCAGGGTATTCGAACATGTTAATTTTCGTTATGGGATTTTGACCTGTAGGGAGATGAAGTATGCTTAAATTTTGGGTAGCATTAAAAAAAAAAATTACTCGTAGCATATCCATTTTTCAAAAATCATGAACATTTGACTTTCAACTCTTTTTCATGTTTCCTCCCAATTTTGAAAATTGATAACAAGGAAGGTATCCCAACTCGAAGAAATGTGTTGACCCGAAATAAAAATAAATTGAAAGTAAGTACATCATAAAAGAACTCCATATCTAATATTTTAAATGCTGAAGTTCATTTCTAGAATTTTAACGAATTTTTGAAATATGTACCTACCTCATCACGTCATCAGTTATCATCTCACCACCCTGCAAAATACTATAAAAATTTGACCTAGTGAACGAAAAAATTTGAAATCTGGTGTATATCCAATTTTTGACCTTTTGAATCAATTGGAAGTGGTTTCGAAATGTTTCGGAACCTCCAGAAAATTTTGAAATTTTCCAGCATAGAAAAACAGCCCATAAAAATGGTTCATATGAATTTCAGTACCTACAATCACGGATTACCCATATTGGTGACTTATTTGAGCGATTAAAGAACAATTTTTTGAAATTCATAACTTCCAGTTCAAATTCATTTTTTTGGCATGAAATTTTCCTGGAAAAAATTCAAAAATTCACCGGCAGCGTACGTATTGAGGTTAAAAGCTGAAAATTGGTGGATGCCTATTTTCGACCTTTCAATATGGGCAATCCGCGATTATAGGAGCTAAAAGTTATTTGGACCATTTTTATGGGATTTTCTCTAGTGCTGGGAAATTTTAAAATTTTCTGGAGGCTCCAAATTGCTTTAAAACCACTTCCTATCGATTCGGGAGGCTGAAAATAGGGTACATACCAAATTTCAGAATTTTTTGGTAATTGGATCAAATTTTCATATTTTGCAAAGCGATGAGGTAATTTTGAAATTTCAAAAATTTACCAAAATTTGAGAAATGAACTTCAGCACCTGAAATTTTGGATAGGAGCTCTTTTATGATGTACTTTCGATTTACATATTTCTATTGCGGCTCAAAATTTTACTTCGAGTTGGGTTACCTTCCTGGTAGGCAATTTCAATAAATTAAAAAATAATTTTGCTTAAAAAAATTTTCGTTTTTTTTTCATTTCTGACCAGTGGCGTCGGAATTTTTTTTTAGGGAGGGTGCAAGGTGAGTACAAAGACTTGAAATAATAGCAAGATTTTCGGGGGAGGAGGCAAAAAAGAGCCTTTTTTTCAATGTCGATTCAAATAATTCATAGAATTGTGATTTTGTTCGTGCACGAGCGAAGCAAGGGCAAAGCTTTGAGAAAATAGAATTTTTAATGCCCAAAAAAGTCATGTTTTAATACTTCGAAAATCCCTCTCTGATGTAATTTGGAGGGGGAGGGGTGCAAATGATACTCTCCAGTCTGCACCCCTGCCAGAATTTTAGGGAAGTGCAATGCACACCTCCCTCGTATTCCACCTCCCGACGCCACTGTTTCTGACATAATGTGATAATGTTAATTTTGCAGAAACATGAAAGAATTCTCCAGATGTTTTAAGATCTTATTTTATTTCCAAGTTTCTCTGTCTGATTTTCGGGTTTCTTTTTTTTGGCACTTTTTTCGACGAAAAATTTCTAACCTACCCTCAAGATTGTACTTACTAATTTATGTCGATTTTAAAAATGGGAAAAAACCTTTCGGATCGAAGTAACATTTTCAGATCTAAATCCGGTTCTAATAATGGTGTTTTCGGTGGGGAAAAAATGTCAGGTAATAGCATTTTGTAAAATGGCTTAATTTAAAAAAAAAAAAAAACGGCTAATAGGATAAAAATCACATGATTTTCAAGACCCTCCTACCTCTCCTCCTATTAGATCATTCGGGCCTGAAAAAATCCATTAAAAAAAAATCTCAATATTTAATTTAATGTCATTTGGTCTCTTGAAAGTAATAGGGGCATATCGGAGACCAGCTCACATTAGTTTTGGTACATCGTTCGTATTATTCGCTCAAGAATATTTCAGCGTGGGTACCTAACCCTCCATAATGTATTTCGAACAACGAAATGAGCCCTTTTGTATGATATTCGCAAAGATATCCATATAGGTGATTGATTACACTCAATTTTCTATTTTTTTTTGAATCGTAAAGATTTCCTCAGCATTTATATCAAACGCGACTCGACGATGCGAAATTTTCCTATGTAAAACCCGACGACTGGCGAACGAATAACGGGGATAAATTGCTTCTGAGCAAGTTCGTCGGGAAAACTACGTTGTTGTTTTCACCTCCTTCTTCGCCTACGACCGCCAAAAACCAAAATCTTGTCGAGCAAATGCCAGTATAAAATTTACCCACTTTGCAGAAGGTTGTGCTGGATTTCGTCCAGGGTGTTTTTATCTCGTCTGCGCGTAGTCGTGTTTTTTTTTCAAAACATATTGCAATCGTGGTTTACATTTTTCGTACGATTTAATTCGCGAATTATGTTTATGGAGTTATTTGGTGACAAATAATATGAAATAGTAAGTGAATATTTTTTTCGTCAAATTTTCGCTTATTTGGTTTTTTTAGAAATTTTACAACTTATTCGAAATTATAAATTAATAATTCGGTATATTTCGTATCTTGATAAAAATCTATCAAAATTTTTAGCTTAGTTGGTTCGTCGCTCGTTTATTAAATCGTAAAACTCCCACACGATTGGAATCGTAACGTCTTATTTGATATGCCTATTGGAACGCGAAATTGCGGTGCCAATTAAATTATCAAATTGCCGTCGGATGAAACCATTCGAAAGAGAGGTGTAATTTCAAACTCGTTATTTGGCTTTGGCTCGAATCATTCGGCGGTTTTATCAACGAATAAAATTACCCATCCGATAAATGTGAACGATATCTGAAGTAATTAAATTACATCGTTTCAACTTTCGATGAGAAAAATTTAAATTAATCGATGAAAAACTTTTTAGCACAAATATTTACAACTGAAAAAATCCAGGACTGATGAGGAAAATTTTCATACCGGTGGTTTCGACATTTTCACGCTAATTTTACAGGCATTTATCTTACGACGAACGAGAAATTGATTTATCCGAATTATACCAATAGATTTATACGGATTAAACCTGTATCATTTATTATAATCAGCTGAGCATTGAACAGTATTTCGATAC
Source organism: Pseudococcus viburni (assembly GCA_033439095.1). Taxonomy (NCBI): domain Eukaryota; kingdom Metazoa; phylum Arthropoda; class Insecta; order Hemiptera; family Pseudococcidae; genus Pseudococcus; species Pseudococcus viburni. Next base: position 1,441,523 of record JAVBJF010000041.1, on the reverse strand, counting down.
GACGAAAATTTCATTTTCACATTTATCAAAATAGGTATATTATACGTAGGTACCTCGGTCAGAAATTCGCTTCTCGTATCATTTCGCCGAAATTTGCAGCAAAAAACGAAATTAAGTATTTATCGAAGTTGGTCTTATTTTAACGTTGGAAATGAAACCGTTAAGAGATTAAATTTTCACGCAATTAAGTAGAAAATGAACTTCACTATCGAGTAAATTAAGTCAGGTAAAAGTTTATAAAACCTTTATAAGCCTTTAAAAGTTTCGAAATGGTGGGGAGAAAGATGAGTTTGCCTGGAAAAGGTCAGGAAGTGGGAGTTGGCGTTTTGAAATGTAATTTATGTCGATACGTTTTTTTATAATGAAAAAAATAAATAACAAAATTAACTTCGATGATCGCAATTAAAGAGAATTTATCAAGTTATACTTACCTCTATTGAGTTATGTAATTTCATTTGGAAATAAATCGATTAAAAAGTAATTTAAGTCGATTTTATAGAAACAAAAACAGAATCGCTATAAAAGGATTCAAATTCGAAGCTTTGAATTTATTTTATGATAAAATCATCAAAACAAATGTGCTTTTAGTGCTTCCGTTCCATTTCATTTATATTTATCGCAGTGTTGGTGTAACTTAAACGACGTATTTATCTTAATAGTTGCCTATTTCGGAGCTTTCAATGCTGCTGCGAAAAATTATATTATGCAAATACAAAATGTTGAATGTATTAAAATGATAGCGGTGGTATTAACTCCTTTATTCGATGTAATTTTTTTTGTGTAAACGAATCCATAGCTGTTGACTTTGCTTGAATCATCAAAATTGTAAATAAGGTAATTTTTTTAATTTTGAAAAATATCCGTCTCGGTGTTCGGATTTTGCGAATGAGGCAAAAAGCTTTCGTCATTTTTTTTGATCGCGAAATTTATTTTTCTCGGTGTTTGCTTTTTTTTAGATGAAATTTTCTTTGATGAAACAATAAAACGAACGAATAAAAAATACCTGCGGGAATTTCAAAGTAAATAGGTGAGCATTTTTATAGTATTGTTAAAATGAGTTGTGGAAAAGGGGGATGTGGGAGATTAGGATGAAAATCTGTTGCTACGTTTTTAATGTCCAATGTAGTAATTTAAAGTAAATATTCTCAAAAAATCGTACCTCCCGAATTTTTTAATTTCAAAAATTATCCAAACCATAATGACTTGTGTAATTTAAAAAAAATTAAAATGCTTTCGAAACCATTAAAATTTTATATCAGCTTTCAAAAATTTTCAAATTTTAAATATTTCTTGCCTAGAGCTGGCAAAAGTGAGTTTGGGCTCTTTCGCAAAAATTTTCAAACCCGCTGTTTCCCCTAAAAAAATTAAAATGAAATTTCCTATTGGCTCTCCTCCTATTACGTACATTCAAAACACCACAAATCGGGACCAATTTTTATTACATTCATTTTCAAAATGTAAGAATGTTGGAAAATTTCAGTTTCAGCTGAAAAATTGACTTTTTATGATTTTAACGAATGTTTTTGTAGGTAAGTTAGGTGGGTGTAAAATTAACTCAAATTGAATTTCGTTATTATAAAATTTGACATTTTTATCGAATTCGCTAAAAACGTCGAGAATTTGAAGAACTTCAATTATTATTCTAATAATGGATTTTTCCAAACACTTTTCAAATTTTTTGTTAAAAACTTCCATTTGATTTGAAAAATTTACCAAACTTTCAACGTTTTGTCTTTTTTTTCGACATTTTGTCAACTTTTCCAGAAATTTTTTGTTTTTTTTTTTGAAAATAAATCAAGTCTATGGGTTTTTTGATTAACTGTGGTATTTTTGAAATTTCGAGCATCTGGTCACTTCTTTGAAAAAATGTTAGCTCAATAAGAAAGATTTGTGAATACAATTTGAAAAATTTGATTGTATCATGTACCTGGGTAATTCTACCAAAAACACACTTTTCAAAATGATTTTTTCTTTGAAAAAAGAAGTGTTTTTTTAAAAAAAATTTTAGGGGAAATTGCTTGGATACCAACCCAAGACCTCATTAATAATGTTGGGTCAAATTCATATTCACATAAAAAAAGGCCTTATGTAAAAGCCATGTTAATCAACCACGGTGAAGGAAAAGAAATTTGTAGCCACGGTGATGGAAAAAAGCTAAATAAATGATTATAATAATCACTCAACATACTTTTTAAAAAAAATTTTCAACATAATTAGAACCAATACTTGCCATACGATATTTTTTTTGTATTTTTTTGATCTCATCAGCTCATAGTTCCTTCAGTTGATGACCCACGGTGATGGAACGAAAAAAAGTAATTTCGGCATTTTTTATTGATTTATCTTGATATAAGGAACAGGGTAACTCAGGTTTGATTTTTCATCAGTGGATGAGATTTTGGACCAGCATCCAAAGAAATGTTAACTCATACATCCGCAAAACATATTTACAGTAAGCCATACATGAGCAATGAAAATTGACCACGGTGAAGGAACAAAACTCGTGCTACAGAGCTTCAAGGCCACCTCAGAGCTTGAGATTGTCACTAAAATGAATTTTGTTTAGACCTTGATCTGCGTACAGGTGTAAGGAACAGAGGAAACCAAGTCGCGAGAACGGAACTTCCATCACTCTTTGCTGGTCGTAAAAATAACTTTGAAAAACGAGGTGTGCTACAGCCACGGTGATGGAAATTTTGCCCACTAAGGGGGCTCTACGTCAGAAGGGGGAGGGGGTGGACACATTGCAATTTATAAAATTGGTAGAGGGGGTTACTATGATTGACCCAGCTATATTCAAACATTTCATTAATGTGCTGTACACAAAATTTTTTGCATGTACGCCAAAATGTGTGTTTTTGGTAGAATTACCCACCTAGACTTGCTTCAAGTTAGAGAACGAGTACATCTTAATCAGCAGAAATTGAAATTCTGCAGTGGGAATAGGGTCAAATCAAAATTATCTACTCACTTTCAATAACCTGCGTGAGATTTTTTACAAATTGGAAAGGATTAGGTATGCCAAATCACTATTAGCTACTCATCTCAGAATAATAAAGTAATTTTTTTAAAAACTTGCAATTTTGAGTTTTGCAATTCAAAAATTCTAGGGGTTTACGCTCTCATTTATAAATCAGTGAAAATTATCGAAAATCACTGGAAACAGTCAGAATTGCAGCACAGTAATAATTCAGTGAAAAAATTTCACTGCAAGCAAACAGTGAAAAAAATAGTTGGAAAATCAGTAAAAATTCACTGAAAAGTCGGCAAAATTTCTGGAATTCGCTGAAAAATCAGTGAAATTCTTTGAAACATCATAGAAAGAGCCTCTCCGCATAAGATGGTGAATTCCGCACTCTCACCGATTGAGCTGAAACTCACCCAAAATGTTAGTATTGATGTAAATTCACCCCAAAAAAATTTTTGGCTCGATCCCCCCACCCCAGTCCGAATAAAATGGCCGTAAATGTCCAAAATTCAAAAATTCGTATCTCCAAAGGGGGTGGTTCAAAAATTTCGAAATTTTCACAGAAAATAGTTAGTGGGTAGATGTATACGTGAGAATTTTTTCAAATTTTTTTTCGCGTATTTGGAGGGGTTTTGAGGGGTTTGAAAATTTCAAAAATTCGTAGAAAAAAAAATCGGGGGGGACCCCCGGCTGGAATTTTTTTAAAAAAGTTGGTCCTACCCTCAGGTATAACATATATTTTTTTCAGACCCCCGAGGAGGGGTGCAACATGGTCAAAAAAAATAAAAACAACAAAAAAACACGTTTTTGACGTTTTTTTTGCAATATTTACTCCCTTTAAGACAAATATTTTGAAAAAAAAATTAATTTTTGTGGAATACATTTGAAATGAACCAGAATTACACTTTTTGATCATTGGGCTACAAACCGATAATGATAGCATCGCCGCTGCCCGTGTAGTACAGTCGCAAACTGTAAAATATTCAAGAAACGTGGCTTTTTATGAAAGAAGCATGAAAGTTGGTATGATGAACAATAAGACCAAAACAAAATTTTAGAGAACGGGACCCACTTTGTATCTACCATGGGGGGGGTGCAGGGGGTGGTATTTTGAGGTCCCAGCCCCCCTATGTGGCGAGGTTGAGCAAAGTCGGCGTTTTTGAACTCGATTTCATATATTTCAACCTCCCTGAACACGAATATGCTATTACTTTCAAAATCGGATAATTATAAGTGCCCCAAATTTCAAATTTAAAATACCCCTAATTACCAATATTCATGAAAAATACCCGAAAATCGTGGTTTTTGGCCCCTACACCTCACACATCGATCAGAAACGAATTTTCAATACGATATTCGAAAAATAGACCTCAAACCCGATCTATAGACTCATATATCTACGAGCTTCACACGTCTTCATGGGGAGGAGTAGGAATAAGAGCCGCGATATTCCCAATTTTGATGAATTTTACAGTTTTTTCGAATATTTGGATATCTGTACGTAATATAAAGGATTTCGAACCATTTTGAATTGCAAATATGACAAGTAGACACCTTGACTAACAAAACTAGGCATTTGCAAGGGTACCTAGAATCGCAGTTGAGGAGCCAGGGGGTAAAAAGTTCTGTCAAAATCGTAGGTATTTTGCATACATCATGCGATGTCCTGGCTGACGAATATATTTCGAAATATTTGATGCCATTTATTCGATATCAAGTTCAATATCTCGTATCTAATGAATAATATTGCAATCTAATCCCTCTTCCCCGTCACTGGAGTGGAGGGGGTGGTGAAAGGGTGAGTAGTTACTTCACACATTTCATATTTCTGATGCACTTTTCAGTGAAATAATATGCACTCAAAATATTCCAAACGTGTGAAGCTCGTAGATATATGAGTCTATAGATCGGGTTTGAGGTCTATTTTTCGAATATCGTATTGAAAATTCGTTTCTGATCGATGTGTGAGGTGTAGGGGCCAAAAACCACGATTTTCGGGTATTTTTCATGAATATTGGTAATTAGGGGTATTTTAAATTTGAAATTTGGGGCACTTATAATTATCCGATTTTGAAAGTAATGGCATATTCGTGTTCAGGGAGGTTGAAATATATGAAATCGAGTTCAAAAACGCCGACTTTGCTCAACCTCGCCACATAGGGGGGCTGGGACCTCAAAATACCACCCCCTGCACCCCCCCATGGTAGATACAAAGTGGGTCCCGTTCTCTAAAATTTTGTTTTGGTCTTATTGTTCATCATACCAACTTTCATGCTTCTTTCATAAAAAGCCACGTTTCTTGAATATTTTACAGTTTGCGACTGTACTACACGGGCAGCGGCGATGCTATCATTATCGGTTTGTAGCCCAATGATCAAAAAGTGTAATTCTGGTTCATTTCAAATGTATTCCACAAAAATTAATTTTTTTTTCAAAATATTTGTCTTAAAGGGAGTAAATATTGCAAAAAAAACGTCAAAAACGTGTTTTTTTGTTGTTTTTATTTTTTTTGACCATGTTGCACCCCTCCTCGGGGGTCTGAAAAAAATATATGTTATACCTGAGGGTAGGACCAACTTTTTTAAAAAAAATCCAGCCGGGGGTCCCCCCGATTTTTTTTTCTACGAATTTTTGAAATTTTCAAACCCCTCAAAACCCCTCCAAATACGCGAAAAAAAATTTGAAAAAATTCTCACGTATACATCTACCCACTAACTATTTTCTGTGAAAATTTCGAAATTTTTGAACCACCCCCTTTGGAGATACGAATTTTTGAATTTTGGCCATTAACGGCCATTTTATTCGGACTAGGGTGGGGGGATCGAGCCAAAAATTTTTTTGGGGTGAATTTACATCAATACTAACATTTTGGGTGAGTTTCAGCTCAATCGGTGAGAGTGCGGAATTCACCATCTTATGCGGAGAGGCTCTTTGCTGAAAAATCAGCGAAAATTCCCTGAAAACCGAAGAATTTTACTGATTTTTCCTGTGCTGCAATTCTGACTATTCATCAGTGCCATTTCACTGGTTCAAAATGAGAGAGTAGATGAACCAAATTTAAAAATTTTCACACTTCTATAAAATTAAAACAAAAATTTAAAAAAAAACAAAACGGGTTTTGCAAAGTCGTTACTAGAGTGATAGGAAGGGATAGAAAGTCAATCAGTCATATTTTAGCGTAGAATTCGGCTAACTTTCGAAGAATTGGGTCAAATTTGAGAATTTTACAATTCGAGTTTAAAAAAAAAAAATCGAGAAATAATTTTGAATTAAAGATGCTTGGGCTTTGTTCATTTTGGGGTTTGAAATTAACCCAATTTGAAATTATTCAGAATGACTCTGTAATCTAGGTACTCCCGAGTCTTGAAGGATTCATATACCTATTCCTATTTTGAAGATTAAATACTGCTATGAAAAATTACATTATGTAAATTCAAAATGTTGGTTGTTTAAAAATGATAGCGGCGATATTAACTCATTATACTTTGCGTAATATTTTTTTCACGTAAACGAATTCGTAGCTGCTGACTTTGTATAAATCATCAAAATTGTAAAATTACGGTAATTTCTCAATTTCAAAAGATATGTATTTTCAACGTTCGGATTTTATGAATGTAGAAGGCGTTCATCTCATCATTCTTTTTATTCTGCGAGAAATGCTTATTTTTAAATGAGATTTTCTTCGGTGAAATACCTTTGGCTGTTGCTAAGTAGATAAAAATAATATATTGTTTTATTAAAATAGATGCGGAGAAAGGGGAGTGAATAGGGGTATGTAAAATCGGGACTAAAATTTCTAATCGTACTATTTCATGGTTGCAACTTTCTGAAAAGTCCGGGTATTTTGTAGATTTTATGAATCTAGAAAAGAGAAGGAATTTCGAAATTTCCACTCCAAATTCATGAAAAGGTATGGCCAGATAAGGGGTGAACTTGGCGCCAGGGGCGTTTGGGCTCCTAAACACCTCAAATGGTGTATATTGACTGGAAAAAATGTTTCACAAAATTTTGGACCCCTACTCCCCTCCCTATCGGAGTTATGGCCATTTTATTGCATTATTTTCAAGAATTTTTAATTTCAACGGAAGTAAAGGAAATTTTTGTTTTTTTTGTTCTTTGGCACAAAGACTTATCTCGTAGAGGTGTATTTATGATAATTTGTTCAACAATTTGGGTGCACTCCTTCAAGTTTTTTCGGTTTTTCGGCTATTTGAAGTTTTCAATCGTAAAAAACACCCACATAAAAAATACTTTTTTCATGTAGAATTTTGCTGTGTATTTAGTTTTGGCCATTTCTTTGAGCTAAGGACCGAAAATTTCGAAAAAGCGTACAGAAATGTTGTCATTTTAGCAGATTTTTCAAAACCTGAGTAATTTGTATGAGTTAAGATTGAGATTTTCGCTTCCCCTTTATCGCTGGAATATCGAAAAAAACGACAAATAAGCTTTTGAGCTACTTTTTTTCCAAAAATGTTCTCTCTCACTCCTCGGGGTTACCTAGTGCATTTGCACAAATATTTTTCAAAAAAAAATTAAACAAGATGTTTAATTTTGAAAAAATACATGTTCTTTCCCTGGGAAAATCATTTTTAAAACATAGTTACTATTATTTGCGAGTTTTTGCCTTAATGACAACATCGATACATTATTTTCAAATTGATTCAGAAATGAATTGGAAAATTTTGCCAATTTCCAGCCTTTCATGCTTCTCAAAAAAAAGCAACTCGAGTTGGGTACTCCTTTTTTGCAGTTTTTACTACTTATGCATTTTTAATTTTGATATGGGATGCAGACGTCCGCCCTATCGAAAATCTTGTTCGTGAATGGTGTAATCTCAAGGGCCTGTCGACTCCAAAAATGTCAAAAAAATATATGTTTCACCAATATTATGTAAATGGTGCTGTATATCAAAATTTTTAAAAATTTTTGAAAAAGGACCCAAAAAAAGCGATAATTTTATCTGCGGACCATTTTACACTGCGAAGTTTTACCTTCTATTCTGTTTATACTCTTTTTGTGTTACGTTTTATTTTTCTAATGTTGGGAATAAATGTTGAATTTAATTTCGTATTACCTAAAATTGCAAGCAAAGGTGACAGTTTGATGCCTCACTCGTATCGATAGTTTTTTTTGGTCCACCCTCTCCCCCCTCCCCCATATCGATCATTTTTTATTAAAATGCATTTATTTTGAAATTAAAATTAGTTGGTAAAAATCTTTTAAAATCGAACGTTTTAAATTTTGATTCTGTATAATTCGTTTTACTCCTCCTGCTTCCTTCCCTCCCTCCCTCCCTCCCAATGTTCTTTGTTTTGTGTGTCACTTTCGGAACTTGTCCAAATTGACCTAAAAACGTGGAAATTTTGATTAAATCAAAATTAGTATGTAATGTATGGCTCTTTTGTAAATTCTTTTTTATCCGTTCCTATCCCTCCGCTTATTTTAGGTACCTATATTTTCTGCTCCATCATCTTCAGAACCGAGTCAAACTGCCTTAAAAGATTAAACATACCTACGAGATTTTCCTGCTTTCAGCCTGACCTAATTTTTTTCATGTTGTTATAAGTTGGATTTTTGGTACGTTACCTATCCAATGTTATTATATCAGATAGGTATTGTGGAAACAGAAGTATCGCATCTAACGTAATGGAGGCATGATAGACACACATAAATTATTCAATATATTTCAAGGTATACCCTTTTTGTAGGCTATACCATTTAGAAAATTCGACTGAAAAAAAGCTCGGGTATTTTTTCCTTATACTTGCCCCATGAAGGTAATCTGATAATCCTTATTATGGCGAAATTTTGAAAAGACTTGCCACCTTTTTCAAACTCTCTAAGCTACCTATTTGTCGATTGAATTTTCGAATAAAATATTTAAATTTTTCTGTATACCTGCACTCAACCACACATTATTCGTGGGGGAGAAAGGGGGGAGAAAAAAAGCTCAAATTGAATTTCATAGTGAACAAACCGTGCTCGTATTCGTATAGGTATTATAAATTTATTTACACGCTCGAGTTTACAATAAAATTGAAGAACTGAACGAAATTTCAATTACGAGGGCGATCGTCTATTCGCTCTTGCGTTTTGTGTGGAATGTAAATTTGTCATGTTATTCACCATTGTAAACATGTGACAATTCGACGTAGTGGAGAAGGAATTGTGCTTTCTTAAAAATTCTGATTCTATTCTAAAGCTCGTTCAGAAAACGACGAATGAATTATTTATGGTTCAACGGCCTCAGTATCGATATAATCGAGCATTTGATTGGAGGCCGGATAAATCATGACGTCAGTGCTATTCTGTTTATTATTTTTTGTTTTTTCGAATTATTTTTGTATTTAATCAAAAAATAATATTGAATACAAGAAATATAGTCCAGGCAAATTGATCTTCAAAAGAGGCGAAAGTGGAAAAAATTTAGAACAAAGGTTTTTTTGCGGGAATGTGTTCAGAAGGGTCCCAGTAGTTACCAAAAAAAACCCAAGAGCCCCAAGTGTGAGGGAAATTTTTTGGGGGGTGAAACACCCCCCAAAAATGGGTTTTTCTACATTATTTCAAAATGTATAAATTTTGAATAAAAAATAACCACAGATTTGAAATCTACGTCAAATTTCCGATCTAACGATACCTAACACAACCCATTTCAAATGAAGCATGAGATCTTGAGGGGGGATCAAAATTACCCATTTTTGAAAATCTCAGATTTTTCAAATTTAAGAGTTGAAATCTGCACCTAAATGACACTTTATCGTGCCTTAACGACTGTCCACGAGTACGTGAAGGATTGCTGTATGTATTTTGACACATCCGCACCCATATGGTGGTGGGGGGGTGGACCCTTTTGATGTTATCAAAGCGTTCACATGTACAATATACAATAAAGTGAAAAAAAAAACATATCTTGGATTTTGACTAAATTTGGCGGGGTAGTTTACTTTGAGTGAGAGACCTCCCAAAAAAAGTTTGACCCCCCCGGGCAAGGGGGAGCAGGAGGTGCTCAAAATGCATCTCCTTTTGAAAAAAACGCTGTTTTTGTGTTTTTTAGTCAATCAAAATTGTGTGAGAAGCGTTCTTAACGTACCCCTGTTTTGACCATTTTGTTGAAGAATGGTGAGGTTTGAACTTAGCCGTTTTTTTTTCAACTTTTCTCATCAGCACGGTTGTGTACGTCATCGTGGACTTCAACGTTGTGTTTTTTTTCGGTCTCTTAAAATATTTTACCCAATCTAACAAGGGAGCTACCCGAGGTCGGACATGCGGAATGAAAAAAATGTTTCATAGGCTTGTAGAGCATTACCAAAACCTTCTACAGCCAAAATTTCAGCCTCTAAAGTTGATATGGGGGAAGCTATGGGGGTTTGAATTTCGAGAAATCGCCTAATACACCGAAAAAATACAAAAATCAAAATAACTCGCGTTCTTATGGCGTTTAGGAGATGGATTTTATACCACGAATCGCTCTCGGTATAGGCCATCTGAAGACGGAATAGTCACCTAGGTTCGCGTGTAACATCAGGGGGTGGGGGGGATTTTCACTCATACATTGGTCGTTATTACAATTTTTCTACATCGTGCATAAAAGGTACGAGTGAAAATCCCCCTTCCCCCTCCTGATGTTACACGCGAACCTAGGCGACTATTCCATCTTCAGATGACCTTCCTGGTATAAAATCCATCTCCTAAACGCTGTAAAAACGCGAATTGCATTATTTAGGTTTTTGTAATTTTTCGGTGTATTAGGGGATTTTTCGAAATTCAAACCCCATAGCTCTCCCCATGTCAACTTTAGGGGCTAAAATATTGGCTGTGGAAGTTTTTGGTAATGCTCTACAAGCCTGTGCAAATTTTTTTTCATTCCGCGTGTCTGATCTCGGGTAGCTCCCTTGTAAGTCGCTTTTTATTTTAGACTACATAGACTGTCGATTCCGATTATGTTGTTCGTTTCTGGTACGAGCATAGACTACCTATTTTTTTTCCTCTACTTGGATGCTGGCTCGATTAATTTAGTAGCAGATGATGCGTCGAATTAAGAAACTATTATCGATCGATGTCGCACATAATAGGATGGAGTGAAAAAAAAAAAACATATCTTGGATTTTGACTAAATTTGGGCGGGGTAGTTTACTTTGAGTGAGAGATCTGCCAAAACAAGTTTGAACCCCCCAGGGGCAAGGGGAGGGGGAAGAGGAGGTGCTCAAAATGCATCTCCTTTTAAAAAAAAACCGATGTTTTTTGTGTTTTTTAGTCAATTTTTTTCAAAAGGAGGTGCATTTTGAGCACCTCCTGCTCCCCCCTTGCCCCTAGGGGATTCAAACTTTTTTGGGGAGGTCTCTCACTCAAAGTAAACTACCCCGTCAGGTTAAGGCTCGGCGAGTCTGCTTGTTCAATAGGGTAAATGTATCATGAAGAGGCGAGAGGGTCTCCCCCCCTTCCCATATGGGTGCGATTGTGTCAAAATACATACAGCAATCCTTTACGTACTCGTGGACAGTCGTTGAGGCACGATAAAGTATCATTTAGGTGCAGATTTCAACTCTTTGATTTGAAAAATCTGAGATTTTCAAAAATGGGTAATTTTGATCCCCCCTCAAGAGCTCATGTTTCATTCGAAAAGGGTTGTGTTAGGTATCATTAGATCGGAAATTTGACGTAGATTTCAGATCTGTGGTTATTTTTTATTCAAAATTGATGCATTTTGAAATAATGTAAAAAAAACATTTTTGGGGGTTGTTTCACCCCCCAAAAAATTTCCCTCACACTTGGGGCTCTTGGGTTTTTTTTGGTAACTACTGGGACCCTTCTGAACACATTCCCGCAAAAAAACCTTTGTTCTAAATTTTTTCCACTTTTTTTCTTATTTGCCTGGACTAATAGAAGTGTCATAATGAAACATCAAATTTCTCACTTTTCAAAGTAAGAACGAATGAATATCAAAACTCTTAATCAATCTTAATTCAATTCATTTCGTATAACTATGAGAAAATTTTGAATTGAAAAGAAGTTATAGCGAAAAAATTTAATTTAAAAACATTTTAAGATGAAATTTTGTATTTGAAGAAATATTTTGAGAAAAATTTTAGAATTGAAATTGAAAGAAAATTGAAAAAACTTTTAAATAAAAAATTTAAAACTGGAAAAAAGTCTGATAAAAAATGAATACATGAAAAAAAATGAAGTTGAGTGAAAAATCTATTTTGAAAACGAATAAGGGTGAAGTGCCCTAATTTCGACCGCTTTCTAATTTCAACCACTGATAGATTTCGGCTGCTATGGACGTAATCTACCGAAAAAAAATTTCGTGTTCCTTTTTCACAGATGAACAATTTGAGGCCAAAATGACACCCCTACAGGCAAAACTAGCGGAGAAAATTGAAAAAAAAAACGAAATCGCATACTCCCTAAATTTGAATCAGTCAAAAATGCCAAAATTGACTGATGACATAGACAAAATTAGATCACTGATAATCGGTCAAATTCCACTGATTCCCCTGTTAATCAGTGACATTTTACTGCCGATCAGTGAAAAATTACCGATTCAATTAGTGAATTTTCATCATTGAATCAGTAAAAATTAATTGACTGATTCGATAATAAGTGAATTTTTATTTTTACTGATTCAATAATGAAAATTCACTGATTGAATCAGTCAATTTTTTCACCGATTTCAACAGTGACTCAATTCTGTCTATTTAAATCAGTCGATTTTGACTGATTCAAATTTAGAGAGCACCATGTTCCATCACACTCCACAATTATGTTGTAGAATTTATTACAAATATTATTCAGAATATGAGATCAAAGAATACGTAAAAAAATGTTTCACCCAAGTACTCTCTAAATTTGAATCAGTCAAAATTGACTGATTTAAATAGACAGAATTGAGTCACTGTTGAAATCTGTGAAAAAATTGACTGATTCAATCAGTGAATTTTCATTATTGAATCAGTAAAAATAAAAATTCACTGATTAATTTCTCAATTAAATTTTTATTGATTCAACAATGAAAATTCACTGATTGAATCAGTAAATTTTGACTGATTGCAATCAGCAGTCAATTAATTTTTACTGATTCAATAATGAAAATTCACTAATTGAATCGGTAATTTTTCACTGATTAGCAGTAGAATGTCACTGATTAACAGGGGAATCTGTGGAATTTGACTGATAATCAGTGACCTAATTTTGTCTACTTCATCAGTCAATTTTGGGATTTTTGACTGATTCAAATTTAGTGTCAGATTTCGATAAAACCATCGTTTTTGAAAACAATTGAAGGTATGTAGTATGTACCAAAAATTTTCACGAAAGTTCGAATTGTTTGAAGTGTCCTAATCTCGACCACCTAATATTATCTTATGTAATCTGTTGTTTTGAATGCGACCTTGTTTTTTCTGATTTTTTCCGCAAGTTTTGGCTGTAGGGTTGTCATTTTAGTCTCATTTTGTTTATCTGTGAAAGAAGAATATGAAAAAATTCTTTTGGTGTAGTCAGCTGGTGCCGCTGGTGGTCGAAATTAGGAACCCAAAATTTTAAAATCGATTTTTGAGTTTCCTTAGAGAAAAAATTCACAAAAAAATAAAAAATGATCGTATCTTCTCAAAATTTTAGGGGTGGTAGAGGAAGAATCGAGGTATGTTTTAAGCCATTTCCGACGTTTCTACCTCAAAAAGGTCTTTGATTGGTGGAAGTTTGAAAAAAACTAAAAAGTGGTCAAAATATGGCACCCTTATCCTTAATTTTTTAATTTGACAAAAATTTGAGGTAAAATTTTGAGAAAAATTTTGGTTTGAAAAAATTGAAAAGAAAAATACCGAGAAAAAAATTTGGAAAAGATAAAAACTTGAGAAAAAATTTAGGGTTGAAAAAAGTTGAAGAAAATGAAAAAATACTTGTGTTGTTTGCAAAATGACAACACTGACGCGATGACGCAGTGCGCGGCAGTCGTCAAAACAGAGTTCACATGAAATTCGACCGGAGAATCGAACTGGTTTTTTCGTTTGTTTACAGTCACGTTTTGGAAGTGGTTGTTGTGGTGGGTGAATGAATATTGTAGATTATTTTCGGTTCGTAGTTATCTTATGGTTGTGAATATGTGCTTGAGATGCTTCGGTTTTTATAATGGAGAAATTTTCGTAGATATCCACACTTGTTTTATTTAAAAATTTTATAAATTCAACAGGTACTTTTCAAAGTCAGCCTATGAACGATGCATTACCATATTCGATCGGATCGTTAACGTCTTCATGATGCAAATTGTATAAAAATGGGCTGGTAAGATTAATCTTAGTAACTTTCGATGTACAATATCGCATTATCCACTTTTTCTAATTCGTATTTTTATAGGTTTTGTCGCGTTTTAACCACTTACCCACTTATTATTCTGGGAGTGATAAGTATAACGTGTATAGTTACATTCTATGTATCCTTTCATGACAGAAAACTACCTGACTTCGAAGATCCCCAACTGGTAATTTGTAAAACTTTATATCTATACCCTGAGGCATTCTATATTATTGTGTTGTTCTCTGGCAGGGTTTCGAAACACGCGGAACGGAAATTTCGCAAAGATTAGTAGCATGGGATAAGTTGATGGATGAATCTAAACCATATGGTTCTCTGACGATGAATCCTAGCGAATTATTATCAAAGGTTGGTATGTTCTCATAATCTTTTGTATCGATACCAAACATTCAAACCTATGGTGGAACGAGGGGGGAGGTCTCGCCCACCAAACGAATTCAAACTAGGAAATTTCGGCGAAAAGTTGAGAATTTTAACGTAAAATTGGGAATTTGGGAAAAAAATTGCTAAACATTTTTCAATTTTCTGCAAACGCTGGGAAAATGAAGAGAAAGTTGTTCAAAAATCATGAAAAAATCCATTTAAGCTTTTTGTATTATTTGAAACAAAAATTTTCAAAATTTTCGCCCTTGCTTCATTGGAGCCATAAGAACATTCTCATATTTCCTTTGAAGAAATTGCTTAATTTCCCCTAAATTTTCTACTTCCTAGGTGCCTCATTTCTTTAGTTTATTCACATCAAGTGCACACTGACACTGTGGATACCACCAAATGTGTTTTTTAAATTCAAAATTCCAATTTTCTGAAGTTTTTATCCTCGCTCTGCTTAGACTATTTTTCTTCCATGCATCACATGCAGAAATAATTCAAGTTTTGAATTTTTTTTTGGTATTAAATTTAATTTTTTCGAAATTTGTTACCTAAATTTTATACTTACAAGGAAACTATCCGAACTATCAGTAAAATTTTGGACCAAAACAAAAATATATCGAAAGTATATTATAAAAGAGCCCTATGTACAAAATTTCTAATGTTTAAGTTCACTTCTCAAATTTTGGTGAATTTTTGGAATTTCAAAATTATTTCATCGTCCTGCAAAATATAAAAATTTGATGTAATTGAGGACAAAAGCTGAAATTTGGTTCATACCCTATTTTCGACCTCCCAAATCGATTAGAAGTACCTAGTTTCGACACGTTTTGAAACTTTCAGAAAATTTTGAAAATCCAGCACTATAGAAATAACCCATATGAACTTCAGCCCCTAAAAACGCGGATTACCAATATTCGTGACTTACCTACTTGATTGATTAATGCACATTTTCCCAAAATTTAAGGCAAAAAAATTGAAATATAAAAATAATTAAATTTTAGGAAAAAAAAATTATTCTACGCGAAAGAAGAGAGGGTCACATTAAAAAAATATGAATTTCAAGCGCAAAATAAAGTCATTTTGGATGGTGGATACAAAACAAACATACGTTGTGTAATTTTCCTCAGAATACCTTTTCTCAATTCAAAATTTCAATTTCGTAAAATTTTTACCCTAGCTCAGCTTGAGTCATTTTTTTTTGGTCAAGTGTGTGTAAATGAAACATTTATTACAAGGTATTCTTTCATTTCGAATCAATGAAAAATCTCTGTAAACAGTCAGAATTCCAGCACAGGAAAAATCTGTGAAATTCACTGATTTTTAGCGATTTTTCACTGATTATTCAAAGAATTTCACAGATTTTTCATTGAATTTCATAAATATCACTGAGTTTTCGGTGAATTTTCATTGATTTCCAATGATTTTTTTTCACTGACTTGCTTTCAGTGAAAAAATGTTCACTGATTTAATATTGTGCTGCAATTCTGACTGTTTTTCAGTGATTTTTGATGAATTTCACTGATTAAGAAATGAGAGAGTATCTAACGAGCAGTCAAAGTAGTGAAAAAATAGTAATTTTAAAAATGGTCTGTAAAAATAATGAAAAAATAGTGAATTCAGTCAGAATTTCAAAAAAAAGTAGTAAAAAATAAAAAACTAGAAGACGCAAAATATTTTTGAAAAAATTACAAAGAAATATTGTTTATTTTTGATAAAAGACTGCATTCTTCCAATTTGAAATTTTTTCTGTAATAAATTTAATCTCGTTAATTCGTGTGTGTGTGTGTGTGTGTGTGTGTGTGTGTGTGTGTGTGGGGGGGGGGGGGGGGGGGTCGAGTTGAGAGATTTCTGAAAATTTGGTGAAAAAGTAGTAATTTTCCTAACCTTGTTATGTCTTTTAAAACGGTTTTTGCTTTTTGGTTAGGTACCGGACTTCAATTTTTTTAAATTTTCACCCTCTTCCAGAATGTAATTTTTTTCATTTTTGCCCTCACTTTGCTCGAGTAATAATTGCCACTTCCTAGTATTTTACGTATTTTGATTTTTTAAATATAAAAACTGACTTCTTCCACTTTTTGATTACCTGAAAGAATTACAGAAGTTTTTTAAACAGGTAGACTGATTGATAATTTGAGGGAAAATATATGGTAGACCCCGAAGCAGATTTCCTTGTCAATTTCAGGAAACATGAAAATAATTTAGAAAAATTCAGATAAGTTAAATGTGAAAATTCAAAAAAATTAGGTGGGAGTGGGAAAGTTGGGAAAATTCAAAAATATTGGGTGGAAAAGTTGGGAAAATTCAGAAAAATTGATTAGAAAATTCAAGAATTAGCCTTCCACTACACATGGTTTCGTCACACTTCCGATTCAAACGAATCATTATACTGGTAATTTTGGCCTCAGATGCAGATCGGATTAAGTAAACGAGCATCTCGCGAAGCACCGAATCTAGTTGTACTGCGAACCTCTAAAGAGCAAGAAGAAGACAGTGACAACGGCGAAACAGATGAAGAAGTAAGTTGTTCGATTATCTCTTCTGTAAGTGTATTATTCGCATCACATGCCTACGCTCTGTTTTAGACGAAGAAAGATTGCGCCAAAAAGAAAAATAATGAAAGGTGGGAACAACTGAAGCAAATTCGGTTCCCGAAAAGAGACGAGATTCAGCCGCACGATGAACAGTACAAGAAGATTTATCACTACAGCTACGATCGTAATTTCTTTTGTGATACATTGCGTAAGTGTTTATTTTTAGGGCACATTTGCATATATATTTCAAGTAGAATCGTCGGTGATTCGGATTTGTGT
The DNA here is from genome assembly GCA_033439095.1 of Pseudococcus viburni. Taxonomy (NCBI): domain Eukaryota; kingdom Metazoa; phylum Arthropoda; class Insecta; order Hemiptera; family Pseudococcidae; genus Pseudococcus; species Pseudococcus viburni. Next base: position 1,424,063 of record JAVBJF010000041.1, on the reverse strand, counting down.
AGAGGTGACAACCGGAAATGACGGAAAACTGAGAAAATGATACTGTTTACGTTTAAAACGATATTTCAGCGTTGAGTATGGTTTCGTATCGTTCTTTTACTAGTTTTCAGCCTGTTTTTGTCGTGCCTCGATTATTTTAAAGTGTTTATTATTCTTCGTTTTGTTATGGACGTTTTCCTGGGGTTTCCTTGCAACGATAGGGTTTGAGTATTGAATTTCCTTTGTAAGAAATTATTAAATTTTCTAGTTTTTCAAGATTTTTGGACAAATTTATCTAAATTTTTGTATTTAGGTTTAGAGTAAGCTGGGTAGTTAATCGTACTGTCCGACATTCAAAATTATTAATTTGAAAATGTTACGATCTGATCAGTTTAGAGTTTCCAAAAGTCGTTTTGCAATTTCTGGAAGACTTAATTAATTTATATTGATGGATATTTTAATTAGAATTTCTCTTGCGGTATCGATTAAATTTTTTCTTGGCGAAAAAAATTGAATGAAAATTAAATTTCAAGGTAACCACGTCAAATCGATTCAGTTTTCTGTTTCTGTGTGAATTTTTGAAACGTTCGAATGAATTTTTTCTATTGATATTTATTCAGTCGACGAAAAATGAGTGTTTTGGAGCGTTTGAAAATATTTTTTAATGCTTACGAGAGAATAATCTTTGAAATTAAGTTGATTAAGAATTATTTAAAGAATTCTGCCATCTTTTGAAACTCATTTGAAGAAAAAAATTATAAAACTGCTTCCAATTAGGAAGAAACCTTTTTCAAAAAAGTAAAAAAATAAATACCTTGTTTTCGTAACCCTTGCTTTTTGCTGTTTACATCGCTTTAGCACGTAATTTTTCTCGACAAAATTCCGCCAATCGTAATTATTGTAAGAAACAAGAACATCTCGACCCTAGTTTATCTTTCGAGATCATGAATTATTCGCATTCGAGAGAGAAATGCTTCGTCGGTATTCTTTTCTGAGGCTTGTTTATAAAAATGGCAAAGTTGGAAAAACCACGACGAAGAGCACGCAAGCAGGAAAACGAAAACAGGCTGGGGGCGAAAAACAATATTTTTTTTTACGTAGCTTTATATTTTGAAACATTTCCACACGCGCACTAACCTAAATCGAGGACTGGTACGAACATCAAAGAAACAACGTTCATAAGGTTTCCGACATGTGTTCCCGCGTAGATATATATATTTTTTTTGGAGGAAGAAAATTGTGAAGGGGGCGAATTTAAACCGCACGACGTCGATTTAATAAATTGTCTCATCGTTAGAGTAAAAATGAGTTTTCGACGTGTTTGCAGAGCCCGGTTACGCGCAGATTGTTCTATCGGCGAAATCACCTAGCGTCGAAAATCTATTCACATACGAAGCCATATCGAGTATATGCCAGTATCAAAGTGAGCTGGAAGCTTTGCCGAATTATATGAAATCGTGTATTACGGATTCCGACGGATGCTGCAATATGTGGTCGTTGCCGAATTATATCGCTTGGATGATGAAAACGCAGTCTTGTAAACAGCTCACGGTTCGTATGATTTTATTGATAATTTTTTTATATATTTTTTTATGAATTGTTGAGACTTGTAGTTTTCGGTTTGGATTTTTAAATGTATTGTCGAAGTCGATTGATTTTTTTGGGGAGGGGATAGGGGGATAGGATTGGAAAATGGATCATCTTTATTTCTAAAAATCCAGACTTTCTGATATTATAGCTTTCATTTTGCTCGGGAATGTGGAGTTTAAGAGCAGAGACATGTAGGAAGAATTGATTGGAGATTTCGTTTCTCCTGCAGGACTGAAATGAAAAATTGATGAAATTTCATGTTTTAACGTCTTTTTGTACAAAAATATGAAAGGTCCGCGGAAAGAACCGGTTAGTTCTATTTTTTTAAATTAAAATTTGCAGCGTTTTTAAGATGTGAAACGTTCTCGTTTTCATACCAATGAACCGATTGAGCTGAAATTTCAAGGTGAGACTGGGGAAGGTTAGCGAATCCTACAATGAAAATTTCAGCTGAATGAATCGAGGTATTGAGCTCCAGGGTTGCTCAAAATTTTGTAAATAGGGCTTCTTAACTTCATGGTTCGAACTTGGACCGCTTTCAGCTTGAAAAGTGACCTCCTCTAAGCTCTCTACTGGGAAGAAAAACAAGAAATACTAGAAATTAGCAAGAATTTTACCTTTGAAGCAAGAAAACCAGAAAATAGCTAGAAATTTAATAATTTTACTGTGAACAGCAAGAATTCTCATCAATTTTTTTAATCCAAGGATAGAAAAGGAGGGCTCTTTTTTGAGTAAATTTGAAGCTACATAGAAAAATGTTATGAAAATGGCGAGAAAAGTCTAGAAAATAGCAAGAATTTATATCCAGTGGACACCTTAACTCCTTGTGAAAAACTTATAGCTGTTGGCATAAAGTAAATTTTTATTCTCTTCAATTTCCTTCTCCGGCATACATTTTAAAAAAGTTTTCAAGTTCAAGGATCTCATCGAAAAATTTGTGAAAAATATAGTTATAGGGGAAAGGGGGAGTGTCACAATGCATCACAGTTTTGGGCGAAGTTCAAAAAATTGAAAATATGTAAGGGACATTGCTTATTGAGTTTGTCAAGGTCCTAAATTCAAATATTACCTCATTTTTGGGCTCTGACCCCCCCCCCCTTCTTAATAACCTCCACAAGTGCTCAAATTTGGTCGTCGTTTTTTCAGTTTTTGATTGTGCCGAGTTCGAAAATTTAATCATATTTTTCAGTTTAGACCCCCTGCACCTCTCCACTTCCCTTACCACATTCAAATTTTTTATACGTGAAAATGTCATGTAGCATTAACATTTGTTATACTTTTTAGGACACTGAGAATTGAGCTCCTTTTTCGATGAAATTCCGCCAAGACCTCTCACTTCTCATATTGCTTTGCTTAACGGGGGGGGGGGGGTCGCGATTATAATTTTGGTCATAGAAGTCGTGAATTTGTCCTAAATTTCTTAAATCCTTTGGGTTTCTTTTTTAATTCTGGTTTTTGATTCATTTTAAAATCACTACTAGGCATTTGTTACATTTTTTTTGTTCAGGTGGTACATTTTTATTTGAAGATTTTTATTTCTTGAACTTTTTTTTTTAATTTTACCTTTACTTTTTTCGGATGGTCTTGTGTTTTGAAACGACTCTCATTCTCGAAATCAAATAAACTTGAATCCTGGAAGGAACGGGGTGCAAAATTATTGAAAAAGCAAAAATTCGGAATTTTCTACCTATTTTTTAAAAGTTGAAATTGCTCTACTTTTATGGCATATTTCAATTTTGTCGACTGAAGATGCAAAATTTTTCCAAATTTTCTGGATCAGAGGTCATCATTTTTGCAAATTCTCTCTCTTGAACGTAATTTTATCTACTAAAAATCGAATTTTGTCAATTGTCATTTTTTTTTTGTTGGATGAGTGGTGTAGCCAGAAATTTCTCATGGAGGGGTTCCGAAATTTCATAATTTTTTGAGGAATTCTGAGTTCACCCCCCGCCTCCCCTCCCCCAATCAAATTTCCTTTCACTATAAAAACACAAAATTCAAACTTCATAAAGTTTTCATGCGATTTGCATAGCACGTTTAAAGAAAAAAACGTATGAAAATGTAATTTTGGAACAAAACATAGGTACTAATTATTTTGGCCTTAAAAACCAATAAAAATATCTATAACAAATCCAAGAATTGGCGTCAGAAGCTTTTTTGGGAGGGTGCAAAGTGGGTATGGAGACTTGGAATATCAAAAGGGAACTATTTTTTGCGTAGTTGATTCAAACAGTTTATATAATTGTGATTTTTCTTTCATGTCTGAGCGAAGCTTTGAGAAAATTTGATTTTTAATGCTCCAAAAACGCACTTTTTCACGTAAGTTTTTGACGTCAATGAGAGGGGGGAGGGACGAGTGTAAAGAAAATAATTTCTTTTTTCGTGAAATCAAAAATGTCTGTCTTGTAGAATTGTTGAAAAAATTTACTTACCTACATTTCTTTTTGTTTTTGCCAGATTATTTTCCAAAAAAAGTTCGCCCTTGTCTCCCTTGGAGAAAAAATTCATTTTTTTGTACATAAAATACCTGTCCTTTTATTTTAGAAGATTACGAATTTTTTTAGATTTTATGACATCATCTTTACAGTCACCTTACTGTAGAACCGCACGCCGACGGTCTTTTTCTCGGCGGCGGCGTTTGGGTTTTTTTCTTCGGCGGCCGGCGGCGCGCCGAATATTTGGGCTCAAAGCGGTGGCGTCTGCATTTTATCGGCGGCGGCGGCGCAGGAGCGGCGCCATGCGGTTCTTTGTCTCAGGCCATCATTTTCAAACTTTTAAAATGCTGTTTGAAATGTAATGGGTGATTTTTATGGAACTTCTCGCGCTGATCATGGAAGAAATAATAAAAAATTCCATCACCGAAAATTTTTTCAAAATTTTTTGAATTTTTTGTTGAATATTTTCTTAGTTTTTGTGTGAAAAGCTGAGATATTTCAACTGAAAGTTCAACCTTTTTCATTTTATTGATAATTTTTCAAAAACCAAGCCTCCTTTTTCCTCCATTAATCGAATTGGTTTTCTCTTGTGAGGCTTAGTTTTTCAGATTTATAATAAAATAAGTTGAATTTTAACTTTCAATTAAAATAGCTCGAAAAGTTATCTTTTCTTATTCAAGAAGAAGCTAGATAATCGAGCTCGACAAAAAGGAAATTTTTGGCTCTTCAATTGATGTTCTATTCATTTTTATAGAATCCTTCCTTTCCTCAGAAGATCGACTTCAAGTGTCAAAAGTTATGAAAATTGTAAACGAAATGTGCAACAAAAAAAAAAAAAAAAAAAACAGATTGAGAAAAATCTTTTGGTGATGGAATTTTTTACCATTTTTTTCGTGATCTGCCCGAAAAAATATGCTGATCAAACAACAAACGATATTTCCTATCAAAAAAAATAGGGTCAAGGGGTCAAATTTCAAATCAGTCATTTTTTACAGATCTTTCAGTCAGAATTATTGATTTTTCTAAACAAATTGGGGATTATTTGAGAAATCAGTGATTTTTGACTGAAAAATCAATAAAAAATCATCAATTTTCAAAATAAAATGATGAAAATACTACCCGAGCGAAGCGAGGGCGAAATTTTTTGAAAAATATTGCTTGATATAAGAGCGAAAAAATGTATTTTTTCATATTTTTGTAATAAAAAAAGTAAAAAAACTCCACGCCAAACTGACGCCGCCGATTTTTATCGGCGGCGGCGGCCAGCGGCGCGCCGAGTAATTTGGCTCAAAGCGGCGGCGTCCACATTTCACCGGCGGTGGCGGCGCGGGCTCGGCGGCGTGCGGTTCTACCTTACTGTACTGTTTCATCACATAGATGGCATGATCCCCGAAGTCTACAAAAAACAATTTTCAAAAAATTTCTTCCTTTCATTTGAAAACATAGTACCCTTCGGGGTTTTAAATTTCTACTTTTATAATCCAACAAACATGTCCAAAAAAGAAGCTGGAAGCATCATAGTCTAGGCAAAATTTGATTTTCAAAAAGTTAAGAAAATATAAGAAAAAGAAGTAGACAACATGGGGGGGGGGGGGAATCATCCTCGTTTCAGAAATTGATATCATGTCGACAAAAAGAAAACGAGCGGCACAGCTGAGTCTTGAAGACTTTTGGTCTTTTATTTTTGATATTCAAGTTGTGCGGTCACCAAAACATATACATTTTTTAAAAACCAATATCGAAAGACCAAGGCTTAAAATACTGATAAAAAATGACCCGTAAATCCTTTCAGACTCCGGGGATTCCGTCGTCAACGAGGCCACTTTCATTTTACGTCACGCTTTTAGATTCATAATTTCGTTTAAAACTTTGGCGAAGATGAGATTATCTCGAAGTATCTTCTTTCCACCCTATTAACCGGAAGTGACAACGAAAAAAAAGGAAAACAAATCCCATCAATCTTCTCGAACGAAAACGAAAACTTAATCTGTAATTCTGGAATAATTCGTAAATTCGTCGAAAATCCCTTCTCCGCCAAACTAAACCATAATGGAACGAAATAGAACAATAAACAGACTTCGATTACTTTAACAAATTCACTTAACGGTTTGTTACAACTCAACACCTCCCTCTCCCCCTCCTTCTTCAAAGTAATCTGTATCGATAAAATATGCAATTTCAAAGTATCCTTATTTAAATTTCAGTTCGAATATCTTTATTCAGATTAAAGAGAATGTATAAAATGGTAACTTCAAACTAAAAAGCAAAACCGAGGCAGCGTACGTGTTCCAAAGGTGAACGTACTTACGCAATTTGAATCTACATGGAAATAAGTACCTTTAGGTATTTTATGAAATTGTCGGTAGTACGAACATCGTGCTTCCATAACAACATCACATTTCCAATAATAGACCTCTTATGGGTATGGGCTTTTCGTTTCCAAAAACTAATCATTTCTGGTAAAGTATACCATTGGGATTTGTTGTACGTTCGAAAATCTTACTCTATCGTTTCTTTATTATTTTATAGCTGGCAATAAGTAACGTTACCGTTATTAGAATAAAAAAAAATATTGGGTAATGAAAAAAATCATCTTGGAAGAACAGTCGCTATGGCAAAAAATGAAATTAATACTACATTTTTACAACTTTTTCAAGCCTACCTCCCTTCCCCTACGATCTCGCGAATTGCTAATTTTAAATTTTTTAAGGTTTGGAATCCCCATGAATTTTTTTCATTTTAATTAATACCGATTGTAAATTTTATAGATGCTCGAATTTCATCCCCCTCCTTCCCATTACATTTATTTCAAAGAATTTCCTAGATGGTGTTTTCTTTTGTCTATTTCGGTGATTTTATTACGTAAAATATACGACCCCTATTTAAAGCGAGGCGCTTGGAAAAAGAAAAACGCTATTATGCCATGGCCTACTGCGACTCGGACGTATTTTTCATTCCAAATTAGTAACCTCGTACAATGAATGCTTCAATTAAACCCGAAGGATTAAACAATTACGTAGGCGTTTTGAAAAAATTTCGCTTCGTGTTTTTTTTCGCGAGGCTTGTTTTTTGTTTTATTTGCCAGGATATAGCCAGGCTTCGAGTACCTTTCGATGGACGTCGAAGTAAACAAGATATTATTAAGGCGTCATGATTTTTTATATTTTTCATCCTGTTCCATCGTTCGTCGATATTCCACCGGGGATATTTGTAAATAGAATGGTTCCTGGATGAAATACGTGTATTTTTTTCGCTACGTAAATGTCGTTGCCGAAAATGGTACGAATACATTTCGACACGATCGAATTTAATGGAGGGATTATTTTCACGAGTGTAGAGAATTTTCGCAGCAGCTCGCCGGGTTTATTTTATTGTTCCAACTTTCTCATAGTCTTGACAGCGTGTTTTTCCGCGAGGTAGATTATAAGGTCAAAAGTCTCCTTTTTTTACGTACGGTGCCCCTGTCTGTCCGCGTTTGCAAGAACGTCGTGTTTTTTATTTGTTTCTTTTTCGGCAGAAACGTTGGTAAAAGCACGAAAAGATAAAAGAACTCATTAATTTTTTGACGTTGTATCGTTGTCTTTGTCTTTCTCGTCCGAGAAAATTGTATCTGGATTTTAATTGGTTTACTGGTAGCTTTTGGGGATGGGGCCGACAATACAGCGCCGAACAGAGGAATCGTCTCGCAAATGTACTTAATTTCCGAGAATTATCGTATAATTAGCTTCCCGAAGGGTATTTTTTTTTCGAGTCATTTTTCTCGAGTTATTTCACGTGGAATGACGAAGATGTAATTTGATGGGTTTTACTGCTCGAATTTTCGTACCAGAGTAGAAATAGGGATCGATTTCGGCGAAATGAATTTTATATCTGGTGTTTGAATTTTGATACGGGATTGGTGTAGATATCCATGTAGTGGTTTGAAATTGCCGCCTGTGTACTGGTTGTTTTCGATTCGATTTGTTATGTTAGCCTTTCAAGGGTAAAAGTTTAGGAAACAATCGATTTTATGACTTTGGCTCGTTGCTTGTATCGTCGCTGCAGTTCGAGATGCGAATATTTTTTTCACCCCTGTGCCCCCCGATTACCTCGTAGTAATAATTTATTAACCCGAATAGTCAACTTTTTCGACGAGCTTGGAGAATAAATAACGGTGGTCGTATAAGGATGAAATTTAACGAGATTTTGGATCGTTATGTAGTAGCTATAGATGTAGATAAGGCGGGTTTAAAGTTACCCAGTATTTTTTTTCCGACGTTGAAGTTCCGAATGTGATGTTGGCAGGATCTAATGGCTTGAGGAAATTTTTCACCGAACTGAACGTCGTTGGCCTTTTATCAGAAACGATGGAGTGGTTTGGTTGCGGTTCGTGTGATTTCTTCGTTTGATGTAGATTGCAGATGTTGAAATTGATTCGGAAAAGGGAGGTTATTTATTGCTGGGAACGGTCTTGTGAAGGTCCGGTTTACGAATCGTTATAGATTTTGCAATAGGGAGGGGGTGTGATTATATGGGGGTCAGAGGCGTGACGAAGCAATATTTCTGGGGGGGGGGGGTGAAGCTCAAATTTTCCCAACTATTTTCCGAGAAATTCCCAACTATTTTTCCTACTTCCCAAAAAAAATTCCCAACTAGGTAATTTTTATCGTGGCTGCCCAGGTGTTGTGAAAAAAAAACAAATAAACACACTTGACAAAATTTCAAATTTCAACTTGAATGCAGCCTTGAGTGGCAGTGATATGGACAGAGACGAAACTTAGGCAAAAGTCTGAAGGGGTGAAAATAAAAGATTTGCTAGTTACATTTTCAAAAAAAGGGAACTTTTCATAAATTGCACGCAAGCCATTGCAATTTTTACCTTGTTTCAGTAAATAAAAAAATCTAGGTTAGACTAGGTAACATATGTATTGATAATTATTTTGTTAAGATTTATACAGATTTAATAATGTGTTGAGCCCGAGCGAAGCGAGGGCAAAATTTTTTAGCGAAAATAGACTTTCAAAAATTGAAAATTCAACACACTTCTCTCATTGAGATTTTCCAAAATGTGACCAATACTTTCGAATTCTTCTCTATTCCTGCTTTCTATTTTCAACATCGTGGTCACTGACATCACAACAAATAGAAAAACAATTCGCAAGATATGGAACGTAATATTTAACCCGAGCGAAGCGAGGGCAATTTTTTTTTTTGAAAAATGTATGATAAAATAAGCAAAAGAACCACTATTCTGAATTCCTTCTTAAAGATTTTTGAAAAGCGTGTCTTGAAAAAAAAAACAAAGGGGTTCAATAGTGATCATTTGGCGAAAAAGGGTGGCTTTAGTGACTAAGCGTGAAAATAGGGGACAGCCATTTAAAAGCTGATTTCTGTCTGAGGCCTGTAAAACCAATAATAAATGAGAAGGAATTTTTTTCCCCCTTTCAAAAAGTATTCAATATTGTCTGAGATAGAAGATGAGAGTGTTCATATCATTGTAAGTAGCGAGGGCGAAAATTTTTGAAGAAAAAGTATATACAAAAGCTGAAATTTTTTCATTTTTCAAATTAATAGGTGAAGTCCTCAACTCATACTTCTTAAGTAATTACATTGGTTTGTTTAGGTGTAAATGCCCGAGCGAAGCGAGGGCTAAAATTTGAAAAGTTAGTGATTTTTAAAACAAAAATAATTATTTTTTCAATAGATTATTCTTTGAAAAATTTCTATTACTTCCATATAAAAAATTTGTGATTTTAAATGTTTTTTTAAACGAAATTTTAGCTATTTTACACAATTTGCAATCAACTTTTTCGATATTCTCAAGTTTTTTCAACGTTCCCAAGTACAACTTTTCAAAAACTTGGGAATTTTAACTTTTTTGAATCTAAACTTGAGAGAATTGGAATAAGTTGGGAAAAAGTTGGGAATCCCAACTTCACACAATTTTCCAAGTCCAAATTAGGGATTGTGATATTCTCAATTTTTTCAGCTTTCCCAAATCCAAACTTCAAAAAAGTTGGGAAAATTTGGAAAAAAGTTGAAAATCTCAATTGTACCCAGTTTTCCTAAAATTTGATTTGGGATTGTGATTTTCTTAAATTTTTTCGACTTTCCAAAATTCAAACTGCGGAAAAGTTGGGACAAGTCCCAACTTTTCCCAATTTTCCCAATTTTCCCACTTTTTCCTGATTTTCCCAACTTTTCTCAACTTTGGAATCGTCTGGGGGGGGGGGGGGGGGGTGACGCCCCCCCCCCGTTAGTCACGCCTCTGATGGGGGTTTGAATAGTTCGAAAAAACGAAATAATTTTTCATGTAGAGAGAAGATCAAGAGTGAATTCAATTTTTTTCTGAGATTTAAATACATTTGTAACCCTTTTTTGCAAAATTTTGTCAATTATTTTTCTTCATCAAAAATCTTGGTATTTTTTGATTGGGAAATCTGAAATTTTTCTAAAAAATCAAGAGTGATTTCCATAGCGTTACTGTTTTTTTTTTCAACTTGGGCCTAAAAATTTTGAAAATTCTTTATAATATGACGACTCATTTGTTCCAAACTCAATTTCACAATTTTTCTATTCCCTCCCTCCATACTTATAGAAATAAAGCGATTTTTTTTTACTATCAAAAAGTTAATTTTTCAACGCTCAATTTTTTTCTAAATGATGATTTTTCAACCGAAAAAAAAAATAGAATGATTAAAGTTTCAGTTTTATTAGCTCCCTTCGTCTTCTTAAACGAAATGAAATAAAAGTGAAGGACAGTACTTGGCAGGGGTTTGTTCAGAAAATATGAAAATTAAAAATGTTTCACATAATTCAGCGAAGGAAAATAATTAATGAGTAACTTCATACTCGTATACTAAATTCAACATTGTTTTTTCTTTGAAGAGTGCTGTGTAGCCTTTTTTCGTTTCTGTTATTGCCACTTAACAGGAGAAAAAATGTCGCTCTTGATTCACTCAAGCTTAATAAATTCACCTTTTTCAAAAAAAAAAAAGGCAAAAAATGGCTCAACATAAATTTGACTCGAAAATTCGTCAATTTCTCAAGTCATGAAGGTGTTTTTTTTGTTGAATTTTCGTATCGATTTTTTAAATAAAATGTTTTCTGTTTTTTCTCTCGGACTTGATTGCGCAAGGTGTTCTAGAAAATTGATCGAAAATCTGTTTTTTTTTTTTTTTATGAACTAGTATTTTTAAAGGACTTATGGCGAAGAAGGAATATTTTATTGTCTCTGATTATGATCTTATTGAAAACTGATATAGAAAGCTAAAAAGTTTGGTAGGTATTAATTTTTCTAAAAATAATCCACTTGTTATTGTATAGTGAATGGAGGAAGGAATAATTCTCTAAATGTTTGGGGATTTCGACAGCTCTTACGTAGAATTGGAAAATTTCAGTAGTTGAAGTTATTTTCAGTATTTCTCCTCCTTTCGAAAAATTATATCAAAAAAATACTAGAAAGTATGAATTTTTAATTTATAATTTCGTTTTGAACCTTGTGTAGAAAATCATTGTATTTTTTTGGGAGGGAGAGAGGGGGGGGGTATTTTTCAGACAAGTTGAAAAATTGGCACAAAAAATCATGCTTTAAATTTTTTGTAAAAAATGGATATTTTTTAAAATACTGTAATTTCTTTTTGTCTTTTTGGCTGCTTGTTTGATTATGCCACTTTTGAAACTCCGCGGAAATATTAAGTATTTTTCAATTTCAGTTTTTAAGTGTGAATTAAGAAAACTTGGTCTTTAAATTGATTTTATCTGACTAATGTAGATTTGGTGTCCACTTTCTGAGCCGAGAAATTCTATAAATCTGGAAAAATCACGAATCTTTTCCAATGGCATATTGAAAAATAAATGATTTTGTATCTTTGAATCGTAAATTTTAAACGAATGAATCTCTTCCCCTTTTCAGAAATAAAATGTAGAAAAAAATGAGGAAATTCATGAAAATTTCGTTTATTGAACGCTCTTTCATATTTTTAAAATTTTTCCCCATTGTTGGATAAAAATTGACCGTGTCACTCTCATTATCCCTTTATGTTCATGTCTTCAACATTGAAAAAATTACCCCCTCTCCCCTCTTTTTCTTAAATACTTAAAAAATACTGGCTGGAAAATTGGGAAAAATCAATATGGAAAACCTGAAAAGGTCAAGTAAAACCAATTCTGGAAAATTTGAAACTGAAACTTAAAAAAAAAAATTATTTTGAGATTCTGTTGGACACCTTTGTAGTGAGTTTGGAAAATCTGTAAAAAAAATTGTTCAAAAAATCTTGAAAAATCGAGGAATTTTTTTTTAAAAGTCGACACCTTGGAACATTTTGGTTTGAAATGTGATGTTATAAAAAATTGAATAAAAATGGTTTGAAATATTTCAAAATTGCAATCGAAATTAAAATTTATGGTTCAAAATATTATTGATATGGTTTAAAAATAATGTACCTACCTAAATAACGTAAAGTTTGAGGAAGATTTGAAATAATTTTCACATCAATTTAAACATTTTTAAACGTCATTTTAACAACTTTCATAGTTAGTATGATTTTTTCACTTAATTTTTACAAACTTGATTATATTTCCATGACATTTTCAATATCTTTGCGAAATTTTGAAGTATTTTCATTAGAACCGTAGATATAATTTTTGTGGGGTGAACAAGTGACCGATAAAAATCTGTCAGAAATAAAAAAATCTGATTGACTATCCTTTGTTTATGTATACGAATGACGTCAAATTTATGTGTAAAATGTGAATTATCCAAGGTGAACACAACCCAGGTTTGAATATTTTTCGTGAATTTTTATGAATTTTTACCAAAATTCTCGCCACAATGATTTGAACAATATTTTCAAAATTTTAGATGTTTATCAATTTTTATTATCCTTAGGTAGGTACATCTACATATCTTATTTTTTCCCCCTTCACAAAAAGTAATAAAATTTTATCTTAGATTAAGACTTTCATAACAAAGTTTCAAATTTTAAAAGTTCGTCAATAATCCCCCCTCCCCCACTCCTCCCAACATCTCAACTTATTTTTTCCTGCTGCGAATTAATAAAATGTTGGCAAATATTCGAGCAATCTTGCGAAATTTGAAGGATAGTTTTGCGAAATAGGTCATGTTTACATTTAGTTCAAGTTCAATATCGAAAGAGCCAAGCAGTTTCGAAATTTTATTCAATTCACGGTCATTACGGTATTCTTTTTTCAAGGAAACTTCGGCCAGTTTCAGCCATCGATTTTGGTTATAACAGGATAGAAAATCCCCTAATAGCATTTGAGATGCGTATTTTAAAAAAAAACGCATGCGTTTCTGCCATACCGACGTGAAACACTTTTTTGCGCATCACGCATCCTCTTGATTCGCCAGTACATACTTTTCTACTTGCGTAGTGTATGCAGAACGGTAGCGTAACGTATATGTCTCCAGTATGCGTTACGTTGGCGTTTGGTATACTGAATGCATGTGGAAATGCAGGATGTAGGATTGCACATCGGCATGCATTCAGTATGCTAAACGCTAACGTAACGCATAAAGGAATACGTATACCTAACGGCACCGATCAGCATGCGAAACGCAAGCAGAAACGCACGACAAGGATGAATTATAAGGATGCGTGATGCGCAAAAAAGTGTTTCACGTCGGTATGGCAGAAACGCATAGCATACGTGTATGCGTTTGACGTACTGAACGCGTACGTATTACAAATATAATATTCCTGTGAGATGAAAAAACCAAATCCATATTCGTGTTCAGCAGGTCAAAATACCCCGAAAAATACGTTTTTCGCGATCGTTTTACTCGAAGTCTCGAAAATCACTTTTTTTGCATTAAAAATCAGTGAGAAAGGTGAATTTCGAAATTTTAATCAAAACTATTACGAAAAGGGTGTTTACCGGGGTATTTTGACCTGCTGAACACGAATTTGAAATTGGTTTCCTTATTTGGTTATTTCTTTTTGTATAAAACGCTCAAAATTTGAAAAATCTGCTAAAATTACAACATTTCTGTACGGTTTTTCGCGATTTTCGGTCTTTAGTTCAAAGAAATCGCCAAAACCAAATACATAGTAAAATTCTACATAAAAAAACGTACTTTTTAGAAATTTTTCCAGGGTGGTCGCTCTTCGCTTATATGGTATTTTTTACGATTGAAAACTTCAAATGACCGAAAAAACGTGAAGGAGTGCACCAAAATTGTTGAAAAAATTATCATGAATACACCTTTACCAGATGTAACTTTGTGCCAAAGGACAGAAAATTTCCTTCATTTCCGTTGAAATTAAAAATTCTTGAAAATGATGCAATAAAATGGCCATAGCTCCGAAAGAGAGGGGGTAGGGGTCCAAAATTTTGTGAAAAATTATTTCTAGTCAATATACACGACTTGAGGTGTTTAGGAGCCCAAAAGCGCCGGGGGCCAAATTCACCCCTTATCCGTCCATACCCTTTCCTCCACCGGGGTGACCTCGTTCATTATGGATTCGTTGCCTGATTTTAACCACGGTGGTGTCGATATCGACCCTAGATCTAATGATGGGTCACCGGGGCCATCGGTTGTATCGGTATCTGTACATTTTTCAACGTCTGACGACTTCGATCCGGTCGGTGGAACTTCAGGTGTCTGAGTTTCAGTCTCAGCTGCATCAGATGGCGTGTTCGAAACAGATTCTGGTGTCAATTCAGTCGCAATTACTTGAATTTCACTCTCAGCCAGATCAGGGGACTGATTCGAATCGGAATTTTGTGTCGCAGCCACCGATGCCTGCGACTGGTCCGAGACCGATATTAAATTCGCAGCACGCGAATACTTCGTGTATTTGTCGGTTTGAGCAAATTCATGTTGTTGTTTAGCCATCGTAGCATAGAATGAGTACTCACGTTTGAATTATCGATGCTATAGGACGCCGATGGTTGTTTGAATGAACCAGTAAAATTCCTCGGTGTTTGTCGGAATCGTCCATTGTACTCGTTCGGTCTTCTTAAAACTCTCGGATACTGAGTTCGACCACTAATGGACCACGGTCCAGGCCCACGTATCAACGGATTTCGACCGAAATTAGTATGTAAGGAGTGCAAACCGCGAATATCGCAAAATTGATTATTATAAGGGTACATCGTGAAACTGCACACGAATATAGAATACCGTAATTATTTCTTTTTGATCGAAATGGAATGAAATAGAAATTACGTAAGAGCTTTTTAGGTACAACGTGTCACATCTTTCGTGAATATGAATGATTATTCCAAATGTACATATGTGTAACTGTATAACTCACGCATCATGCATGTTATCATTGTTATGATAAAACTAAACTGAAAATTTGAAAATAATAACGATATTCGTATACAAATTTGGGAGGGGGGAAAATGCGCCAATCAAATTTCAACTTTATCAGCAAGCGTTTTGCATACGTTTTGCATACGTTTTGCATACTTTCTGCTCATACTTTCACAGAATTCTGAGAAAATATACATGCGTTAGATATTACAAAAATCGCATACCTTTCGCTAGCAGAAACGCAACTTTCAGTCGGCAAGCGTTTCGCATACTCATACACGCATACTGGTTTATTACTACTTGCATTCTACACTTCAAAAAAAGCATACGTTCCGTAAACGTAAACGCACCTCAAAACGCAAGCGTTTTCCACTTGCGTTTACGTACACCAAACAGTATGCCCATTTCTCTACTTGCTACCTGATGTAGGTAAGCAGCATGCGTTACGCCTACCGAATCGCATTGCCGATCAGCGTGCGGATCAGCATGCTGATTTAAGATGCGGAAACGCAAGGCGTTTTAGCATGTGCCGAACAGCACTGACTAAAACGTCAGCGTTCCGCAAGTAAATCAGCAACTTGAATTTTTTTGTACTTCAGTTTGTCAGTTCGGTATACTGATACGCTAGCTGTACGCATACTTCGTACACCTTGCGTATTTGGATACCGCAATCCGTATGCGTAAACGCATCTCAAATGCTATTAGGGTCGAGAGTTTAAACATCTAAAAAACTGAATTACCTACTTTTCTATCCTCGAAGTTTCTTATTATTTTCAACAATGCTCTCGATTAGGTACCTTTATCTAAAAGTATTTTTGAATTATGATGAATCCTGAATCAATTTTTTATGCTACAATTTCAACCCCTAAACACATTTTCGACCTATTCTGAAGCCTCGAAATTGAATTTAGAACATCTCTAAAAAAAAAACAGCCAATTGTTCCGAACGTTTGTGGATTTTAAAAATTTCCTCGGTATCCCAGATTATCACCTTTTAAATTGAACATCGACGCTATCTCAAACCACTCATTCCTACTATCCCCTGGAATTATTTAGGTACCTATTTTGTTCGGAAATACGACGAAAACAAGCTCTAAAAAAACACTCACAAAGAATCTGGTCGTTATTGCGCCGTATCACGTTTAAATTCGAATTAGGTACCGTCGAAGAGTGAAATTTCATCGCTGCGAAAAATTATTCGAAATATTTTCGCAGTCGAGTGCGATTTGCGACGCGAGGCGAGAGTTGAATACCTGTCGTTCCCATTTATAAGGTTTTTTTTTTCATCCGAGCTGCGAGTTTTTTCGAGCGGAAAGTGGAAATACCCGACGACAATACAAATGCTGGCATGGAGGTAAATCCGCGGACGAGAGACAACAATGACAACAAGTCTGGAAAAATATTCCCCGAAACGAAATTAATTTTTGGTCGACGTTTAAAATGCTGCTAAAATTGGGGGAAAGCCAAGACGACGACGGGGTCTTGGGGTGATATTAATTTCACGTCGTTGGGTGCTTATTTGTTAAATACGCAGACTATGAGCTAGAGATAGCTAGTACCTAGGTTAATAGCGACTTGTTTGCATTTACTAAAAGCTATGCTAAATGACGTAGACGAAGACATTGAATTAAGGCTTTGTTTAATTACAGGTGAATGAAATTAATAGCACGTTAACATTGTTAAAAAGCTGCTGGAAATATTACGTGGAAGGTAAACTTTCGCCGAGTTATAATGGTAAAGAGCAAGCTGTGCGGGCGTGTACGCAAAATAACGATGTTTATAATATAATGCATTATATCGTCGACGTTGATTTCCTTGCTAACGAGGTACGTATATGCTGCTTGATGAAAAATATTATTCGTGTAGCTTTCATCCGACGTGAAATTTTCTGCCACGATGAAAAGAAAATGTAACATGTGAAAAAAATACGAATCCTGGTCGGAGCCGAGCCGAGGCTTTAAAATCAACGCTTGGTAGGCTCACGAAAGGTCCAACTTTTGTGTGTAAAGAAAAGATGTTGAGTTGTGTAGAATCTGGCCCTGTTGTTCGGATACAGTGGGTGGCGAGCGATTTTTTTTTCAAAGTCCGCTTGATTTTGCACT
This sequence comes from Pseudococcus viburni, assembly GCA_033439095.1. NCBI lineage: Eukaryota > Metazoa > Arthropoda > Insecta > Hemiptera > Pseudococcidae > Pseudococcus > Pseudococcus viburni. The sequence continues at coordinate 1,406,694 of JAVBJF010000041.1, read as the reverse complement.
CTAAGGGCCATATTCATGAACGATACTTGAGTATTTCTCGGCTAAGTAATGAATTTTCAATTCAATGTTTTGAATTATTGAGTACAAATTTTATGATTTTTCAATGATAAATCGATACTTGAAGATCCTAATTATTCGATTTGAATGAAAAATGTGTATCCAAAGCTTCAATATTCCTCGAAAAATAGCTCTAAAATTCATCACTTAGACGAGGGATAGTTAGGTATCGTTTATGAATATGGCTCTAAATTTTCAACTACATACAACTTTTTTCCTGTATAATTATTTTTTAAACTTCAATATTTTTTCAACGCAAATTTTTCAAATTTAAAATTTTTTGATCAAAATTTTTCAAACTTTTACATTTTTATGATTTTTTCAACGTTAGGTAATTTTCAAGCTCTGAATTTTTTTCCTGTAGTCCAGGCATTTTAGGAATTGACCCCCAAAAATTAAAGCCTGATTTTTTTCGCGTTTTACGTTCGTAATGGTCCACTACACAACATACTAAAATGGACACCGCACAACCCTCCGCTACCTCCAGGGGAGGGGTAAACGTCCGCTGAAAACCGGGTTTTCGTGAATATCTCCTCAAAAAAGCCTCAAAATGGAAAAATGGTTATGAACAATATTGTTCTACGCGTAATTTCCTTTCGGGAAGGCTTTTTTCTTTTTCAAAAACACTCACTTCCTTGACCAAAAATTAAGGGTAAAAAACGCCTATTTTTCATCAATTTACAGCATTTTTGGAAAAAATCGAAACTTTTGGGAATATCTCCTCAAAAAAGCCTCAAAATGAAAAAATGGTTATGAACAATCATGTTCTACGTGTAATTTTCTATCAGACAGGTTCGTTTTTTTTTCGAAAACACCCGCTTCTTTACCCAAAAATTAAGGGTGAAAAACGCCTATTTTTCCAATATTTAAAGTATTTTTGAAAATGATGGAAATACGAAGCTGAAAATATTGTTTTTGAATCCTTACGACGCACAGAATTGTTTCGTATCACCAATAATCAGCAATAACATCGCGTTTATAGTACTTTTTCTTTCCACAAATTCGATTTTTTAAAATGCAGTATTCAATTTCAATAACCTCCCTTATAATTAACGATAGGGGTTGAAATTTTTGCTGTGACTTTTTTTGGAATACCCTACCAGCATGTATAAAAAAAATACTCATTTTGGGTACTTTTAGCTTCGTACTTCCATAATTTCCAAAAATACTGTGAATATTGGAAAAATAGGTGTTTTTCACCCTTAATTTTTGAGCAAAGAAGCGGTTGTTTTCGTAAAAAAAACGAACCTGTCTGATAGGAAATTACACGTAGAACATGATTGTTCATGGCCATTTTTCCATTTTGAGGCTTTTTTGAGGAGATATTCCCAAAAGTTTCGATTTTTTCCAAAAATGCAGTAAATTGTTGAAAAATGGGTGTTTTTTACCCTTAATTTTTGGTCAAGGAAGTGAGTGTTTTTGAAAATGAAATACCCCCTTCCGATAGGAAATTACGCGTAGAACTACTTTTCAATTTTGAGGATTATTTTAGGAGATATTCACGAAAAACCGGTTTTCAGCGGACCTTTACCCCTCCCCTGGGGGTAGCGGAGGGTTGTGGGGTGTCCATTTTAGGATGTTGTGTAGTGGACCATTACGAACGTAAAACACGAAAAAAAAATCAGGCTTTAATTTTTGGGAGGTTGGTACATTTTTTCTCTTAATTGCCTGGACTACTGTAAATTTTCCAAACTTCTACTTTTTTCAACCTAAATTTTTCAACTCTGAATTTTTTCCCTGTAAATTTTTCAAACTTCAAAATTTTTTCAATCTAAATTTTTCAAGTCTAACATTTTTTCCTCAACATTTTTTCAACGTAAGTTTTCAAATTCTGAATTTTTTTCCTGTAAATTTTTCCATTAAAAATTCAAAATTTTTCAAACTTCAACACTTCTACGTAAATTGGAGCCATCTTTAGGAATATTCTGAAAAATACAATTGCAAATTATTTTTAACAACTACATTGAAAATAATGAAATTATACAATAAAAATAAAGGTCTTCACTGTATTTTTCATATTTTCGATGTTGTTAAAAATAATTTTCGATGTTCGAAAAATTTAAGGAAAAAAATTACGTTGAAAAACTTGAAGTTTAAAAAATTCAGAGTTTGAAAATTTACGTTGAAAAAATGTAGAAGTTTGAAAAATTTTGAGGAAAAAATTTCAGACTTGGAAAATTTACGTTGAAAAAATTTTAGGCTTAAAAAAATAATTATACAGGAAAAAACTTGGAGTTTGAAAATTTGGAGTGCAAAATCAAGCGGACTTTGGAAAAAAACCGCCCACCACCCACTGTAAATCCGTGAAACAGGGTCAGGTGAATTAAGATGATTAATAACGACGTTGTTTTTTTTTCTTTCGCAGGGTAAAGATATCGTATTAAGAGATACATCGGTGTATTTACCAATTCCCAAGAGTTCGGCGTCTTTGCAACTATTCCACGATATAGAAGATTTGTCCTTTACGTCGCAGTATTTTAAAACAACCGCTATGGATTTAGGTAGGTAAAATCGTACATGTGGAACTTTTGTTGCACACAGAGCTCTATATAATTCAATATTTACTCCGACATGTTTAGCTTTTGATTTAACCTAAGTCTATGCTAGTAAAGTTGGCATGTGGCTTGGTAACTAACGAAGAAACATACGTCGACGACGACGTAGAAGGATTAACTTTGAAAAGATGCCACCGCTAGTTTTATTTTTCCATTTTACGAGATTTTTATAGCTCGTCCTTACAACCGAACGAATGTTTGCAGGATTGAAATATTCGCTGTTTAACGAGTACTTGGTGCATGATATTAGATATATACTATTAAGCTCGATTTTCATCGTGTTCTGTATGTGGATTTATACGGGATGCGCGTTCGTGACGATACTCACCATTACGGCGATATTCTTCTCGCTGGTTAACGCTTATTTCATTTACACCGTCGTCTTCGGGCTGCATTTTTTCCCGTTTATGAATATTTTGGCGATTATCGTATCCTTGGGTGAGTTTAGAAGGTTCGACGGATAGTAAATAGCTATAAAAATTTGGTTAATGTGGTTTTTCCTTTGGCTCAGGTATTGGATCAGATGACGCGTACATAATGTGCAAAGTTTGGGATCGAACGAAGAAAGAGAACTCGCATTTGTCCAAATCCGAAGTTGTACAGTTGGTTATTAAACATTCAGCGGTGGCTGTTTTTGTAACGACGCTGACCACGGTGGCGGCGTTTTTATCGTCCTATTGGAGCTCGGTTACAGCTGTTCGATGTTTTAGGTAAGCTTCTGCGAGTAAGGGTTTTGTAAGGGATGGAGATTTTAGGATGGATAAAAAATAGGTCCTGGATTCTGAAAAAATTGGTGAGGTTCACTTTTTGTAGGAGATCTCCTAAAATAGTTTTGAGCTTCTTTTCAGGTCTAAAGTTGAACTTTTTTTGAAAAAAAAAAACGAAGTTTTTTAGCAGTTTTGGCCATTAGGTTGTGTCACTGGATACAAATCACGATCGCGACTTGAAAAGGTGTGATTTTAAGTTGTTACACCTCAGAGGCGAAAAAAATTCTGGCCCCCGCCCCCCAAAAAAGTTGTATTTATAAATTTATGTAACATTTACGTCAGATAGGGATTTTTTAAGCATATTTAAATGTGAAAAAGTGTCTTTTTAGTAGGTCATTGAAAATCCAATTTTTTCAAAGCTTCGCCCTCACTGAATATTTCTTATTTTACTCATGCGAATCTTCAGTTACCATGCAACTGTTTTTTTCCACGTCCATATTATTTAAAACATTTTTTCAACTCTAATAATTTTTTTTCTTTTCTCAAAATTTTTTCAAAATATTTCAACTCTAAAAATTTTTCAAGTGTAGTGAAATTTTTTCTTAATTCAGAAAATTTTTTTTCTAGGGTCAAAAATTTTTTCAACCCTGGTATTTTCCTCCAAGGTACAATATTTTTCAACTCTAAAATTTTTTTCTCCATAAATATTTTTCCGCATGAACATTTTTTCTCCATTTATTTTTCCACATTAAAATTTTTCCTCGAATTTTTTCATCTCTTGAGATTTTTTTTCAAAATTTTTCATGTTTCAACTCCATTTTTTCTCAACTCTCTCTAAAATGTTTTTCTCAACATTTTTTTTCAGCTTCAAGATTTTTTTCAATTTTTTTTCATGTACTAAAATTTTTTTCCGCCCTAAAATTTTTACATTTGCTGAAATTTTATCTCAACTGTCAATTCTAAAATTTCATTGCTTATTCTTTGATTTTAAACTTTTAAAATTTTTTTCCATTCCAAAATTTTTCATTTTATAAATTTTAATTTTAGAGACGAAAAAACAGAATATCAAAGTTGAAAAAAAATTGAGAAAAAGTTTAGAGCCGAGAAATTTTTTATTAGAAATTTAGTTGAAATTTTGAAAAAAATGCAGAGAAAAAACTTCTAGAGTTAAAAACAATTTTGAGATAAAATTTTACAACAGAGTAAAAAAATATTCTGTGAAACATTTCAGCGTTGAAAAAAATTTGAGAAAAATATGGACTTGGAATAAAATCGAGTTGCATGGTAATTGAAGACTCGCATGAGTCAAATAGGCAGGATTCAATCGTTCGCATTATTTTTTATTTTCGTGCCTGGTGAGCCCTAATGCTTATTCCGTGTAAATTTAGTCGTGGGTGAAAAAAAACGACAATCGTGAATTTGAAAAATTTTCGAAGCTCACTCAAAGAAATCATCATTGTCGATTTTTTTTCATTTTTTTAATTTCCTGAAATGATTTTTGATCAAATTTACCTACCACCACCACCACCACCACCACCCCCCCCCCCCAACAAAAGCTACAAGTTTTACAAGTTTAGATCTTTCAAAAAAGTTTATAAACTCTTTTTGTTTCTTTGACGGAGATTGATTGAATTATTTTGTTACCACTTAAAAGTGTGAATAAAATTTTTTGTTGGGGGGGATTTCTAACGATAATTTGGAAATAAAAAAAAAAGATTACTTTGGCTTTCATTGATTTTGGGAATTTGAGTTTTACGATTTCTGACCTCATTCCCTTTTTTTAGAAGTGCCTACTCAAATTTCTTGGCATTATCAGCATTAGTGAATAGCGTAAGGGTTCGTCCATTTTCCACTTGGAACCAAAGTCAAAATCTCAAAATCAGCCACTTACAGAAATCATGTAAATCTTCTCCCCTCCCCTCCCCCGGGTCATCAAACCCTCCAAAAAATTGAAAAATTCTACAAGAAACTGATATCGATCCTTTTTAAAGGCTGACTGAGGTTTCAGCTGGAGGCACTTTCAAGAGTAGCAAAAAAGTTCGTTTTTCGAAAATGATTTCTCTCCTCTTTTTTGAGTGTTTCCTAGCAATGTCTCCCTTTGGACTGGGGAGCCCTTAAAATTATTTTGGTAAGGCTGCAATTCAAATTAAACTACTTCACCGACTTTTGTCAAAATCCAAGATTTTTTTTTCTATTCACTCTAATTAAGATTATATTTGAACCCCTTCCTTTCCATATGGTAATTGAGAATAAATTGTTTGGGTAACAGAAGGATAAATTATATCTTAAAAAATTAGGTACATTTAGAATTATTGAAATAGCTTTGAGACGACGAACGAGTTAGGAAAATTTGAATTTTACCCACATCGTGTGCTTATTTTTCTTTATTCTGAATTGGGTAAACTCGGATGTTGTTAATTTTAATTTTTAATCGTACTCGTTGCGAGCTACGGTCCGCTAAAAAGAACGCTATGCTAAAAACAAGTCATTAAGTTGACTTCACTTCTTGTTTGAATGTTGAAAAAACTGTAAAAAAAAATTGAAAGAAGAAAGCAGAGTAACTCAATTGCCAATAAAAAAAAACCTAAGAGGATAAAAATTTTTCATTTTACCATTTGTTGTATTTTTTTGTTGGCAGTATTTTCGCCGGTTTATCGGTGCTGTTGAATTTTGCATTTATGATAACGTGGATACTGAGCGGAATAGTAATATCGTCGGAATGGCCGTATATACCTTTAATACACTGGAGTTTTTCACGCGACGCCGATGTCATTTACGAGAATATTTTAAATGTGAAGTCTACGTTCGATCATTGGATTGCGTACTGCGTCGAGCAATATCATGTACCGTTGATGATGGTATTAGGGTTAGTAAGCGTTCTAAGCACGTTTTCAGTGTTATGTTGGCCCAAGCTCCAGGTACCGGATTCATCCGAGTTCCAGTTATTCGAAAAAAAGCATCCGTTTGAGCAATATGACTTGATTTTTCAAGATCGATTCAGATTTAGCCATACATTTTCGGTGAGATTTTGCTGACTAGCGTGAAGAGATTCTCATATTGATGTACTAATCCGAAGATGTATTTGCATTTTGCAGGAAGAAAATATTAATCAAAAGTTACCGCTTAGATTTGTATGGGGTATTTTGCCTCTGGATACGGGTAATTATCTAGACCCGTTATCCAGGGGCAAGTTACATATGGATTCGAAATTCGACGTGGCTGCCAATGATTCCCAAGAATGGCTGTTGAGGTTTTGTCGAAGATTACGTATGCAGCCTTTTTACCAGGCTACAATGGGACCTACGTTGTCGAATTGCTTCATCGAGACGTTCAAATCGTGGATGAGTCGCGATTGCACGGATCCCATCGATGGTACGAATAGGTATCCTTGTTGCGAAAAGGTCCCATTTCCATATCCCAGACGAGTGTTCAATGTATGCGTTGTCAAAGCTATGGCCAGCTTGTATAGGTGAGTTGAATTGTTGAATAAATTATCACGATTGGACCACGGATGGCAAAACGAAAAATTAAGTGATGAAAGAACAAAATATAACGTAACGAAATTTTGGAAAATTAAATATAGGAAACGTTTTGAAAAACGCTATTTTTTGTTCATTTTCGTTATTTTTAACGATGTATTTTCCAAGTTTTTCACGAATTTCCAGTACCTATTTTCATTTTTCGGTGTATTTTTGATTTTTCCGTTTTGCTTTTTTTTGTTTTTTTTTCTTATAGAAGTTGATAATTCGATGATTTGATATAATAATGATTGATTATGTTATTTTTTCAAAATGAAGTTATATTTTTAATAGGTACGTATTGCTAAAAAGAAAAAAATTAAGTTATTAAGAAAAAAATTATGCATACTTGATAAAAAAATAACGATACATTTTGGAATAACATTATTTATGACATGACATGACAAAAAGTGATGAGAAGTTTTAAAACATTATCAATAACGTAACGTAATTTTGAAAATTCCAAGTTGATAATGTTATGCATAACATGACGAAATTGTTTCGTTTTGTCATCATTGAACTTGAATGAGACAGAGTCCTTTTTGCTTTTTTAGCATAAATATTGATATGTTACGGTACTAAGGGCCGAGCTATAAAATAATTTTTAAGATGAAAATTTTCTGCATCAAATTTTTACGATCGCTGACATAATGCCATTTTTTTAAACTGGAAAACAGTAAATTTTAACCAATCAAAACTCCTTCATGATTGGTCGATCGACTGCCTTGCTTCATTTTAATAATGATGAAAAATTTTCTATGGGTTGTTGCCTAAAGATTAGATTGGACTAAAATTGATTCATTGCATGAAATCCACAAAATCTATAAGAAAAAAATTGAAACATTGAAGGGTTCTTTTCAAAAACAGCCGCTGCCAGGAAGTATAATTTTACAGCAGAATGAAATTAAATATTCTCAATCTCAACGTTTTTAAACAGTGTTAAATTAGATTTTTAAAACTCAAAAAATATGGTTTGGACCAATTTTTCTGGATAGTAAATGACAACATCGTTTTTTTTTGTAATTTTTTTTCAGAATCTGAAATAAAAAATTTTCAAATTGTGGTTTTGTCTGTTTAAAAAAAAAAACTTTCTTTGAAAATATCCGAAAACCAAAAACGTTTTAATTTGGGTATTTGTTTTATTGAAAATGAAAACGGAAGTTTAAATTTGGTTACGCTATTCAACCAGTCACAACCAGTCTTGTGAAAATGTGAAAAAACTGTTTACGTTTCTGTTTTCGTTTTTCGGTGTAATGTTAGGTTTCTCGAGAACGTTTCCGTTTCCGAACAAATGTTTCCGTTTACGTTTCTGGAGACACATTTCCAACAATTTGGATTTTTTGAATTTTTTGCTGTAATTATTGTGATGAACAGACAGAAATATAAATATTTAATAAAGTCGTTTCAAGAAAGTGGGAAGGGGACCCTGTAAAATCAACATCTCGAGTAAATTGTGTTAGAAAAAATTACCTATGTAATTTTTTGTAAATATTTTGAGAAATATTGATACAGGTGATCATAAGCGCACCGAGGAGGGAGGCTCAGGGGGCTTGAGCCCCACACCTTAAGCTCGGCAAGGAGATTTTTTTATCATAAAGATGTCACAAAAGAGTATGCTTTTTTAAAAAATTTTCACCCCCGCTTCGCTCGGGCAGTATTTTAGTAACTTTTTAAAATAAACTGAATAAACATACCACGCTCTAAATTTGAATCAGTTGAATTTGCAAAAATTTCGTCTTTTTTATACCGTGAAAATTTTTTTATTGAAAATTAGTGATTTTTCAGCCCAAAATTAATAATTTTTCAGTCAATGTCCCATTCATCAGAAAAAATCAGTGATTGTGACTAAAAAAATTTGGAAAATTCTCGTCATTTTTCTATTTTTCTTCGCTCAAATTTGTAGGTACGGATTACCTGTCTACTTAAAATACCCTAACTACTCCAGCCCCACTGAAATAACAAGTTACTTCATTTTTTCATTGAATTTTGCCCCTCCCCCCATTTTTTCTCGAAATCTGAGCCTCTCCCTTACACAATTTCTGGATGCTCTTTCTTATGCAGGTGATTTTACAGGAATGAAGAACACATGTACCCATAAGGCTTCATTTTCCAAAAATCGATCTGGGAACTTTTTTAGAACTCTTGAGAGCACGACACTTACGACCATTAAACCAGTTTTTTAAAAGATTTTTTATGAAATTTTATAACAAAATCAAAAACAAATTAGTGTTTCCAAATCTTTGGTAGTTGAGAGAGATCCTTGGGATAAGAAGACGTCTCTCAAACTAACCTTTTTGAATTCCGGGTGATTTCATATCAAAACCTGTGCTAAACAAAATGTCGAAGACAACAAATCTCTGAAAGAAGATAACGAAAAAATGAGGAAAATCCATAAAAAATAAACGAACAATTACAATAATAGAAAATGGTAAATGAGTAATCCAAAAATTAAAAAATTGAGAGAAAGGAAACGTCATTTTGTTACAAAAATAATGTTTAAACAAAGAAGAAACGTTTTTGCGAATTGCGACTTTTGGTTCAAGTGTTTTGAAAATTTAGGGAAATTTGGAAAGAAGAACAATTGGTCAAATTCTATTCTTAAACTGATGGGGAAAAAATAATTTTGAAAAACACGGAAACATCTCTTCGTTTTAGTTTTTTTTTTTTTTAATGTTAATTTCTCTCAGGTCATGATTATGTTTCTGTTTCCGTTTCTCCGTTCCATTTATTTTCTGAATTCTGATTGGCGTTAACAGCCGTTTCTTGTTTATTGGAAATGTTTCCGTTCCGTTTTTACAATTACAATTTACCAAACAGATTTTGAATTTTTCGGTTATGAATTTGATTTTTGATTTGTAATTGGTACCCCTGTGTTTTGTTGTAGTGTGTTAGTCAGTCTGTTAGTTTTCTCAAGTTTCAAGTTAGTGTGTGAGATACATACGCGTTTTTCTCTTTGTTTTTCATTCTTTCGTTAGCTTAGGTTACCTCGTTACCTGATACATTAGTGCATCAATTTTAGTATTAATCCGGTACGCGTAATTGTGTTTGTTTTAAATCACAGGGTAGATACTTTCTTAGCATCCGAAGTAGCTGGACCAAGGTATCTCAAAAATGTGCCGATAAAGAAAATTCCTAAAATGAAAGCCGTTGTCGTTGAGTTCAATAGTAACATGTCGTTTACAACTTCGTTTGAAGCGATGAATACATTTTATCAACAAGTATGTACCTAGCTTCCTAGCTATCTTTTATTGTGAATCACCCTTAAAGCGAACAAACCGGATTCTGATTATGGTGATTGGGTGTTGTTTACAATAGGTCGATACGTGGAGCCGAACTGAATTCAGCACAGCTCCGGCCGGTATGAAGAATGGATGGTTCGTCACATATCTGGCATTTTATGATTTGCAACGTACGCTGACCCAAGACACAGCCGTATCTATTTTAATATCAATGTTCGTCGCGTTAGTCGTTCTATTCGGTGTAACGATAAACGTACCGTTGAGTTTAGTCGCGATATTATCGATTACGTGCATCATTTTCGTATCGGTTTCTACCCTTATTGTGCTCGGCTGGAAATTGAATATTCTAGAATCAATTGCAATTTCGGTGGCAATTGGATTATCGGTAGACTTCAGCTTGCATTACGCGGTCAATTATAAATTATGTGTCGATAAAACTAATCGTAAGACGTGTGTTGTGCATTCGCTATCGATGATGGCTACGCCTTCGTTAATGGCTGCCATTACCACCGGATCTGCCGGATTGTTTATGTTACCTTCGGTTGTGCTTCCGTATATTCAAATCGGTATTTTTTTAATCGTTGTGTCGGTAGTGAGCTGGATATACGCGACGTTTTTCCAAATGTCTATTTTGTACAGATATGGACCGCAGAATGACTACGGCCAGTTTTCGTTTCCAACCAAAGACGCTTTGATTAAACAACTCAGGGAGTGGTTTGTTCGTAATCCCACCAACAGTGGGAAATGGTTTCGGTCGTGGTTCCGGCGGTGTCAGTCGTCTAATCCTATGTACTCAGTGCACGAAATGGAAAATCTGAGCAAGGTGAAAAAACCTGATAACGAACGGCTCAGATCTGAGAGTTTTAGCCATTTCAACGCCCCTAGTCGTATGACCAGGTCGACACGAAGACTATCGTATAGCTTGGAGCAGATTCCATCCGGCGCCAGTTCGGTCACTTTCATCCATGACGACGAATGCGACAGGAATAATATGAACACGTATGTAGAAATGTAAATTTACCGTTGGATTAGTATGGTGGTGGTTCCTACTTGTAGTACAACTTTTGTCTTTACGTGTATAAGAATGTGCCATAAATAAGGGTGATTCATTGGTATTGACTCATAGAGAAGTTCACCAATGAGGTAACAATGCTGTGTTATGATAATGTGTGTTGAATGTTTTTTAATAAGTTCTTTCTTTTTTGTATTTCTTTTTTCAACTAAGTTTTGTTTATACCATGACCCTATTTTGATGTTGATAGTTTTATATGTGTACTCGATATCGTTGTCAAATTTTTTAAGGTGCCCCTTTTTTAATGTTTTGTCTCGATGACAATGAGGGTTGTGATTTTACAGTATTTTTTTTTCTAGAATTGGGATTTTTATATTTTCTCGCATGTTCCTTCGTATTGGGAGGGGGTTCAGTATTTTACGATTTAATGGATGGTGATTATACCTGGAGTTGGATATTTCGTTGTAATCATTTTTTAAAATACGCCCTAGATTGTTTTGAGAGCGGAGCCATTATGTTTAGAGATTCTACCTTTTGTGCCTTTTTTGGCCACCTGAGCAAGTAGTATCACCAACTATAGCATTGGTTCGCAGAACAAAAAAGTTTTGTTCTTTATTCTGCCCGTCTTCCTAGTAAAAAAAATTTAAAATAATATTCTCTATCTACCCCTCAGTTTTTCAAAAACATTCTTTGTTTCTGTTCGTTCGGAACATTCAAAATTAAATATCATTCCCGAAGCATTCCCGCAACCCCCTTTTTTGTTACAGATCGTATGATTGAGTAAAACTTTGATTAGAAATTTGTAATTATTGAAAAGAACGGAATTATCATCTTTTAAAATGAAAATAGAATTTCACCCTTGAGAAAGTCTTGATTCCAAATTTTCTTGGTAAATTGATTATCTCCAAAAAATCGATTAGTTTCGTCTCATGCATCAGTGTGCACTAAATTATTTTCTGGATGGTGGAAGTAAATGTTGAACAAACCAAAAGAAAAATGGATCTAGATTTTCCAACTTTTTACAGATATGATTGGAAGGGAATAGGAGGTAAAAATTAGCAGTGACGTACTGATAGGGGGAGGGGGGAGCTTCCCCCGACGGAATTTTTTACTTGTGAGTTGAGAAAATTGAACATTTTAACACATTAGTTGGGGAAATTTGTCATTTTCTCAACTGATGAATGATGCCTTGTTTGGGCATTAAACACACAATTTTTTCAAATTTTCGCCCTCGCTTCGCTCGGGCATAAATAAAATTGCAATTATATGAATTATTTGAGCCAACAATGCGAGAAAAAGTTTCCTCCCTCGAAAATCTTTCTGTTATTCCAAGTCTTTGTATTCACTTTCCACCCTCCGAAAAAAGCTTCCTACGCCATTGTATCTACTTGATAAATCAAGTTGGTAAATTTTAAGCTTGAAAGTTGAAATCAAGGGTATCGAGAAACCTCATTCCAAGTCCTTGAAAAAATTTTTAGCGGAGAACGTCCCCTTTTAGAAATCCGATCCATCAGTGAAATCACCTCTCGTATTTTTTCTCAAAATTATTACCTACAACTAATACCTATTCATTATAATTTTTTCTCCATAAAACTTATTTTCGACGTTTAAAAATCAATTTTTCAAAAGCTCTGGCCTCTTTGTATTTATTCTTGAATAATTTCAAAGTAAGAGTGACCGATTTTTTATTCAAGTTTGTTAATCCAAAACACGGGTTTATTGCACTTTGAATTTAAAGTTTTCAAAAATTTTCGCCTTCACTTCGCTCGGACCAAATTCATTTCTCTCGTATTCACATTGAAACTACAAATTTTTTCAAATTAAATCATAATTATTTTGAAATTTTTTACTCTCGTTTCAATCTAAATAAATACCTTGCTTTGCTCGGCACAAATGGACAATTTTATGTTAATAATCGCCGGTTCATTTTTAAAAAATTGAAATATCAATAATATCGACGAAATGTATTTGAGAATTTTAAGAATTTGAGTTGGGATTTTCATCAAACATCCTCCCCCGCTCCCCCTGGAAAATGCCTTCGGTACGTCACTGAAAATCAGTCATTAAACGGCTAAAAAAAGAAAGGTATTACCAGCTATACAGGTAAAGATGAACCGAAGCTGGTTAGGGCTAAAAATGTGAAAATTTTCGACCTTTTTTCCCCCTGATAAAAACGAATAAAATGGCAAAATTAGTAAAAAAAAATGAATACCTAGGAAAAGTCAAAAATGAAAAATGAAAACAAGATTTTTGAAAAACTGCTGATCTTACAAACTAGAAGTATTTTCTTATCGTAGATTCGTCCAACTTTTTTGCTTCTAGCGGCTGTTTAAAAAAACAATGAAACAAGTTTTCAACACTAATCAACTATCATTTCAATTTTCATCTATTCATCTTTCTGGAAATTAGATCTTTCAAAAAAAAGGAGATTGCCAGTGTTTTGATAAGTAAATTGCTATAAGGAGTAGGTACATTCAAAATTTGAAACGTTGAAATTGACGTTTAATTTTTAGAACTCTTCTTTTATCTACTTAGAAAAGATTATAATAGTATGATAAATTTACACGTTTCGAGTGAAATGGGCTGAAGGGGTAATAACTTCACGTTCCTCATCGTATTCCTACGTACTACCCTACTCGCCGAGGATGAAAAATCATCCTGCATCGATTTCCATTTCTCTATGACTTTAAAGAGTAATTAAAAATTAAAAACTTTGTTCTTAGAAAAATCATAAATGATTTTTGAAAGAATTTTTCTATGAAGAAGATGGACGTAAAATTGGAACGCTATACTCAACAGAATTAGCATATTTCAAGAGAACAAAATAAGCCACGTAAATATGCTATCACATGACAAAGTCTAAATTGTTGCAAAATTGCAAAAATCACTTGAATTATATTGATGAAACAATGTTTTAATGCAATTTTCATTGAGGTATCAAAATTTATAAACCTCGACCCATGAAATGTAAAAATAGCAGCAATATCAGACTTTTGAAACCATGAATTGGTCACACCTGTTTTCGCAATGAAATGTATCTAATTTAAGAAATGCATGGAGGTACATAGCTATTTTTTCCTTCAGTAAATCATTGGGATCTTGTTCTCATAAGCTTTTTTTAGCTGCTTAATGGCTTGATCAAATGAATCTTTCATTGAAAATATGTTCTGTATTTATTGCACACAGAGGCGGTTCGAGCACAACTCTTTTTTGGGGGAGAGGGGGGGGCTCATTTTCACGAAATATTTGCCGACTTTGAAAAATGTCTGGGGATGTAACACTCCCCCCCCCCCCCTTCACACACACACCCTCGAACCGTCCTTGACTGTACATCATGAGTGAAAAACCTGGACACGAGTCATTTAAAGTTCATGTTCAACTGCCTAACCTTTCCTTATCCAACTGGTTTTTGTAGATTTTCACATTTTTAAAGTTGTGTAATATCATGAACCTTTTGTGATTTTTTTTTTGTTTTGGTCTTCTTTTGACGAATCATGGTCATTTTAGTGCAATATGCGACATTGAAATAAATCCAGGGTGTCCATTTTCTGGAAAACCGGGAAAAGTCAGGGAATTTTGAAATTTCCGGAATTTCCGCTGGAATTTTGTAAAAATCCAGAAGAAGAATAAATTATCTGAAGTTTCTGGACTCATTTTATTATAAATTGTTCAAAAAAAATCTCTCGCTCCGCTCGGGCCAAATTGTTTTACCTGATTTTTGTATGTATCATGTGTGCCATGATGCCTCTGATCACGATTCTGAAAAAAAAAGGGAAGGGAATGGAAGAGAATTTGTATTTTTTTAGTCACATTTTGGGAAACTTCACTGAGAGTGTGAAGTGATGAATTTTCAAGTTTTGGAGGTCTTTATTTGCAAAAATTTTCGCCCTCGCTTCGCTCGGGCTCATCACATTTGTATATCAATATTGATACTCGTATTTTACTCCTCATCAATCTATTATTTACTGGGCCAAGTCAAAAAAATTGTATTTGGGACTACTTTCGTAAAATTTAAGAATTTGAAGTATTTTTTTTGGGGGGGGGGGGTATTGAATTGTGAAGAAATTTTTGAATTTTCAGTTTGGAAATATCCGAACTTTCAGTCTCACGATTTGGTTGACACCAAAGTTTTAGCTATTGAACATGAATTTAAAAGTGGTTCGTTTGCGCAACTCATCAAAATTAATGTTTCGCGAATTAGAATTGGAAAATATTTTTCTGAGCATACTACATATTTTCAAGCCTGTCATCTGGATCACTTTTGGTTTTGAATGTCAGCGAATTTGAGTCGAAAAATGTAAAGTGAGATTGATTTCGTCACAGGTGATTTTTTAAATTCCAATATTAATCATAGACATTTTTATCTAGTTTAAAAATTAATTTTTTTGTGATTTGATAAAAATTTGAATAATAAGTTACGAAATCGTCAAAGGTTGCAATTTGAATTTTATATCTTCTAAACATTCCAAACTATCAGAAAAATAAATATTTTTGGTTCGAAATATATTTTGGACTCTAATTTTATGTACGTTCGAACTTACCCCGCTGGCGGGGTAAGTCCAAGCAAACTAATGGCTCGATCGTTCTCAAAGTTTCGTCATACATTAGGTACACTCTAAGGAAATTGAAGAAAATATTAACCAAAAATATTCGTATTCATGGGAGTACGAGCTAATCAAAGTTGAATAGTATAATTCGCGTTCGGACTTACCCTATTATACCTCATAGCCCATAGGCAGTATTTACCCCGTATTATTATCTATTGAAACAGAAGGCATTCCATTGCGGTAGACTGTTCATCAAAATATTCCTCGACTGGGGCGGTATACAAATTGAAATTGTTGTTACCCGCATTATTGTTACCTTATATACTCGAAAAATATATAAATACGTTCGAGTGTTGTATATTTTAATCGAATGGTTATTATTACTCAGTGTAAGTGTGTATAGTTCCTAAATTTTATTAGTTTTATTTGTCTGTATATAAAATTTCGTTTGTAAAACGAAAGAAGAAATTCAAATGCACTTTTAAAATTGTCTCTATATTCCTAATGGACGAGTTTGAAGGAAGAAAATCATCTAGGTGTATGAAGTAAGTAGACTCGTTCTAGTTTAATATTTTTCATAATACGAGTGAATGTAAGGTCGTTGTGGATTTTACCCAAAGCGACCATTTTTGAAGGAAAATGATGTATTAATCGAGTCTACGGGTTTTTAGTACCTAATCTACCTACTTTATTTGTATCATTGTGTATATCGTATACGTGTGTGAATTTTACATTTTTTGTGTATTCTCTCGATACCAGTTTGTATATTTTTTTTCTCTTTTTTTGTACATTGGCGAACGAACGATTTGCTTTTATTTTGTGTACTTGATATTATATAAATAAATCGTTGTGTACTACGTATACAAATATGTACCTACGTATTTCTTCTCTTGATTTGAAATTATGATTAGAAACTATTTATTGACGAATAGTGCAGGGGTGGCAACCTTCGTAAGCACGTGGTGCCCAGTGGCAACACTCTGAAAGCAGCTGGCACCGCTCGGAAAAAAGCTTAATATCATTTAGAAAAATTTCACCTATGAGAGACATTGAGGATTTGCCCCCCTCCTTCCCAAAGAACGAAAATTGTTTGTAAAAAGTTGATTCTCATGTCCATTTTTTGCTTTTCAAACTGATTTTTCAAAAAAAATTCGCTCTCGCTTCACTTTGTTTTTTCTGTGCCTTTCTATAAAATATATCGGTATTTTTGAAAATTTCTTTCAAAAAACACATCGTTTTTCGATTGTTTATCGCACGAACCTCGCTTTTTGCCATTTTTTGATATAATAAGACTCCTTTTAGAGAAAATCCCCAAAAAATTGTCGTAAAAAATTGAGTTCGACGTAATTTGTGTTTTCTCTTGGTCAATTTTTTTTGTTTGTCAATTGACCATTTTTTTTAGGTGGGGGTTGTCAAATTTTGAAAATTCTGACAACACCCTAAAAAAATACAAGTTGCCACCGCTGGAATAGTATTTTTACTGAAAATGAAGGAAACAGGCTGGTAATGCAGTCGATTTCTTTGATTTTCATTAAAAAAAACTTTGCTTGAGAGTTGAAAGAAATGATATTGTACGTATTTTATTGATTTTTAATGAAAAATGAATGATGAAAAGTTTATTTTTGTTCGAAAAATGGGGGTAATTGGCCAGATTTGCCATTGAGGAATGGGTTACATTATAATATAATCTTGTAACCCGGTGGCCGACCGTGGTGATCGTAGCGTTGAACCTGTCCATGTTATTTGTGTTGCCTTGGCATTATTTGCAGGCGGAACGAGCATGAAATATTTTGGGTAATGTTAACGTTATTTTATTACCAATGAATTGAAATTAGATTTTTCTCGAATGAAGAAAAAATTTGATGAAACGTGAATACCATGTAGATTGTAGATACGTATACCAACTTTGAGTTTGTAAATTTAGTATCTTATGAGAAATCGTTGAACTTGTTCTACGAACTCTTAAAGTATACCTAGATCATTTTTGAAGGTTTTTTTCTCATGGGCATGTCATAGGGAAAAGAAGAAAGTTTGATGGTTATTCAGAATATTATTTAATTCTGTCAAACTTGATGGTAAAGAACAACAATAATTATTTGTTACTTATCTGAACTTATTTACATATGTCTAATCTTTTACCTAATGGTACTGCAATTCAGATGAGTTGAGGTAATTTCATGTTTGTCGATCTTCAGAATTGAAGAGCTTGATTTACCTAGATACTCAAATGTAGTTTTTCAGTGTGTGATTTTCAAACCGGAAAATTATTTTTTTTACAATTCAAACGAGTGGTTAATTTTTTTTGTATATCATTATGAATAAAAAATTTCTCAAGAATATGTATTGAGAAATTTTTTCAATCATTAGAAATATTCGTCTTTTTTCCCTAGTGACATCACTCAAAAAGGAAGTCTAACAGGTCAAACTGTCCTGATAAGTCAAGCTTTTTTCAAAAAGGTCATGCCGGTCATGAAAAGTCAAGCTTTTTGACCAATTTACCCTTATTTACTCCAAAAGTCAAGCTTTTTTCAAAAATATAGCTATTAAAAATTACATTTAAAAATTTTAATTTTCTATAAATAGCTACAAGCACACACATATTTGGGGGAGGGGAGGGGGCTGGCGTACAAACTTATAATTCTGGGGGGGGGGGGGGGTACTCGGAAAAGTCATTCCAAAAGGTTAAGCTAAGTCAAGCTTTTTCTCAACACATTTTGTTAGACACCCTGTCAAATTAAAAAATATTTTCTTTTCAGAATGTGAAAGTTGAGCTTCGGTATTTTGGGATGTGATTTTTTTTCGATTTCAAATCTAGATGTGGAAGTAAAGATAAGTTGATTCCTTGGTTGAGCATTTGTCATCCTTTTCAACCTGAAGTTTTTCGAATTTTGGCAGACCATAGCAAAACAAAATTATTCCAGAAAGATTTGAAAAAAAAACCTAAAAATTTCAAAATTTTAAAATCATCACCATCAACGAGTAAAAAAATCCAGATATTTTTCTTATGAAGAAAAGGATAGAATTGCATAATTTTTGTATGCGAATATCGTAAAATAACATCAAATTATAAAATAGGTAATATCGTTTCTTGATAATTAGTTTGTTGTAAAACGACTCGCTCTAGTGCTAACCTATTTATTTATCCGAAACCAGATTATGATAAAAATTCACTCATTTTCACATTCCTTCAAAATATCGAAGCTAGACTCTCACGGAAAATGGGAATTTTTCACTTCGAAAGTACCGTAATGAATTTTGAATAAATTTCATAAAGAGACGAAAACTTTTTCACACTTACAATATTTTTGATTATTTACAAAACATGATAAGTCCATTTGATTGCACCACTTTTAAAAAAAAGCTCAGAATCTATTTTTTCACATAAATTCTCTTCGTCGCGTCGGTGAACCGAATACCTATATCGAAAAACAGTTTTTAAGAGATATACCTATGTAATCAACACAAACAAAATAATTTTTTATATTGCAAACATATAAACACATCTGTATTATAATATATTTTTGTTATTTTTTATCAAAGAACGGTTATCACACATTGAAAAAAAAATAAGAATAATGAGTAATAGTTAAAAAAAACTTATGGTAATTTTTCCGGCGGATTTTCTTACAAAAAATTAGCCCTATTCAGTAGACTTTTCGCTGGGAAACGGATTGTAATCTTGTAAATTCACTAGTTTGATACTTTCTTCCCATAATTGCTTAATTTTTTCATCACTTTTTGATCTAAGGTGTGGTCTTTTGACTGTGCATTCGCTGAAAAACGCAGAAAACAGTATTGAAAGAAAATTGAAAAAATTATCCATTCGGATTATGAAAGAGAAAATTATATAAGTTGGTATACTCACGCGTAGTATAATCCAGTTTCATTTGCGCATTTTTCATCCAGAGAACAATATAATGTAGTTTGGGCCCCTTGGACAGGTGTTTTTATGAATAATCTAACCACTGGTAAAAATAAACCAGCCAGCCAAGGGTGAGTTTGCTCTATGTGGCGACCTAATTCCGTATTAATTACGCCCGGATGAAGCGAGTACACGTTGACTCCGGTGCCTGGAATCAAATTGGTGGTATTACGAGAGGTGATTCCAAGTACCGGACGTGGGATGCGAGATTAAATTTTTAAAATTATGCGGAGACTGGCGAGCTTGGCTTGATAATGTATTCGAGATCACCTACGTTGTAAGTTGAAAATGTTGCGAACATGTGTTGCTTATGCATGTGTTTGTAGGTGGCACGAACGGCGTTCAACCAAGTTTTCGTCGGATTTTCAAATTGACGAGAGGATTAATCTCTCTGGTGAGTTGGAGTGACCTTTTTCTCGAATGAAGGGATTGGAAAGGCGAAAGGTTCAATGAAGCGTGTATGCGTAGGTGGCGCAGACGGTAACAAGATGTTTAAAAAGTGTATATTTTCTCGATGATTGATATATCTACTTTGAGGGGGTTTAAAACGAAATCCGCCCGAGTTCAACAAATTTTCTCCTTTAGAAACCCCGCTCCGAATTCGTGGAATTTTTTATGCTAAAATTGGTCGTTTAATTTTGTACCTGTTCTTGGATAAAGGAGCTGGAAAATTCATCGATTTTGTACAGGGACTTCTTTTAATTTGAATTGTGGACAGTGAATACTTCGTTTCTTGAACTCTTAGACGATTTTACTGTTCACTCACCTTTTAATCTGCGTGCTAGTTCAACGGCGAAATATACGTTGGCTAATTTGGATCGACAATATGCGCTGGAGGCGGAATACGCTTTGTCTAAATTGATATCTTCCAGGTGCATCTTACCGTCTCCTGTTAAGAAAATAAAAATTATGTATTCTATTTAACGAATGGTGTGATTAAATTCAGTACATAACCTACTAGTACGGACGATTTAGGTTTAAAAAAACCGAAAGCCAAAAAAAATTCCCGGAAACGGGAAAGTTCGTATATGTGACGGCGCACAGTAAAAGGGACCTTACGTCCAAAAACCACTTTTTGAGAAAAACGCGTTTAAAGTTTACCATTTTTGAAACAATTGTTGTAATTTTTTTTCCAGAACGGAAATAAAATTGCGAAATTTTCAGCAAACAACCGTAAGGTCCCTTTTATTAAAATGAACTTGAACTTTGAGCTTTTGAAATTTTTCGAGGTGCAAATTGCTAAAGATTGTTATTTTGACCATTTTTGAAACAATTTTGGTAATTTTTTTCCAGAACATGAATAAAATTGCGAAATTTTCACCAAAAAACCCTAAGGTCCCTTTTATTCTTCGAAAAAACCCTAACGTCCCTTCTATTTCCAAATTTTTTTTTCGACTTTACTCAAGAAAAATTGGCGTAACTCGCTTAAAAATCACTTTCGAGGTCTAGGACCACTTCCATTCGAATTTTAAGGAAATTTCCTATCAGAATCAAAAAAAAATTTGAAGTTCTTACCCTAAGGTCCCTTTTACTGTGCGCCGTCACATATAAGCTTTGTAGAGGGTGTATTTCAGCATAACCGACTTTCCCTAAAATCGGGGAATATTTTGTTCCGGGGGGGGGGGGGGGGCTCAAATTTTTGTTTTTCGCAATAATTATCGAAAATACCCCCGTACGAAAAAAAATTGAAGACCTCACGGGAAGAACGGGTTAACTGAGGGTTTTTTCAAAAATGACTTTTTTTTGCCATTGTGTACAATAAACCGAACTTCCTCACTCCCAAAAAAGAGGACAAAATATTTCCCGATTTTAGGGAAAGTTGGGTATGTTGAAATACAACCTCTACAAAGCTTATATACGAACTTTCCCGTTTCCAGGAATTTTTTGGGTCAAAACTTAAAATAACCGTATACTATAAGGTAAATTAAGTTTCGAAGTCGAAATACCAGAAACGTTTGATTTTTCAAAAATGTGTTCAAAAATAGTTGCAGGTATTCAAATTGAATTTTTTGTTACTTACTTGGTTTATGGTAAATTTTTTCTGAACAAAAAAAATGATGAAACTTCAGTTTTTTGGCAAACTGGTTAAATTTGACCTTATTTTTTGGAAAAATTGAAAATGGTGGGAAAAATTCCAGAATGATGTCAAAATGATTAAAAATCAGCATTAATAGTCTCACGTTTGGTCATTTTATTAATATGAGTACCTATGGTATTTACGAAAAAATCAATAATTTAAAATTAGGTAATATTTTAAAAAATTTAGAACTCAATGCAAAAGGGAGAGAAGGGGAAAGTTTTATTTGAAAAAATTGTCTCTGAATTCTTTTTGAAAAGATAGCGAAAATTTCAGAATTAAAAAAAAAATTGATAGAAACCTCGAGTTGAAAAAATTATAAAATTTTTAAGATAAGTGCTTACAAATTAAAAAATTCTTCTCTGTGATTTTTTTATTTTTTTTTATTATTGGGTATGTCTAATATCATCATGAAAGTATTTCTACTTTGGGATTTTTGAATTTTGACGAATTTAGCAACATTTTTTGGATGGGCTCATTAAAAAAATAATTAAAAAAATTTTATTCATGTGCAAAAGTTGGTTTTTGAAGGAACAGAAACACGATAATTTCTGGCTGAAATGAATTTTTATTCATTTTGTGTCAAAACATGATTTCTTTCAATATACAAAATGAATTCTCACAAAAACGGTTATCACTTTTCAAAAAATATAATTTTTATCTAGAAGTTTTTTCAATTAGATTTTAGTGTGCTGGATATGAATATTCTTCAGAGACCTCCCATTTTGTGTTAGGGAATGTTATATTGACTCAAATACATATGAGCTGAAATTTGTAATCCACATCACCAAAAACTGTATGTGAAGATATGTCATCAATTTTGTGGTTTCACCTTCAACAACCCCCATCCCTTCCTCGTAAGGAAAAATTTGGATACAAACTTGTGTATTTCAGTTGCGGAGACTTTCAAATTTTAAACAATTTGAAATCTTGAACACGTTTTCTGACCATTAAAATATATTTTTTCACTCTTTATTGATGATTAAGAACCCTAATCGCGAGTAGGTGGGGTGAGAGAATTAATAAAAATTATAAAAATCTTTCATAGGTTTAGATTTCAAGGTATTTTGATTCGCTGAATTATAAATTGGCATTCATTCTACGATTAGAATGTTCTAGATTTCAAGAAAATGAAGAATACCAATATTTTTATTCGGTGTTTGAATTATTTGAAAAATCTGACTCTTCGATTTTTTTACGTCAACTTTGATGAAATTCTGAATTATGATTAGATAAGTAAAAAAAAAGCACTTTCAAATCTCATTTCTTCACATCTCCCCTCCCCCTCTCCCATCATTTTATGTATAGAGGTCTTTTTAAAAAAATTACCTGCGTAGAAAAATATAAGAACGGAATTTCCCGCAGTATTACTTCATTTCTTACAAATCACAAGAAGGTAAAATAGGTCTTCTAAATGCAAATTTTTTACATTTCTAATTTTCTCTCATTATACGAACCTCGAATCGATCAGTTTTTCATTTAAGTAGTTAATTAAATCCGTCTCGCGTTATTCCGTCTACCTCGTGCTCGTATTTCGTGTAAAAGTAATTTCCAGAACGAGGCAAAATGAGTGAAAAAAAAGAAAGAATCGAGACCAATGACCTAAGCCAGTGAGCAACGTGATATCGAACGAGTGCGCGAATGAACTCTATTTTGTATACCTACACATTTTGCTCGTCTCGGGCGAATATTTTTAATTCCGTTCATATTTGTTCGCACAGGTCGTGCGTTTTTTTCCACGTGACAAACACAAGTTCACGGTTGACGGCGGAATCAGAATTTTTTTCCCAAGTCACGTGCTACATATATCCGTTAAACGGGGATATTGATTCGGTTCGATGGGCAGACTGAGAGTTTTTTGAGGCCGTAGGGATCTAATTCTCGAATAAGGGATACAATTTCGAGTCGAGTTTTTTCACATAGGTAACTAAATTGCGGTTGTGTTTACCATACGCGTGGGCTGATGAAGCCAGGATGACAATTCGGGCCGGCGCTGATTGTATTATTCGTGGTAGCAATAACAAGGTGAATAGAAAATGTCCCAGGTGGTTGGTGGCGAATTGCAGTTCGTATCCGTCTTTTGATAGTTGTTTCGGACAAGCCATGATGCCTGCGGATATAAAACGAAATAACGTTAGAGTATTATGGAAAAAAGATGAAATTAAATTTAGATCGTGGCTCGAGTCGAGTGGTAAAAAGAGAAAAAGGTTATTGAACAAAAAATTTAATTTTTAGTTTTTTGTAGCTGTTGTATGATTTAGATGAAGCTTTCGGGAAAGATTATAATTGAAATGAGGTGTCTACTGGGAACTAAAAATACGAAAATACGAAAAAAGGTACTAATTTGTACGTAAAAGTCTGGAAAAAATACGAATTTTAGCTAAAAACTAGAATGTTGAAATAAAATTATAAAATTTTTTCTTTGACTGCCTTTTTCGGGAAAATTTTCCCCCTCGCTTTGTTCAGACTCAATCCCTTTATTGGCACAGTGACTGATATTTTTCAAAATTTTATAACCTCTTTCTTCGCGAACTTCCCCTACACCTTACTTGATTATTTTGATGTTTAGTAAAAGAAGCTGGGAAATTTTCTGATAGCTTGCATAGATTTATTGATTTCAATCATGTATTTTTTAAGGGGGGAGGGGGGGGGGAGCAAAAAATTGTGAAAATTTTCCAAGTTTTTAATACGTACGAAAAAAGTTTAACAATTCGTCTTTACACGACTTTAAGAATTAGGTACCAAAAATTTCCCCACCTTTCAAAGAGTCTTCTGAGAGGAGGTTAAAAAGTTTCCAAAAAACCAAAAATACTGTGCGAGGTGTCATCTGACGTGATTTCGGGGATGCTGATTCCGAATTTCGACTCAGTTTTTCAATTTGATCCCTCAGTACACATCTCAAATTTCTAATTTTGGGTCAGAATTTCAAAAAAAAAGCATCTGTGACTTATCATTTATAATGTTTTCTAGGATGCTGATTTCAAATTTCAACTCCGTTTTGAGATTTAATTTCCTTAGCGACCGTACCCTCAAATGTAGGACTAAATGAGAGGGTACGGGCGTGTAGGGGCTAAGCAAGGGTCACGACCTAAAGCTGAGAGTACAAGGGAGGTCTAATCTTAAAACTGAGTTGATATTTGAATTCAGCACCCTCGAAAACATCACTAATGATATGTCACACGATATTGTTAACATTTTTTGAAGTTTTGAACCAAATTTGGGGCATAGGGGTGGGTGCTGAATGGTCAAATCGAAAAACTGAGTCGAAATTTGGAATCAGCACCCCCGAAATCATAACAACTGATATGACACAATATTTTTGTTTTTTTCGGAAATTGTTAGCCCCCTCACAAGGGAGGTATCCCAACTCAAAGTAAAATTTTGAGCCCAAACAAAGAAAAATCGGAAGTACATCATAACAGGACCTCGTATCCAAAATTTCAGGCGCTGAAGTTCATTTCTCGATTTTTGTAGAATTTTTGAAATTTCAAAATCACCTCCGTCCTGCGAAATATAAAAATTTGATCTAATCAATGAAAAAAGCTAAAATTTGGTATATACCCTATTTTCGACCTCCCGAAACGATTGGAAGCAGTTTCGAAACGTTTCGGAGCCACCAGAAAATTTTGGAATTTTCCAGTGCTGGAGAAAGCCCATAAAAATGGCCCATATGCACTTCAGCACCTATAATCGTTGATTATCCATATTGGTAACCTATTTGATCGATTAAAACACAATTTTCCAAAATTCGTAACTTTGAGTTCAAATTCGCATTTTTGGGCAAGAAATTTACCAGGAAAAAATTTAAAAATTCACCTAATGCGCATACATGAGGTAAAAGGTTGAAACTTGGTAGATACCCTATTTTCGACCTCCCGAATTGATGGGACGTTGTTTCGAGACGTTTCGTAGCTACCAGGAAATTTTGGAATTTTCCAACACATTAAAAAAATTTCTTGCTCAAAAGTGCGAATTTGGACTCAAAGTTACGAATTTTGGAAAATTGTGTTTTAATCGATCAAATAGGTCACCAATATGGATAATCCGCGATTATAGGCGCTGAAGTGCATGTGGGCCATTTTTATGGACTTTTCTCCAGCGCTGGAAAATTTCAAAATTTTCTGGTGGCTCCGAAACATCTCGAAACCGCTTCCATTCGATTCGGGAAGTCGAAAATAGGGTATATACCAAATTTCAGTTTTTTTCTTTGATTAGATCAACTTTTCATATTTCGCAGGGAGAAGGTAATTTGAAATTTCAAAAATTCGCCAAACATCGAGAAATGAATTTCAGCACCTGAAATTTTGGATACTAGGTCCTGTTATGATGTACTTTCGATTTTTTTTTGTTTGGGCTCAAAAGTTTACTTTGAGTTGGGATACCTCCCTTTTCAGTGAACTCCTCGAGGGGTGGGAGAACTTCTTGGTAATTTTCTCACTATCACAGCTAATATTATTTGCTAAAATATTGTAAGTAAATTGTAAATCCAGAACACCCTTAGTAAAAATGGTAAAAAGGGGACTACTTCTAAATATATATATATTTGTGAAAAAGAAGCCGCGTAAATAGGGGGGGGGATATCCAAAAGAGAAAGAATAAACTTTTTTATTTAAAACAAAAAGTGTCAATCTTTTAATTAATTTTTGAAAATCGCGAATTTTCCAAAAAAAATACATGTAGAGCAAAAACTGAAAAATAAACATGATTGCGTTTTTGTATGTAGCAGCGCCCTCTACTGGAACTGTTAACCTCAAATTAAGAAAATCGTATCGTTTATCTAAAAATACCCTCGTTAACTAGATACTTCGATTAGTGGAAATTTTTCTCGTATTAAACTAACTACCTCATCTCAGGTAAATTATCACACATTATTGGGAATTTTGTATTGTTGTAAGCAATTATGACCTCGTAATTTTCCAAATTACCAACTCATTCGGATTAATGGTTCGATAACGGAAATCACATACCAGCGTTGTTTATTAGTAAATGAATAGCCGACTTCGTATTGAGAATATCTTGAGCACAATTTCGTACAGATTCCAACGAACCCAGATCCATTTCTTTAATGACCAATTCGCCTAAATTTGGTAACCCTTGGCTGGACGATTTGATATCCTGCGCCGCTTCTTTGGCCTTTTCTACGCTACGACAAGCCATGATTACTTTGCCACCTACAAAAGTGAAAAATTATTATTCAGGTTGGCATATCCATCGTAAACACAACGTCGTTTAATTTACCTCGTTTGTATAATTCTCGTACGGTTTCTTTGCCTATGCCGGTGTTACATCCCGTAATTACTATCGTTTTACCGTCCACTCTGGCTGTGCTTCGACACCATTCGCTGAATATCCAACCCATTTTGCTCGCTCTTTAGGTATTTGTCTGTAATCCGGGTAAACCTTCACGAAACAAGATCGTATTGTATTAGTATAAAATTTACTACCTTGAGGCAGTCGTTTGAATACATAGTTTAGCCTAGACGAAGAGATGTACATGAGTGTATTTTATTTTGACTGTGATAAGTGCTATAAAAAGTGTAATCACGAATGGAGGGGCATAAATGTTTCAAGTTGAAGGTTTTCTGCGTTTAAAGTATTGAATGTTGTTTCGTTTTGAACCGACGTATCAAGTTTAAATTATTGAACCATCTTATGAAACTGAAAATTATCTTTACATTGTTGCTTGTATGTACAGAAATCGATGTAAACCTCGCATAGTTTTGCTTGTGTGTGTGGCAACAGGTGAGAAGTACTTTGTGTATTGCGTTGCGTTGGTGATAAAAAAAAAACATGCTGCGGTTGATGTTTAATAATGAATGAAAGTTGACTGTTCTCTTGTAATAATACCTATTTACCTGTCTGATGAACATCTCGCGATTATTTTTACATTCGTAATGTTGAAAATTTTTATTATTCGGTTACGATTAGAAATGGGGAAAAATGACAAGTTATTGACACTTAGGCCCATATTCATAAACGATACTTAAGTATCCCTCAGCTAAGTGATGAATTTCAAAACTATTTTTCCAGGAGTATAGGGCTGTTGAAACTACGTCACTCAAGGTCATATTTTATCAAAAAGTGCGGAACTGGTGGGAAAAAAATATTCATTTTGTACGTATTTATACTGAATTTTCATAAATTTATAAACTTTATTGTTAAAAAAATGAAGTTATGTGACAATTTTGAAAATAAGTAAATTTGTAGCTATAATAAAAAATGCGTTGAAAAAGTTGAACTGGTGGGAAAATTCCCAAATGACGTCAGTTTCAACAGCCCTATTAAAGTCCTCGATTCAAATTTTTTATTCAAATCGAGTAATTAGGATCCTCAAGTATCGATTTATCATTGAAAAATCATAAACTTTTCATTCAATGACTTGAAGAATTGAATTAAAAATTCATTACTTAGCCAAGGAATACTCAAGTATCGTTTATGATTATGAATAATATGGCCCTGAAGAATGAGTCATTGAATCATTGTTGAATTAGCTTTAGGAAAATGGATAGCTTCGGCGTAGAAATAAATGTGTAACGGATTCCACACATGATAATGGATGAGGAAAATTTATTACGGCTGAAAAAACTTAGGTATTTATCAAGTACATAGCTGATGCGAGTAGCTACTCGAGAACAGAATATGCAATTTCATTGAATTTAACCAGAGCCGGTGAGAGCCAATGCGGACCCAGTGCAATAGGTAATAATTTTCGCTCCCTCTCAAAAAAATTTTTCAACCCTCTATTGTAAATTTTTTTGATTCTACCCGTTTTTGCTTAGGTACTATTTTTTGAGAAAAAATTCGAAAAATTGTAATTTTAGTAAATTGAAAAAGATGGTTTCTCTTTTTTTAGGATATTTTCTCAAAAAGAAATGTCGAATTGAAATTTCGAGCCCTTTTAAAAAGTGCGGGCCCAGTTTTGCACACCCCCCTCCTCGCAGGACCCGAATTTAACGATGGTTAATTTACACGAGTGAGAATTTTTCATGGATTGTTTATTGATTCGACTTTTTTGTTTTATTCAAATCGATAGGATAAAATTAATATTGATAATACAAGAAATCAATGTGGCAATTTTTCGTATCGGATTTCAACTTGAAATTTTTTAACAGACCAATCAAATAATCAGATGTTATTATTTTCATTCAAGAAGAATTGAAATTTCCACGAAGAAAGGAATTTTTTTTTCGTTTTTAGAACTAAAAATGCCAATTGATTCATGTACAAGGGGCGCCTCTTTCCTGAATTTTTCAACTCGAACATATTTTTTTCGAATAGAGATGCAATTTTGTCGCGGAAGAAAAGGGAAGCTTTCCTATATCTTTCCAAATAGTACCCCGAAAATTTCGATCAATCGAGTCATTCAAAATTATTTACCCATAGAACGGGTTACACAATTTTCTCAATTTTTCAGTGTTTTTTGATTGTTGAAGTGGTCAGTTTTAAAAACTTATGCAATTTAATGCAATATTTTGATTGATTCTATTCTGATTTTTTATCAATTTTTCATCCGTGAGCTATGTTTTAACCATTTCTCAAAAATTTCTGACTATGATTTTGCAATAATAGTCAATTTTTCAACAATTCATGTTGAAAAATGACGAAAATTATCTACCATTCCGTATAAATGGTTGAAATTTTTTAAAAATATTCATATCATAATGATATAAAATTGTCTAAAAGGATTTTTAAAAAAACAAAAACATTCAAAAGTCTTTGAAAATGATTCAGGAAGTAAATGAAAATTATTGGAAATCAAAATTCACAAGAAAGATTGTAGAATGGTTGACGAAAATTTGAAATTTCATGGAAAAATTTTCAAACGAAGTTCATTTAGAACACAAAATTTACATAAACATAATTTAGAAAAAAAGAAAAGAAATTAAAATACACGAAAGCTGATGAAAGGTAATTTGCTAAGATTTGTTTTTTTTTAGTATCAAAAACTAGATAGTGTTTACTTTTCATTTTTTTAAGGGGGGAGGGGGAGGAAAGTGAACGAATTCATAGTGAGATTCGAGATATAATGCTTTAATTGGTTTTTGTGCAATTTTCATCAAAAATTCTCAGTGTTTTGAAATAGAAAATTCTTGTAGGAAGTGTGAATATTTTGAAGCTGGAAAATTTGTTCTCCTCCCGACCTATATAAATATTATTCGGTAGGTACTAAATTTGGGTCGTCAGAACAAATTAAAAAAAAATTATATTACTTTTCTGCATTGAGGGAGGGGGTGGTTGGTCACGAAGAGTAAGAAATTTACATTTGTAGGAAGGAGAAAAAGATCAAAAATTAAATTTTATCAGACAAAAAACAGAAGTTTTTTTTAACAATTTAGACTTTGTCGAGATTTTTTCAGACATGAAAAAAATTTGAAGAATTTTTTATAAAAAAATATTGAAATTTTTGATACGAGATTATTTTCAATTAGAAAAAATTTTTAAAAATTAAAAATATCTGGTTTCTTAACAAATTAATAAAGTCAAATGAGAGTTGATACTTGAGAAAATATAAGTTTTATAATGTCATACAATAGGTACATTTTATTAAAACACATTCTTCAAATCTGAATCATTCGAATTTAGTGAAATTCTGCCTTTTTGATTCAGTGAAATAAATTTTGCTAATTTCACTGAATATCGGAGATTTCTCGCTGATATTTTAGTCAAAAATTACTGATCTTTTCCGATAAATTACGAGTTGACTGAAAAATCGGTAAAATGTAATTCACCCAAAAAAACAAAATTTTATCAAATCTGACTAAATTCAGATTTAGAGAATGAAAATCGCCTTATCGTGTTTAAATCAATTTCCTCAGGTATAATTTTTCACGTGTCAAAATTTTTTGCTTTATTTTATAAATTATTTTAGCGGGTTTTAATGCTTTTGAAACGAACCATCTGTTATTTCATTACTACCTTAATGAAGTGAAATGATATTTAAACTTATTTTCCACTCGTACTTGGAGCAGTTTTCAACCTTTTTTTGAAATTATTATTGAAACAGATCTTTTGAAATTTTCAATAATTTTCGCTACATTTTACCGAATTTTTTACGACTAAATTGAATTCGTAAGAGAGACCCCGTTAATAGCTATTCCTCGAACTAATTCGACGTATATTCTCCATTTACCAAAAACATTTTCTCGTCATTCGAGCACACTTCGCTATTTGTAATAATATCGTAAAATAACCATCACCGCGGTAACTTAAACAATACGCTATTGTTATTTGATAAGATCAAATTCACCTCGAACGTAAGTGTTTCCAGCACTAAAATGGTGTATTTAGAGAACCGAACGCGAGTTTACGACGTTAAAAGCATCTCAAACAAACGTGTATCGGGATCGGGAATACATTCAATTCTAAACGTATAAAAAACTGCGGTTAATAGAATTTTAACCATACTCGTCGACGATTACGACATCGAGAGCTCATTGTCACAGAAAATTCATTCAATTTTTAGATTTGATACTTTAAGTACAATGTGTTTAACCGCGCACCGTTGTGATAAAAAAATACACGAATATTGCAATTAAGTATGTCAGTTAAAGATAACGCGGATAAGGTGAACTTGCGTTGTATGTAAAAATTTAAAAGTGAACAAACGAAATAATTATGCAGAAGTCGGAAATCCGACAGAAATTTATCACTTCGCGTGGCGCGATTAAAACGCCAAGTTTCGCGCGTAAGTTAGGTTTGCACCGTAATTGCAGTGTCAATGTACTGAATGTGCAACATTCATCTTTCATGCACCTGAGATGTCCCCCTCTCCGGCCCCTACTCATCCACCGTAGCTCGATGCGCTCCATAAAATATAGGTTACTGTTCGGAATCAATTCCTCCTTATCGTGAGTTATGCATCGGAGGCGGCGTAAAAATAAAGGGTTGCATCGATTTTAATCACGCGTCCAGGTCCATGACCTGATAAGTTTTAATGTCAGTTATTTTAGATTGGAAAATTTGAAAGGGTGTTGAATTTGGCCTGATTTAATTTTCGCATTTCGAAATTTTTGATGAATTTGGAAACTAGATTGGATATTGACTGAAATTTTGAATATTTTGGTCAGAATACATTTTTGAAGGAGATATGTCTTAGGGCTTGTTCGACTTTTCATTATTTAAATTTCAGAATTTGATGAATGATATGATCATTAACATTGCAGTGAATCAAATTGTAATTTATTATCATATCATTTGTTTTAAAATATGTACGAAATGTTGAAAAGATAAAGCAGCCAGGCAGGGTGTCCATTATCTGAAAAACCGCGAAAAGTCATACAATTTTGATGGACTGGAAAAGTCAGGGAATTTTGGATTTTTCTCTGGAATTCTTTGCTTATTTTATTCTAAATTTTTCAAAAAATTTCACCCTCGCTCCACTCGAGCTAAATTATTTCATTTTATATCTGATTTTTTTATTCATAATTTTTTGTTGATCATATTGTACAATAAATTTGATATTCAAAATGCATGTCTTTGTCCATCACTCTTTATTTCTACACAATTTGTTCAAAAATTAAAATCTTAAGTTTTTTGGAAACTTTTTGATGAGCTGTGATGAGAAAATGCTGAAAAAAAGGGAAGGGAGTGGAATAGAATTCGAATTTATTTATCATGTTTTGGAAAACATGAATGAGAAAAAAGTGGTGAATTTTTATCTGATGATCTTTTTTTGCAAAAATTTACGCCCTCGCTTCGCTCGGGCTCAACACAATTTTTATATTTCCATAAAATAATTTATATTTCACCCCCTCATTGACTTTTTTATTTGTTTGTAAAAACTAAATTTTTTTCGGAGATTGTGTAAATTTAAAAATTCGAGGCATGTGTGCCTCTTTTTTAACCGAGGGGGGGGGGGTGAAGAAATTTTTGAATTTTCAGCCCGGAAGAATCCGAATTTTCAAATTTTTGTGGTGAGGGAGAGTTGGATGGGTTCAAAAATTTTCAGAATTGAATTTGAATATTTTTTTTGGCCCAAAGAGGAGCATCTAAAAATTTCGTAATAATTTCCTAGTGATTTTGAAAAAAAAAAATCGATGTATTTGTATCATTCTTATGCAAAATTCGGAATGTAAGTACGTTACGTGAACAATTACCCCCCCCCCTCCCTCGGTTCACGAATATCATATTTAAAAGGTCTGGAAAAATTCGAAAAATTAGTCTGGAAAACCTGGAAAAGTCAGGGAAAATGATTCCTGAGATATAGTGGACACCCTGCCAGGGATCTCCGCAAGATAAAAGCTTTCAAATCATGAATACGTTTTTAGTTTTTACAGTAGAAAAAATTGAACGTAAGGTCGTACCGGACGGGAGCAGCAGAAGCAACTCCTCTATTGAAAAGAATGCATTTTCAGTTCAAAAATTCGTTTGAGTTGGCAATTTTGAAAAAATTATGCCTTTCTTAGAAAATTTTCAAATTTTGCATTCTAAATTGAGATTCAAGTGATAAATTCAAAAAAATTTCAATAATGTTTACCTTTATTTAAGTACTAGCTGTAATCCTTGGTTATTCAAGACATTAAATTTCTCGAACACACATACATGAACATTTATTCAACGTTTTTTCTATAAAGTAGCTGTCATGAAAAAAATCCAAAAAAGGCATAAAAAGCCATGAAAATTCGAAAGATCAATTCAGTAAAAATCATGTCATCTTAATTTTTGAAAAACATGCACCCACAGTGATCTTTTCTAACCAACTATATTTATTTTCTGCAAATTTTTCGTTCAAGCCTAAATGTACTTTCACACTCCAGAATAAATAATAATTTTATGACAATTTTATATTTTCATTATAAAATAACTCAAATACATTTCAATTCGATTTTTCTTCATTTTACATTTGAATTTTTTCGTTATGGGTGATTTTTCGCATGCAAAATGGAAAATTTAAATTAAAATTGGAAAAAACTGTAAATTCCTTTAATTTAGGAAGAAAAATCAATTGAAAATAAATTTAATTGGTTAGCAAAGACAAAAACGCTTTGAGAGGATCCCTCTCGAAGTAAATAGATGGAAAATCGTCTGGGTAGATTTTTATGAGTAAGGCAGTATTCACAAGCTTTGGAAATAAGAAATAAGAATTAAGAAATAAGAAATAAGAATTTTTTAACCAATAGGAATAGCGACATTGCAAGAAATATTTGGCTATGTTTTGGTACAGTCAATTTCGATTGGAGGTAATCACAGTAAAATTCTTATTTCTTATTTCTTAATTCTTATTTCTTATTTCCTATGCTCGTGAATAAACCCTAAGGCAGCATTCACAAGCTTTGGAAATAAGAAATAAGAATTTTTTAACCAATAGAAATAGCGACTTTGTGAGAAATATTCGGCTTATTTCTTATTTCTTAGTTCTTATTTCTTATTTCCGATGCTTGTGAACAGTCCCTAAAAATATTGTAGCGAGAGATTTAATTGCCTAGTTTTGCCAACACTGCTTTCTATGTCCGGTGATGTCCGGGTATACTCTCTACTTTCTCGCTTTCGTTGTTTCGTCACTAGTGGCTTCGCAATTTCGCATACAATACATGTCATTGTTCTATTCTGTATTGAAAATAATTTGCGATTTTGAGTCGATTTTCTTATGATTTTATGCTAGTTCGATTTTTATTCATCTCTTCACATTTACGTCCACAAGCCAAGGATCAACCCTTCCCTCTTAACTAAGCTCTATCAATCCATGACCAGCTTTCGCCGGCAGAACAAGATTTTGCTGCAGAAAAATTTTTAATTAAGTATTTTAAAACGTTGAAAAAAGTAATACAATAGGGCTGTTGAAACTACGTCATCCTTATCAAAAAGTGTGATAAGGAGCTGGTGGGAAAAAGAAAAAATCATTCATTTCGTACGTATTCAACGGAATTTTCATAAATTTATCAATTATTGTGAAAAAATGAAGTTTTGTGACAATTAAGAAAATAATAAAATTCGTAGCTAAGAAAAAAAATACTTTGAAAATTCAAAATTTTCCCACCAGTTCAATTGTGACGTCAGTTTCAACAGCCCTATTGACAGTTTTCATTTTTTTTTATTTTTCAACATTTTTTAATTTACGTTGGTCCGATTTTAAAACTGTATTGGGATTTGGGAAGGAAGAAATTTTTACTATGGGTCGTTTGAGATCTAGACACAACTTCCTGTTTCCCCTCCTTCGTCGAAAAAATGAAAAATAATTAGCCTTGGGTGCATTCACTTTGGGTTTGAAATTATGGGGTGCATTCAATTTGGGATTAGGTGTATGTATACATATACCGATCTACGTCATAATTAGGTGTAAACAAACAAATTCGTTCAAATTTGAAAAAATGCTGGTTATAAAATTTATTATTATGATGGGACAAATATCAGATTTGTCCAATCATAGATCATAATAATAAATTTTATAACCAGCATTTTTTCAAATTTGAACGAATTTGCTCGCCAATTTGTTTGTTTACACCTAATTATGACGTCGATCGGTATATGTATATATACACCTAATCCCAAATTGAATGCAGCCATGGGTGCATTCACTTTGAGTTTGAAATTATGTTTACACAATTTGAAATTATGTATAAACTTTTATCATGTGCAAATTCGTTCATTTGAATTCAGAAACTGCTGGTGTAGCACTTTTTTTGTCATTTGATTTACTATAAAATAGCCATTTAATTTTGGTAAGGTGACAAAATGATCGATTCAAATCATTCAGAAACGACGAGGAAATAATGTTTATACACAATTTCAAATTGTGTAAACATAATTTCAAATCCGAAGTGAATGCACCCCTTAGTATTTCATTTTATATGAAAAAAATCAAATTGGAGAAATTTTTGTCGTTTTTGGGATTTTCGGCAACATTTTTGTGTGATTTGAAATTTTTTCAACAATAGTTCGATTGCTGTTAAATTTTTTAAATCATTTTCCGGATCATTTTGAATTTTCTTCTTTCAGATGGATTTTCCGTAGGTATGCTACTTTGACAAAAATTTTGATCTCTACTCTCTCATTCCGAATCAGTGAAAAATCACTGATAAACAGTTGGAATTGTTGCACAGGAAAAATCATTGAAACTCACTGATTTTCAGCGAATTTTCACTGATCATTCAAAGAATTTCGAAGATTTTTCAGTGAATTTCATAAATATCACTGAATTTTCACTGATTTCCAGTAATTTTCTTTCACTGACTTGCTTTCAGTGAAAAATTTTTCACTGATTTATTACTGTGCTGCAATTTTGACTGTTTTTCAGTGATTTTTGATAAATTTCATTAATTCAGAAATGAGAGAGTAGAAATCAAGAAATGAGATTTGGAAGTTTAATATGTATTAGGCAAAAATTTCATAATTGATTGGTAAAAATTCAAATAATTGTTTTGAAAAAATTAGAATCGCTGTCAAAAATATCACAAATTGGGCGAAGGCTGCAAAGTTGTTTGGAAATATTTTTTCAGGTGATCTAAATTGGTTGTAAATCATATTGATCAATTGAAATTTGAATTCCTGATTTTCTGGTGTTGGTAATCGGTATATTGTATTGTGAGGTCTACTCGTAGGTTAGCTATTTATAGTTATTCGTATTTCGTCGAGTGTACATATGTCAATCCTTACTATCTGACTGTGAGTGACATTGAAATGCATATGATAAGAATACCGTTGGTTTATTATTTGCTAGAATGACGCATTAGTTTATTTTATTGTTCCGAGTATTATTATAATTTTTATAAACAGTGTCGGTGCGAGTTACGTGTCATTACGACATCGCCGAAACATTTTATGTATTTGGTCATAAACTTCTAAAGCTTCGTAATTACTTAGTATATTTAGCTAGTAGCTACCTACATTGTTAGTAGGTATAGGTAGCTGCTACCTATTAGGAATTAGAAGTATTTTCATACTTCCAGCTTAATTTAAATATTAGCAAACTCATAAACTGGAATATTTAATGTATACCTATTACCTAGTTACCTACGTGCTATTATTTACCTACGAGTAACTATTCGGTTGATATGTGTCACTGAACTTGACCAACGAACCAAAATTTCACAACAATATTAATTGATTAAAAATGTCACTATGTAGGAAGTACCGCTCGGATACGTAGAAATCATTCGACTAACTACGTGCAATCTACCGAATAAAATTCGACTAAAAAAAACGATGATCAGTTACCGACGAGTTAGAAGTGGTCCTGTCATAGGTTACATAACGATAGATACATGCGGTGTATTCTGTGGAGGAAAGAAACCAGTTTTAGTTTTGAAGGTTATCGAAATTATCATTTTATAGGTAAATTTATATGTTCGAGTTACCGGCAATTCGGCATGCACATGGTCCAAATAAGATGGATTTTTCTGTTCGGTTATTTTATCTAATGTATATTTTTGTGTACTGGAATTGGCAACTGAAGCGAAATGCGTAAATAGAATTAGAATTACGTGTTTTGCGTATTAAGAAGTCATTCGGAACGTTCAGTTGTTTAGTTTGAGAAGTAAACATAGAAATCGTAAAAATGTTTTTTTCTACCATTTTGAAGTACATATAATGTGAAAAAAATGAAACTCGAGAAAATAAGATTGTGAGTGGATGGTTTTTTTTTTTAGAAAAAAAATTGAAAGTACATATGCTGTCTCATTCCGAATCAGTGAAAAATCACTGATAAACAATCAGAATTGCAGCACAGGAAAAATCAGTGAAATTCACTGATTTTCAGTGATTTTTCACTGATTTTCAGTGATTTTTCACTGATTTTCAGTGATTTTTCACTGATTATCCAAAGAATTTCACAGATTTTTCAGTGAATTTCATAAATATCACTGAGTTTTCAGTGAATTTTCACTGATTTTCAGTAATTTTTTTCCACTGATTTGTTGTCAGTGAAAAATTTTTCACTGATTTTCTCCTGTGCTGCAATTCTGACTGTTTCTCAGTGATTTTCGGTAATTTTCACTGATTTATAATTGAGAGAGTGTGAGAGATCCTTTTGACGTAGGTAGCCGAATCCATGAAGTAGGCAAGATTCTTGCCTAATGCATGAATTAAATTTATAAATTTTTTTAATCCACAGCTTTCTATAATTTTTTTTGTTCCACAGGAAAAAATTAAAGATACTTCGGCATAAAGAGCAAACTTTTAGGTACATTTAAAAAAAAATTCATCTCCCTACCTCAGTTGAAAATTTTTTTATACTACCAAGAAAATTCTTCATTCGTTATATTTTCTATTTAGCATAAAAAAATTTCCAATTGAGGTAGCGAGATGATTTTTTTGAATGTACAGAGTGCAATTATTACACTTTTATGAACTTTTCGATTTATTTTTTATCAAGTTTCCAAAAAGAAAACTGAATATTTTGGTTTGTAGGTTCAGAAACCATTTTTCATTAAAAAAATCCCTTGCTTTTTTCAGGCATTAAGTAATTTGAAAAATTCATTCAAAAATTACACTATTTTTAATTTGTTAATCATTTAAATCTCACCCTTACGCTTTTAAATGTTTTTTTTTTTTTTTTTGCTAAAATTATAATTTTTTTCATGTCCTTTCCTCGAATGCGTGTCTGACTATATTTCTGAGTTTTAGAATAAATCGATGTAAAATTACGCTCGGTGGAATGTTCTTTTGCAAAATCATGGATGAATCCAATGGATCTGTGGATGTCAATGAGGCAGTAACATTGTTCCTTCAAGTTAACGAACTTGCAAACTTGCGTACGCAAGGGTGGTTTATATTGCCTCATCAATTTAGAACTTATCAGGAGAGTAGAGACTGTTTGTAATAATCGTTGGAAATTACTCAGATTAATCATCAAGTGGCTCAATTAGCGGCATCTAGCAAAAAGGGTATGGTGAGTCTAAACAGGATTTTAATTTTAATTTCATCCAATTTCACCAAAACTAATGGCCCAATCGTTATCAAAATTTCGTTCATACATTGGATACACTCGGAGGAATTTGTGAAATTTTTTTTAGCTAAAAATACCGAATGATGAAAAAGTTTATTTTTGTTCGAAAAATGGGCGCAATTGTATAGGTGGATTTTCCAGTGGGGAATGGGTTATGATAATCTTGTAAACCGGTGGCCTATACCTATTATGACAAAGAAAATTTTTTCGGAGGCAAGGGGAGGGGTGGGGCGGGGGGGTGCTAAAATTGAAATTAACCTAAAATATCGTAGTCCAGGCATTTTAGGAGTTGACCCCCCAAAAATTAAAGCCTGATTTTTTTTTCGCGTTTTACGTTCGTAATGGTCCACTACACAACGTACTAAAATGGACACCCCCACAACCCTCCACTACCCCCAGAGGAAGGGCTGAAAACTGGTTTTTCGTGAATATCTCCTCAAATAAGCCTCAAAATTGAAAAGTAGTTATGAACAATCTTGTTCTACGCGTAATTTTCTATCGGAAGGGTTTTTTTCTTTTTCAAAAACACTCACTTTCTTGACCAAAAATTAAGGGTAAAAAACACTTATTTTTCAACAATTTACTGCATTTTTGGAAAAAATCGAAACTTTTGGGAATATCTCCTCAAAAAAGCCTCAAAATGGAAAAATAGTTATGAACAATCATGTTCTACGTGTAATTTCCTATCAGACAGGTTTGTTTTTTTTTCGAAAACACCCGCTTCTTTGCCCAAAAATTAAGGGTGAAAAACGCCTATTTTTCCAATATTTACAGTATTTTCGGAAATTATGGAAATACGAAGCTGAAAATATTGTTTTTGAATCCTTACGACGCAAAGAAATGTTTCGTATCACCAATAATCAGCAATAACATCGCGTTTATAGTACTTTTTCTTTCCACAACTTCGATTTTTTAAATGCGGTATTCAATTTCAATAACCTCCCTTATAATTAACGGTAGGGATTGAAATTTTTGCGGTGACTTTTTTTGGAATACCCTACTAGCATGTATAAAAAAATACTCATTTTGGATACTCTTAGCTTCGTATTTCCATAATTTACAAAAATACTGTAAATATTGGAAAAATAGGCGTTTTTCACCCTTAATTTTTGGGCAAAGAAGCGGGTGTTTTCGAAAAAAAACGAACCTGTCTGATAGGAAATTACACGTAGAACATGATTTTTCATAACCATTTTTCCCTTTTGAGGCTTTTTTGAGGAGATATTCACGAAAAACCGGTTTTCAGCGGCCGTTTACCCTTCCTCTGGGGGTAGCGGAGGGTTGTGGGGTGTCCATTTTAGTATGTTGTGTAATGAACCATTACGAACGTAAAACGCGAAAAAAAATCAGGCTTTAGTTTTTGGGGGGTTTGGTACAGTTTTTCTCTTATTTGCCTGGACTATCGTGTATATATCAAAATCTAGGTTTTCAAGATCGAAGATTATACGAATCTGGCAACAAAATTTTTTGATGGCAAGGGGAAGGGATAGGGGTGCTGAAATTGAAATTTACCCAAGATATCGTGTAGCATATCAAAATTATTTTCAAGCTAAAACTTCTATCCCACTATCCCAGCGAGTTTTTAACCAATGTTTTTCAAACTTGCACGTAGGTAAAGACACTATAAGGGAAAGTACCTACCTTGAAATTTTTTCAGATTTTTCCGACCACTTTAATGACCTTTAATTTGAATTTTTGAGATTTTTTTGAGTGGTGGAAGTTAGTCAAATATTCAAAAAACTGTGTCATTGATTATTTAGCGCAGGAGGAATAGCATCAAAAAAATGCTTTAAAAAGACATAAATATGTTCGCAATTTTATCACTTGAAAAGGTTCTATGTGATGTTCAGAGTCTATGATAAAGTTGCACCATCCCGTCCTTTACTTCATCTTGATTTTGTATCTTTTTTAAACACTTATCGTTCTACCAAATATTCTTTGTCAAAGTAATCTTTGACCTTAAAAATCTAAATTTTGATGTAGGTACATACACGATGTTTTACGTGAATTTAAATTTCGGCAACATCCCACCCCTCCCCCTTCAATCAAAAAAATTTTCTTCTTCTGCTTCATAATCTACGACCTCGAAACCCAAGATTTCGATGTACTACACGATATTTTTAGTCAAATTCAATTTTGGGCGTTCCCCACCCCTCCTCTTGCCTCCAAAAAAATTTATTTGCCAGATTCGTAATTTACGACCTCGAAACCCTAGATTTCGATATACTATACGATATTTTAGGTAAATTTCAATTTTAGCACCCCTTCACCCTCTCCCACTTGCCCCGTAAGTATTCTTTTCGTTGTAGAGGGAGAAAAACGTTACTTTATTCCCTCTTGCGGTGCTTCAATTCACGTTTTTC
This sequence comes from Pseudococcus viburni, assembly GCA_033439095.1. NCBI lineage: Eukaryota > Metazoa > Arthropoda > Insecta > Hemiptera > Pseudococcidae > Pseudococcus > Pseudococcus viburni. The sequence goes on along the minus strand of JAVBJF010000041.1, from coordinate 1,365,815 downwards.
TCCCTCTAAAACGAAAAATATAGTATGCAACTCGGGAAATAACTTATTTTCGACGATTTTGAGATATTTCCCTCGCTTCGCTCGGGCAATAAACCTCAAAATTCGTCGAAAATCACTTTATTTCCCTAGTTACATAATATACTATTATTGTCAAATTCGTAATCTACGACCTCGAAAATCAAACCTAGACACGTTTTTTAGATAAATGAATTTCGCACGTTTTGAGGGGTCTCCTGGCCCACTGTGGGTCGTGAGTGATTTCATGACTCGCGTATTTACTCATCATGAAACAGCTCATTTCCAATACATTGTTTTATATTACAAAAATAAACATACGTATATACTACATATATATTTTCATTACTTTTATCGCAGAACAGTTATCATAAATTGAAAAAAAAAAGTAGGAATGAGTTTGGTAATAAAGAAGAAAACTTATGGTAATTTTGTCAGCAGATTTCCTTATACAAAGAATTAGACCTATTCAGTCGACTTATCGCTGGGAAAAGGATTGTAATCTTGTAAGCTCGTCAGTTTAATACTTTCGTCCCATAATTGCTTGGCTTTCTCGTCACCTTTTGATCTGAGGTGTGGTCTTTTGACAGCGCATTCGCCGAAAAAATAGAAAACAGCATTGAGAGAAAATTGGAAAAATGATCCATTCGGATTACGTACGGAAGAGCAAGATATATATAAGTATACTCACGCGTAGTATAATCCAGTTTCATTGGCGCATTTTTCATCCAATGAACAATACAATGTAGTTTGGACCCCTTGGACTGGTGTTTTTACAAAAAATTTAAGCATTGAAAATAATAAACCTGCCGTCCAAGGGTGAGCTTGCACCATGTGGCGATTCAATTCCGTATTAATTACGCCCGGATGAAGCGAGTACACGTTGACTCCGGTGCCTGGAATCAAATTGGTGATATTACAGAGAGGTAGTTCTAAGTACCGGATGTGGGATGCGAGATTAAATTTTTTTAAATTATGCAGAAACTGGCGAGCTTGGCTTGGTAATCGAGATGGTTATGGACCGTTTTTCCGAAGCCGAAATCCCAAACGGACATTTTCCCGAAGAAGATTTTTCACGAAAAAAATTTCACGAATCCTTTTTCCCGAATACCGAAATCCCGAATCCTTTGTTTCCCGAACTAAAAAAATCAATGTGCTATTAAATAAAGTTTATTTTATTTTTGTTAAAAACTACCGAAATCGTCGATAGTTTTTTTGGCCTTCAGTACTCGAAAACTACCGATTTTATCCAAAAACTACCGGTAGTTTTATTTTGTTGCAATAAATCAAAAAAAAATTGTATAAAAGTTGGTAATTTGTAAAAAAATCAGTGAAAATAAAGTGCAATGTAGTACAAATAAAAGAAAACACATTCAAAAAATCAGTTTTCTTCAAGGTGTCATCAATTTGACCAACTTTTTGAAAAAAAGTTTGATTTACGAAATTTTATGCCACTTTTGAGTGGTTTTACCTCCTGAAAAACTATACTACCGAAAAACCTCTGGAGGATGAAAAAAAACTACTGTTCCACCACTACGCAATAGGCATTCCATAGAAATAATAAAAAAAGTGATTCGTGAAATTCTATATTCGGAATTTTTACATTCGGGAACTTCTTCATTCGGGATTTTTGCATTCGGGAAAAAGGTAATTCGAGAATTGTACTCGGGAATTCGGTATTCGGGAAAACGGATTCGTGAAATTTTTTTTCGTGAAAAATCTTATTCGGGAAAATGACCGTTCGGGATTTCGGCTTCGGGAAAATGACCGTGAACCAATCGAGATCACCTAAGTTGTAAGTTGAAAATGTTGCTTATGCATTAAAAGTGCTTGTAGGTGGTACGAAGTTTTCGCAGGATTTTTCAAATTGACGAGAGGATTAATCTCTCTGGCGAGTTGGAGTGACCTTTTTCTCAAATGAGGAGACTGGACACGTGGCACTTTTTATGCTAAAATTAGTCACTTTTGTTCCTGTTCTTGAATAAAGGAGCTGGAAAAATCATCGATCTTGTACTGGGAACTCTTCTAATTTTAATGGTGGATTTTTGTGATGTTTGCATACCTATTTCGTTTCTTGAACTCTTAGACTACTTTACTATTCACTCACCTTTTAATCTGCGTGCTAGTTCAATGGCAAAGTACACGTTGGCTAATTTGGATCGAAAATATGCGTTGGTGGCGGAATACGCTTTATCTAAATTGATATCATCCAGGTGCATGTTACCGTCTCCTGTTAAGAAAATAAAATTTTGTATTCTATTCAAAGAATGGTGCGAATAAATTCAGTTAAATTGTGTTTCGAATTCAAAAAGTTGATAATTTTTCAATGATGTGTTCAAAAATAGTTGCAGATGTTCAAATTTTATATTTTGTGACTTGGTTTGTGGTAAATTTTTTCCTGACATAAAAAATTATGGAGACTTCAGTTCTTTGTTGATCTGGCTAAATTTGAATTTTTTTCCTAAAAAATTAATGATGGTAGGAGACGGGTGGGAAAAATTTCAGAATGTTGAAAGATAGTGATTTTAATTTAAATTTGATGAAAAATTGGTAATTTTTACTTCATTTACTCAAAATTTGGCGAAAAAAAATGAAAAACTTGATTTTTTAGCACCAAAGAGAATAGCTACTTTTATGGTTTACAATATTAAATTTTATTAATTCAAGAATGATTTAAAATCAAGTAATACCTGAAAAAAACTTGTAACTTAACGCCAAAAATTTCCGGTTGGGGAAGGGAAGGGGAGACTTATTTCAAAAAATCGTCTACAAAATTTTTCTTAATAATAAGTGGTGAAAACGTAGTAATTTTAAAATTTTGATGCACAGAATTGAAAAAATTGTAAAATTTTCAAGAAAAGTGCAAATTGAAAAAAAATTCTCCATGAGTTTTTTTATGTTTTAGTAGATATTATGTCTAATGTCGCCATAAAGTAGGGGAGGAGAGAGTTGAACTTCTTTCCACTTGAATATTGACGAATTACCTAATGTTTTTTTTATGAACTGATTCAAAAAATTATGAAAATTTCACGGATGTACAAAAGTTGGCTTTTTGAAGGAACAAAAAATCAAAAATTTTGGGCTGAAATGGATTTTCTAAATTCATTTTGTTTCAAACCATGATTTTTTCCAATACGTTTTTTGAAAAAAATTACCTGCGTAGAGAAATGTAAGGACAGAATATCCCGCAGTATTATTACATTTCTTACTAATCACGAGGTAAAAATGGTCTTTTAAATGTAAATTTCTTACGTTTCTAATTTTCTCTCATCATTATACGAACCTCGAATCGATCAATTTTCATTTAAGTAGTTAATTAGGCCTAAATCCGTCTCGCGTTATTCCATCTACCTCGTGCTCATGTTAACGGTTGACGGTAGAATCAGAATTTTTTCTCAAGTCTTGTGTTATAAGTATCCGCTAAACGGATGTATTTATTCTGATTCGGTTCGATGGGAGAAACGAGAGCTTTTTTGGGGCCGTAGGGATCTAATTCTTGAATTCGGGATACAATTTCGAGTCGAGTTTTACCATAGGTGTGGGCTGCTGAAGCGACGACTACAATTCGGGCCGGTGCTGATTGTATTATTCGTGGTAGCAATAACAAGGTGAATAGAAAATGTCCCAGGTGGTTGGTGGCAAATTGCAATTCGTATCCGTCTTTGGATAGTTGTTTCGGACACGCCATGACGCCTGCGGATATAAAACGAAATAACTATAGAGTATGGAAAAAATATGAAATTAAATTCAGATCGTGGTTTATGTTGAGTAGTGAAAAGAGGAGGAGGATATTTTGCAAAAAATTTATTTTTGATTTTTTTGTAGTCGTCGTATGAATTAGATAAAGTTTTAGGGAAATATGATATCTGAAATAAGAAGTCTACTGAGTATCTAGAAAAAGTATTATTTTGGCTAAACAAATTCAAAAGTACGCAAAAGTCCGAAAAAAGTACGAATTTCGGCTGAAAACTGGAATGTTGAAATAAAATTATGAAATTTTAGCTTTTGATTATCTTCCTTTGGAAAAATTTTGCCCCCTCTTTGTTCAGGCTCAATCTGTTTATTGGCCCAGTGACTGATATTTTTCAAAATTTTATATGCTCTTTTTTCTTCATGAACCTTCCCTCCACCTCATTTGATTATTTAGCTGTTTAATGGAACACGCTGAAAAATTGGTGAAAGCTTGCATATGTTACAGACAATGCTGTCAATCTAGTCAATGATTTCATTGTCCAGGCAAAGTTGTCAATGGCTAGGCATTTTAGCCAATGTTGTTTGCCTGGGATCATTGGCTAGACTATGACAACTATGACTAGGGCTAGGACGATTTAGGCAATGATGATAGGCAATGAGATAGAAGTGGGTAGTTACATTGTTACCCATACGTGTGTTATAAAATGTACCTAATCTGCCTATACTAGCACTGTAATGTGTGATAGCACATGAAGCACAATTTTACCGCCACCAAATTTGGAAAAATGTTGATAAAATTTAAATATGTAGATAGAAAAAATTTAAACTGGAAAAAATTCTGGTAACTACTTATAAAATTTTTTTTCTACCTTGATCTTCAAATTTTTTCAACTTCATATTTTTCAAAATTTTGCTCCAACTCGACAATTTTTTTCAATAATTTAAAAATTTTTTCCAAGAATTGAAAAAAAAATCGACGTCATGTATTATTTCTTTCTCGTCAATAAGTTAGGGATTACTTGGAAGAAATTTTTAAAAATATCTAAGTAATAAAAATATAGAATTAAAAGAATCAAAGTTGAAAATTTTTAAGAAAATTTAGATGAAAAAATATTTTTATAGCAGGAAAAATTTTCAAGTTGGATATTGAAAAAACTTGAATTTGGAATAAATTTGAACCTAAATCGTGGAAATTCTATTTTTAGCAAATAGGCAAATCTCTGTTTAAAAACTGTCATTAATAACGCAAATAAATAGGTATGTAATGTGGTTTCAAAAAGTGGCAGTCTTCATTGCCTAAGATAAGGCAGTCATTGATTCAATGCCCAGTCATTGATTCAATGCCTAGTCATTGATATCATTGTCTTGCCTGTTTAGCCATTGACAACTTTGCCTAGACAATGACATCCCTGACCAGATTGACAACAGTGTCTGTAACACATAAATTTATTGATTTGAAGCAGATACTTTTTTAAGCGTGAGCGGATTTTTCTTGTATTATAATAGGTAACTATCTCATCCCAGATAAATTTTCACACATTATTGGGAATTTTGTATAATTATAAGGGATTATGGCCTCATTCTGATTAATAGTTCGATAACGGAAATCACATACCAGCGTTGTTTATTAGTAAATGAATAGCTGACTCCGTATTGAGAATATCTTGAGCACAATTTCGTACAGATTCGAACGAACCCAGGTCCATTTCTTTAATGATCAATTCGCCTAAATTCGGTAACCCTTGGCTGGACGTTTTGATATCCTGCGCTGCTTCTTTGGCCTTTTCTACGCTACGACAAGCCATGATTACTTTGCCACCTACAAAAGTGAAAAATTATTATTTAGATTGACATATCCATCGTAAACACATGCCGTTTAATTTACCTCGTTTGTATAATTCTCGTACGGTTTCTTTGCCTATGCCAGTATTACATCCTGTAATCACTATCGTTTTACCGTCCACTCTGGCTGTGCTTCGACACCATTCGCTGAATATCCAACCCATTTTGCTTGCTCTTTGAATATTTTTCTATAATCCAGGTAAGCCTTCCGGAAACAAGTCTGAACACATTAAAAAAAATAGAATTAAAAAAAAATATTGTAATAATGTACCCATTGGTATAAAAATTACTGACTTGGGGTATTCGTTTTAATACATAGATTAGCCTGGACGAATAGACATACATGAGTGTCTTTTATTTCGAATGTGATAAGTGCGATAAAAAAATATAGGCAAATACGAATGGAGGGGCACAAATTTTTCAAGTTGGTTATCTACGTTTGAAGTATTGAATGTTATTTTGTTTCGAGCTAACGTATCAAGTTTAAAATATTGAACCATCTTATGAAACTTATAATTATCTATACATTGTTGATCGTAAAATTTAGAAATTTGAGGCACGTGTTTTTAATTATATTTTGTGGGGGTGGGGGGGGGGATGAATTGTGAATAAACTTTCAACTTTTCAGTCCGGATAAATCCGAATTTTTATTTGCATGATTTGGTAGATACCTTGACGTAATTTGTTCTATTTTTAAAAGCTTATAATTTTGTTTTAAAACAGAGTTTCTTTTTATTTGAATTTTTTTCTGTACACTCAAAAAAATAAAAAATAAATTTTATTAAACGTAATAATAAAAAGGCACCATTCACAAAACTAGTAAAATTTATTCAAAAAATAATAATATTTATCGCAAAATAATAATATTTATCGCAAAATTGACAAACTTTATTTTCTATGCAATAAACTTTACCAAATTTCGTGATAAATTTTATTATTTTTTTTGATAAAAATTGCTAATTTTGCGAATGGTGCCCCGTTATTATTTTTTTTGGATAAACTTTATTTTTTTTTAATAAAATTTATTATTTTTGGATAAAATTTATTTTTTTTGAATAAAATTTATAATTTTTTGCAACACTTTCTATTCATTTTTCATTCTCCATTTTTCTCAGTGTAATAAAGTCAATTTTTCAAGTTTTTTGGGGAGGATTGGGGGGGGGGAGATGGAGGTTCAGAAATTTTCAGAATTGATTTGGAGTCGCTTTTTTGGCCGAGAAATATACATCTAAAAATCTCGTAAAAAGTAGTATATTTTTTGAAAAAAAAATCACCAGACATCATGTGGAAAAATTAATTTCTCCTCCATGATTCATGGAAATCATAAATGTAAAAGATCTGGAAAACTTCAAAAAACTGGTCTAGAAAACCTGGCAGTCATGGAAAATAATTTCTGAGATGTTGTGTACACCCTGATTCTATAACTTATTTCGCACGTAATTATACCTTTAATGATGTTTACGAATTGGATTTAGGGTAAATTTGATGCGGAATGCGTATTTGTATTATGAAATAACATCTTCAATTATTTTTATATTCTTTATACGAGATATCTAATAGGTAGTGAAAGTAGTGAAAAAGTAGTGATTTTAAGAATAGGTAATAAAAGTAGTGAAAAAGTAGTAAATTCAGTCAGAATTTCAAGATAAAGCGGAGAAAAAAATAAAAAAATCCGAAGAGGTGAAATATGTATGAAAAAATTATAAAACAATTATTTTTTATGAAAGACTATCAATGAAATTGATTCGATACGCAAGTAATTATTTAATCTCGTTTTTTTGTTTTTTTTTGGGGGGGGAGTTGAGAAATTTCTGAAAATTTGGCAAAAAGGTAGTAAAAAAGTAGTCTCGCGATTATTTTTACATTCGAAATGTTGAAATTTTCTATTGTTCGGTTACGATTAAAAATTGAAAACAATGACAAGTTATTGACGCTTGGAAGTGAGTCATTGAATCATTGTTGAATTATACCATTAGGAAAATGGATAGCTTAATTTTGTTTGCGAATTCCACTCATGATAAAGCATGAGAGCGGAAAAAAAACTCTAGTACTTATTAAGTGGCTGATGTAAGAAACTACTCGAAAACAGAATATTATGCAATTTCATTGATTTCAACTAGAGTCGGCGGGAGCGAATGTTCTCGACTATTTTTAATAATTTGGGTACTTTCCCATCTAAATATGTGCTGGGAAATCATATGTCCACAAATAAGCCACGCCCTCAAGAAGTGAAAATCGAAATTCGAAATGGGTAGTAGGATAAGTACTTAAATCAAACATATTGCTAAAAATTTACACTCTGCATCTTTAATATACTCCAGTAATTTTTTTTTTTTTTTTATTAAATTTTTATTATACTGGGCGTGTGTAATTGCCAAGATTTTTACGCCCAGTGTGGAGAGAGGTTGGGAAGAGGGGGTTGGAAAGAGGGGGTTATATTTGGTGTTGGAGTTTAAGTTCTTTTATCAGGAGGATGATTTTTTGCATTTCTGTTTTTGAGTCTGGTATTGTTGGGTTGTTTTCAGAGATGTTTAGTTCTGTCTCGGTTGTTTTAAATTAGGGCAGTGAAAGAGGAGATGTTGAGTGTCAAAGGGTTCTGAGTTGCAAAAAGGGCAATTGGGTTTGGGGGCTCGAAGGTATAAATAGTTATGGGTGAGTTTTGTGTGTCCAATTCTGAGGCGAGTGATTATTATTTCGTCTGATCGATTGAGGAGTGAGAGTTTTTTCCAAGGGTGGATGGATTTTTTATGAATATGGAGTTTATTGTCAGTTTTTGTATTCCATAGATTTTGCCAAGTTGTAAGTTGGGATTTAGTGAGCATATTTTTTATGTCATTTGGATTTAGGAGGTTCAGGGGGGAGGGTAATTCGGCTAGTTTTGCGGCTCTATCTATTTCTTCGTTTCCTTCGATGCCTACATGACTGGGAACATACAGAAATTTAATTTTCATGTTGGAAGATTGGATATCAGAGATTACTTGATGGATTTTTTGAATTATGTATAGATCTGAAAATTTATTTTGGATTGCTAGTAGGGAAGATAGTGAGTCTGTTATAATGAGAAATTTTTTATGTGGGGGGTTTGTTTCAAATATAACTTTTAGGCAATGGAAAATAGCTGTAATTTCTATAGTGAAGATAGATGAATGTTTGTTGGTTGTGTAGTTTTGTAGGTTTCCATCTATTGAGAAAGCATAGCTAGAAGACTGGGATTCAGTTTTTGAGCCATCTGTGTAGCATAATCTGTAATTGTTATAACTGTTAATTACTTGGAGGGATTTATTTCTTATTGTAGTAAGAGTGTGTTCTCCTTTTTTATAGTCAGTCATTGTTAAATCAATTTTGGGTATGTTTATTTTCCAAGGAGGATATTTGGTATGCTCATGGAGTAGGTTTAAAACGTCAGTGTTGTAGTTTTTGAGAGTGTTGTATAAAAGTGAGGTTTGATTATCTTCTTTGGGAATGGATTTTTCATATTGGTTAATTAATATATTTCGAACTGGGTTTGATGGGTTAAGGACTGCAGTTAATAGGAATTTATTAAGGATTAAAGGGAGTCTGAGTTCAGGGGGCATTTCACCGGCTTCACAATAGATACCATCTATGGGTGAGGAGGGAAGAGCACCAATACATAACCTTAAAGCAGCATTTTGGGTAGTTTTGAGGATTGCTAATTTGATTTTAAGCATTTATTTTGTTCCATATCTCAAAAAAATCTCAATTAATTAATCTTTTACTGTGGGCAAAAAAGGGCACGGATTTGTATATTTCTATGAATTTTTACGGAACCGCAGCTTCGTTTCTAATTTATATTCGAGATCCATGTTTTTACTTGTGAAATATTTGGTCAAATGTTTCAAAAGCACCCAATTTTTTGCCTTTAAGGTTCAAAAACCACTTTTCAAAAAAAATTCTCATCGTTTTTTTTTAGGCATTAATATTCATTCAGAAACTGCACTATTTTTCAATTTTTTTTATCGTTTTAAGTCTCGTCTGGTTTTCCCATTTTTAAGAACTTGGTTAAAATATACTATTATACACTTTTAAAATAAATACTTTTTTTTTTTGCAAAAATTTTTCTTATTTTCAAAGTTTATGAATAATTGAATAATCACTTTTTACTCTTCCCCCCCCCCCGGCTACATTACTGGTTTTTAGGATAAATCAGTGCAAAATTACGCTGGTTAGAATATTCTTTTGCAAACTCATGCCTATGGGGCAGTAACATTGTTCCTTCAAGTTTAGGAAATTACCAACCTACGTACACAGAGGTAGTTTATATTGCCTCATCTACTTATCAAAGGAATTGGAACTGTTCGCAGTCGTGGAAATGACTCGAAGTAATCATCAAGCGGCTCAAATAGCGGTGTCGGGTGAGATTTTAAGGTACAAAAGGTATTTTTTACCGTTGATAAATTCAGCTGTGCGTCAGATGTGCTGTGATGTATATTGATTTTAAAAAATACTTGAATACTCCAATTTTTTCTTTGTAAATTCGGCTATAATGAAAGTTGAATGTGAGCAGAGAAAATTAAAAAAAACATTCACGAATATAATGATGTATTTAGGTACATATTTAGAAGGGACAGGGATGTATTTCTTCCTTTGAAAACTTGTCAAATGTTCAATAATGACCAGTTTTTGTTTTTCCAACTTGATTGTTCGAAAAAATTTTGTCCATGTTCAACAAAAAATTTTAAATGCATAGGAAGTAATGAACAATTTATTTTGCTTTTTGTGTTTCAGGTGAGTCATGAATTTTCATCGTTAGAGTAAGAAGTATACATAGTAAGTAAGTTATTTTCTCTGATTCTCAAGAAAAACTTTCAGAAGAAATCAAAGCCATCTTTTAGGAAAGAGGTTGGACATAAAGATCCTCATAGTGATATCATCCTTGAGAAAGCATAATTTTTCCACTTTCGGGTATTGGGTAGTGCTCTATTTGAAAATTCAATTCACTCACTCCATCATCTCAGAATGAAGTTGTATTTTTTCGGTACAAAAGAATAAATCTTTGTTTAAATTTTCATGCCAAAGCTGCCAATCGCATTGCGACTTTCATTATTCCTCATCAGGGTGTTCACTTTCTAAAAAACATGGAAAAGTCAAGAAATTTTAAAAGTCTGGAAAAACGAGAGAATTTTGGAATTTCCGCTGGAATTTTATTGAAGTCCAGAAAAAGGATTAATCATGTCTGTCAAGTGTTTTCCTGCTCATTTTACATAATTTTTTGTCGTCACTCCGCTCGGGCTATATTCTTCCATTGCTTCATGTAAGATTCTTCCATTGCTTCATGTAAGATTCTTCCATTGCTTCATGTAAGAGCCTTTTTTTGGCATTTGTGAACCATATTGAACGAAAAAATGGATATTTGAATGCATGTCTATGTCCATTCAATTATGAATTTTTCACAAAAAAATTATCCTCGCTCTTATCTTAGTACTTTTGATTTTGAGCCATTCAAGTCACAAAAGTCGTACTTATGATTAAAATTTAGTAATTTTTTCCATTTTTCTCCCGTTTACGTAGGGCTGAAAATGACGATGACGTGTAAAAATAAATGTTTTTAAAAATGCTCATTTTTTGATTTCAAATATACTTTCCCGAGAAAATTTTGTCCTTGTTTCGATCGGACTGAACCATAGATAGAAAATTATCCAGCATGCTTGTTTAAAATTGGAATGAACAATTTAAAAAAGTTTAGTATTTTGTTTTTTAAAAAACCACACTTTTTCAAGTAAGTACCTATTAGTCTTCGCAACGCTTGAAAATATAGGGCTAACGCAGTAGCATTCTCAAAACAAGTAAAAGGGAATTTTTGTTTTTTTTTAAACTTGATTTTTCAAAAAAACGTTTGTCTTGCTTCTATTCCTACTTTTATATTAAGAAATCTCATGAAAAATTCTTTCAAAAATTTTGATAAATGTTTTAAACCGAAAGATTCCCAAAAAATTGTATGCTTCATCATTACAATTTTCATTTTCTATGCTTAATATGCGAATCTTGATTTTTAAAAATTCTTTTAAAAAAGCGTCAAGTATTGCTCAAACTATTGAAAACCCCTAAGAAATTGATATGGATGATTTCATCTTCTCTTTAGATTTTTTTTTTCATTTCAAAAAAATCTCACCTTCATTAAAATAGCAATCCAGTCATGAAAAAGTCATAATTCTAGTTTTACGATTCTGCGAGACACCTTGAACATTTATTTAAAATCTACTTTTTTTTTTGGAAACAACTTACGGATGCCGTTGAAAAAAAAATCACGTGACAGAGTTCCCCCTCCCTCTTTGTTTCATAAATATCATGTAAGTATAAAAGGTCTGAAAAACTTGAAAAATTATTCTGGAAAGCCTGGAAAAGTCGGGGAAAATAATTTATATAGGTAGTATTGTGGATTTGTGGACACTTTGCTCATTCGGTGACCTAAAACTTGAGCCAACAATTTTTTTTATTATGAAAAATTGGGTTTAATGATTTTTCGGTCATTTTTATAGTACTGCTACCAGCTGTTATTTATAACCATCGCCTAAATCGTTATGCTTTTGATAACACTGAGGTGAAATTTGTTTGAAAAATGTAATCTAGATGTATTCTTGGGGGAAAATTTTTTTTGGTTCGATTTTGAGATGGTAAAAAGATTTGAATTTGGTAAAAATCAGGAAATCTGATCAGACAAGTAAAACTTCGATATGTAGGTATTTTTTCTGGGGTGATCTGGGAATCTATCAAGTAAAATTTAAATAAAAGTAATAGGTACGAAGACGAACCCGTTTTTTTTTCAAGCATGGTATCATTTCAAGGACCGTAGGTCGAGTTTTCCAACTTTTTATGGGAGTTTTCCTTCTCGAAACAAACAATATTTAACATCATTTTTATTTGAAAGACAAGTAGAACGAAAGTTTTTCTCAACTTGAGTAAATTTTTCTTGCAGTTGATTTCTCAGATGTAAGGGTCTTCAACTAACAGATTTTGAGCAATATTTATCATAACCTATGTAAAGATGATGAAGAAAAATTATCAACGAAATGATGCAACCAATATAACATTTTATCATGATTTTTCAATTTTTAATAAAAGTATTACATACGAGTAGGGATGTACTTGATATTTATGGAGATTATTTATAATTGCAATTACATGCCCGATTAAGCTTAATTAATCAAAAACCAGTTCTCAGTGCTTCTATTAGTCTACGTTTCATGTTACTTGCAAGTCTTGAATGATTTTTCGATGACTTCGATTCGTTGTTTGTAAAATCAAAATCGAGGGGAAGGGGGCTATGTTTATTTTCAAAAAAGCGATTTCAGGAGTCTCATGTTTCGAATATTATTCGGTTCTTTAATTTTTATCGGCAATTGAATAAGTCATATTCGCGGTATATTCGCATCAATCACCTCCGTCGTAGCTTTGTTACAACCTGTTTGAAAAAAAAAACATCGATTAAGCATCACATCTGTATTATGTACTTCTTTTTGGTAATCACCAATACCCGAGGGGTTTATTATGTTATGCAAAGACGTACCCCTTGCGAAATTGTTTTTTGGAACATTCGAGAGCCCAATCAACTATACCACCATTGTAACTAGCCACCGAATAGTTATTGGTTCCCATTTTACCAAATGTTGGATTTTCATCTTTCCAAGACATAAATGCTGGACTTCCTGTTTCCTTTCCAACTTGAATGAATCCATCCGGGCTTATTCGAATCCAGAATGGACGCCATTCATTAGGACTGAGCATATTGTATTCGGTATAGGAAATCTTGGAATCACCGCCTCGTACAGTACGAATTCCTCCACCGGAATTAAAAAAACCTCCTAGAACAATTTCATATGCTCGTTCATTATTTGCTGTTGGTTTCCATGTTGGAGACAGAACGATGTGTGCTTGTTCTTTAGCTTTCACGTAAAATTTAAAATAGAAATCCTTTTCAATATCATCAACGATTGGAAAAGCAGCGTTATATTCGTATTTTGTGGTATTAAGGTAGATGCATTGAGTGAAATCTGGAAAAAAGATATATCAGAATAAGTGGGTGTGTTTTAAATCATCTATTTTGAATTTCGGAAGTCCCATGTCCTGGAGTAGTTCATTTTGCTCTAGAGATGAGATGATCAAAGTTTTAAATTAGCCCTCTAGGTACCTTTTTTTCACATGGAGATGTCTGGGGGGGGGGGGTAAAAATTGAAAAGTGTTACGTAACGATGGGATGGTTACGTAACGTTTTTAGATTAAGACATAATGACATTATGTTAGATTGTTCAAGTTTTCTAGTTTCACAATACTCAAAATAATAAAAAGGAAGTCCGCTTATGACACCGTGTGTCTTGTTTTTGTTCAGTCATCTCTCTCTCCCTCATGAGTTTTATTAGTTTGGAATTGAGGTAATACATATTTTACAGCCGAATTTTCTACTTTTTCCCAAAAATAATTTATTTGGAAAATATTTATATATTTTTCCTTTTTTCTTTTCGGAAACGCTTTGCAATACTGATTTATTTTTGTGTAAAACCAAACCCTGAGGAGACGACGAAGAAAAATCCATTGTGAGAAGGATTCAACCTCCATTAAAAATTTAGCAGAAGGTCAGATGGTGATATTTTTCAAAAGATGTCGAGTTGGGGGACACTCTTTACAATTTCCTGCTGTAAATAATTGCTGGCAAAAATTGTTTCTTTATTTTGTTATTTGCTTACCGACAGTTTTATTCTCCGGATTATTCTCTGGACAATGAAAAGCCCAATGCACTACAACATCGCCATGACTTGCAAATCCGACATGATTGATTGGCATACGCTTCTTCTCTTTTCTCCACGATAAAAATGCGGAACTTCCTATCTCCTTTCCAACTTCGATTGATCCATCCGGACTTAATCTAATCCAAAATGGACGCCATTCTTTGGGTGATAAGATACTATTTTCTTTAAAATTCTTCGCCACTATTTCTTGCCCAGTTGATCGGATTTCTGACGGTCTTCTTTCATTAGTGCTTAAAATTATTTCATATGCTTCTGGTTTGTTTGTTGCTCGGCCTGTTTTTGAAAATAGCATGATCGAAGCATCTTTGTCACTTTTCACGTAAAATACTAAAAGTATATATTTTCCATCGTAGTGTGCTGAAGTGATCGGAAATTTGACATTATATTCGTTTGAATATGTTCTGAATGGGGTGCATCGAGAGAGATCTGCATGAAACAAAAAACACCAAAAACTTTGTCTAATAACGAGAATAAGGTTACAATTGCGAAATAAAAGCTCCGCCAAGTGCCACCGAAAATTATTCAAGGGAGGGACTGAATCGGGGCAAAAATTGGAGGTAGTCAAAATTCATGGAAAAAATTGAGTAATCTGTTATTCAGTAGCGTAGTCAGCGTATTTTCGATACTTATTTGGAACACACAATCAATTATTTGGTACTCTCTGCATCTGGATTTCTGAATCAGTCAAATTTGGTGAAATTCTGACTTCTTGAATCATAAAAAAATCTGTGATTTTTCACTGATCTTTCACTCTTTCACCAGTAAAAGTTATTTTACGGATTCAAAAAGGCATGTATTTCACCAAATTTAACTGATCATATCGTCCCTCGAATGCTAAAAGGTCGTAACTCCAAAACTTTACTTTTTACAGAAGACTTAAAAAACTTTATTACCTACTTAAGATTTTTGTTTTTCAAAATACCGATTTTAAATTTTTAAAATAGAGTTATGACTTTTTATACTCAAACACAAAATACCTGTGGAGTTACGTCAAATTGAAAATCGGGATACATGAAGTAAATTGACTGGGTTTTCTTGAGTATTGTATCGCGAGTATAGGTATACGTATACATCATTTTTGTAGGAAAATTTACAAGGAATAACATTTCATATCTATTCTGTTCATGAGAATTTCTTCCCACGAATGTCACCTAATATGTACTTATGAATGAAATTAAACTGGAGAATCGAAACCGAAGTGTAATTTCTCGTTTTGTCGCAATCAGAAACGCTTCAAATAGTGGATTTTTTGGTGGTAAAATATCATATAGTTTGTTGTTCATGTGTTTGGATATCTAAAACTTCAGTTGAATAAATTACAGATTATTCACTCACTTGTCTCGTTAATTTTCCTACTTCCATAAACGTAGCTAATAATCGCCAATATAATTGAAATTTTTAAAAAACTTGAAAACATTTTCATGAAATAATTATTTTCTTCTGATGATTCGTTGAGTCACTTCAGAACAGAAGTAAATGGGTTCGCTCGAATATTATTTTATATTCATTTAGGTCCATTTGTACAGTGAATAATGAACCAATCGTTTTCGTAATATCCATGCCTTGTTGAGAAATCAAGGGGTCGTGTGGTCAGCGATAAAAAGAGGATTTTTTTCATTTTGTATGATGATTAAATGTTGAGATTGAGAATCTACTCCATTTCTGGGGTAGATATATTGATGGAAGAAAATTAAAATTTTGACGAAAATTATCAAAGTTTATTGATTTCATTAGAATGAATGAGTTTTTCTTTTTTGAAATAAACTACATCATCAAAGGTTGTTTAATTGAGGGCATGTCATATCTTATAGCATCATCAGCGTCAAATGTGTCTTCTGAAAATTTAAAATTTTTCAACGAAAATTTGTAAGACCTATTTTTGAGAATCAAAACTCACTTTTGTCACTTTTTTTTTTTCGTTTTTATGACGGATTCTGAAGAAGTTTTATACGCTCTACAACCTTGTATTTTTACTTTTTTCCTAGACCGCTCTCTTCGGGCAGACAATTCCAGTTGAAATCATGGTTTGGAATTAAAACTCACATTTGCCATCTTCAAACAAATTTCGTGTAATCAATAGGTAGAGATTGAAAAAAGAAACATTTTTTGTCTCTTGACATTTTTGCCCAAAATTAATCGTCTTCGAGTTATGAATCAGTTTCCAAATGCATTAATTTGCATTAATTTTGGAATGCATTTTAAAATTGGTTCATAACTCGAAGACAATTGATTTAGAGCAAAATTGTCAAGAGAATAAAATGTTTCTTTCATCAATCTCTACTAATTTGACTAAAAGTCACTTTTTTCATCCAATGGCCACTAAAAGTCACTTTTTTCATCCAAAGGTCACTAAAAGTCACGTTTTTCCTCCCAAAGTCACTTTTTTTGCATTTTCAAGCAAAAATTCGAATTTTCACGTATAAATTGCTATTTTTTAAAATTTTTCAAAAGAAAAGTTAAAAGTTGATAATGATTTTTCAAAAAAAATTTGCCCTCGCTTCGCTCGCGGGCAGTATTTCAATAATGATATTTATAAATTTGAAAAAATTCTGTTTTTTTAAATCAATAAAGTAATTGATTTTTGAGTCATTTCCCCATTTGACAGAATAAATCAGTAATTTTGACTAAAATAAATCAATCAAACAATTGAAATATTACAGATTTTCAAATAACTGATTCAAAAAGGCACAGTTTTACGAAAGTTGACTGATTTAGATTTAGAGAGTAGATACCTAATACCTATATAGGTCATATATTAATTGTTTGTTCCAAAAATCTCGTCATTTTTTTATTTTTCTTTGCTCAAATCTGTATAATTAAATTATTTATGTATATCTGCCTCCTAAAGTGCCACTAAAAAAAATTAGATTTTTAGATTACCTAATTTTTTCATTGAATTTTGACCCCCTCCCCACATTTTTTCTTGAATTCTCAGCCCTCTTTTTTTTAGCTATAGTGGTGGTGAAATAAAAAACCAGAACTTTTTACGAATACCGGAACATTTTTGGAAACTTTTCAACATTAGAATTCGGCAACACTGTGTGTTACAACCGTAATGAAATTATTATTTGTTTATAGTTTTGACGATGGAATTTAATAAAATTATTCACGTCGTTTCAGTTTATCTTAAAAATGGTTGTAGGACATTTCAAAAAAAATTGCCCCCTCTCCATCTAAAAAATTGAATTTTTGGTTACATTTTGCTCATTTTTTGATTACTTTTTGGTTACTTCTTGTTCGAAAAAAGTTACTAAAAGTTACTTAATTTTGATAGAATTTCGCTATGATACCTGGAATGAAATTATTTACGCGCCGTTTCAGTTAATTTATCTTTGGAATATTTGCAGAAAACTACAAAAAAAATTTCCCCAAAAACTGTAAAAAAATTCCCCGTAAAAATCGAATTTTTGGTTACTTTTGGTTATTTTTTGGTTATTTTTTGCTCAAAAAAAGTCATTAAAAGTCACTTTTTTCTTCGAAATTTCGCTATGATGCTTGTTGTAAAAAAAATGCATAGGTTCTACTTGACAATATACGACGATTTTAGCGCACTCGATGGTCGGTAACTTTACTAAAATAGTTTTTTGCATTTTTCTCAAAATCACTTATGGAGGCAAAAGTGAATTTTGATTCTCAGCTCCTCAATTGTTAGTGATCTGCATCAAAACGTTGAGATTTAGAAATAGGTACATATGTAGGTACTTATTTTCGTGCAGTATCGTTTCAGGTGGATTTTTGTGGTACCTACTTTTTCTAATGGGCCAAAATTTTAACCCCATTCAATACATATAATTTGAGTAAGATTAATCTGAAATAATTGATGTAAAAATGAATAATGAAAATTATATTTGCGAAGTCCAATATTGTTAGATCAATTGAAAACCAATTATGTATATTAGTCTACTTATTACGTTACTTGCAATTCCTTAAAGTAATTACTAATTAAGTATTATCTGCTATGGTTTCAAAACCAAAATCGAAAGAGGTGGCTAGTGACTACCCAATTTCTTTCCTGTCTGGATTAATTTATCCGGATTTTCTCAAATTGAAAAAAAAAACAGTCATCAAGGCCCTAAGTATTTTCAAAATTCGTCGATAATTTGAAGCAAGCGTGTCTCTTCGGGCTTGAATTGTTGTGGCTATTTTTGGCATAAGTGTATCTGGAACTATTTCTTGAACAAGTTCGTTCCGAGCGTTTTAAGTATTCCAATGTCAGTGATTTCATAAGTTTTGACGTATAGCCTAGGTAATTTGAAAAAATGTGTTATAATTCATGTCTGCGTGCTAATCATGAGAATCGCTTCGGTCGTGGTATTGTTACAGCTAATTACATCTATTTAAAACAAAAAATATCTGGTACCACTCGTCAATAATGGTGAAATAATTTTCAATTTACTATTGACATGGATTTGTCTTAGGCCTAGGGGAAATGGCGCGGGGGGAGGGGTTAAAAGTTTAAGGTGTGTAACGATTTCGTACTGATTTTCAGCTAAATTTATTTCAATGGTTCAAAAAGTTGGAATTTTACTAGATTTTATATTGATCGTTTGTTCCAAAAATCCGGCAATTTTTCATATTTTTTTTGCTCAAATCTGTATAATGAATCAATTGCCTAAAATAATTTCCTGACAATGCAAGCTCACTTTTTTCACTAAATTTTAACCCCCTTCCCATTTTCCCTCAACTTTTCAGCCCCCACCAAATGTAATTTCTGGTTGCGTCACTGTTTAAAGTGTTTTGATATTTTAATAAAAAGTTATAAAGTATGGTATGTTATGAAAAAAAATAAATTTCAAAAAATGAGAAAGAATACTGGGAAAAGTATTTTAAATCTTGAAAAAATAGGGAAAAAATTGAGAGAAAATATTTAAGCACATCGACATTTTAATAAAAATTGTATAAAGTAGGGTATATTTTGAGGGGAAAAAATTGTATGTTAAAAAATGAAAAAAAAAATGGAAAAAGTGTTTAGAAATGTTGAAAAATAGGAAAAAATTGAAAAAAAATTCAATTGCATTGACATTTTAATAAAAAGTTATGAAGTTCTATCTTAAAACATGCACCAATAAGAAACACTGCCTCATCTCTAAAGTGAGTACATTGGAAAATAATTTATAGCCTGAGGGGGAAAGTGCGTTAATTAATTTTTTTTATGTACTTATTCACTAAATCTATGTCAGGTCGGTTGGATCTACATACGTAGTACATTCGTATACGTAATTACGTACCCCTTATAAAGCGTTTTTTTTGGAACATTCGAGAGCCCAGTCAATTTCACCATTTTCGTAACTTGCCACCGAATAGTCGCTGGTTTCTATTTTTCCAATCAGTGGGGTTTCATCTTTCCAAGACATAAATGCCGGACTTCCTATCTCCTTTCCCACTTCGATTAATTCATCCGGACTAACTCGAATCCAGAATGGTCGCCATTCCTTAGAACTAAGCATGCCGTACTCTTTAACCAAGATCTTCTCAGTACCAGCTCGTACGTTCCGAATTGTTGCAGCGGTATTTTTCCAACATCCTATAATAATTTCATAGGCCTTTCCACCGCGTTTCGTTGGTTTCGATGTTGGAGATAGAATAATGTGAGCATCTGTTTCACCTTTTACGTAAAATGGTAAAAAAAAATCTCCTTTTTTATGGACGACCGGGAAATCAATTTCGTATTCGTATTGTGTGGTATTCAGATTGATGCATCGAGTAAGATCTGTATCTGTAACAAAATTTGGTGTATTTGATTATGATACGAAGTTTCGATCGTTCTGCCTGTCAAATTGAACAAAGGTTGCTCGATGGCTGACCGATTTTTTTCTCGGTGTTTTATTTTGTAGGGGTTTCGGGGGTTTGTTTTGAGGGTGATTTTTAGTCAGAACTATACTATCTGATCATGAAAATGTTCGTTCAATGTCCTATCCTCCTAAATTAAAATCTTGGCGATATGAGTAAATATTAAGCTTACCTACGCCTTTATTCCCTGGGCAACGAAAAGCCCAATGCACTGGAATACCCTCTAAACTAGCAAATCCAACGTGAATTATTTTCATAGGTTGTTTCGTTCTTTTCCATGACAAAAATGCGGAACTCCCGATCTCTTTTCCGACTCGAATCAATCCATGTGGACTTACTTGAATCCAAAATTGACGCCATTCATCGGGTAATGCAGAATTTTCCTCGGTATGGTTCGCTAATACTATGTTGTCTTCAGCCCATCGGATTTCCGATGTTCCAGATTTTTTGGAACGTAGAATTATTTCATACGTGCTTCGTTTTTTTGTTGTTTCGTTTACTGATGAAGGTAGTAAGATCGAAGCGTCGCAATTACTTTTCACGTAAAACGTCAAAAAACCATATTTTCCATTGTATTGTGTTTCGGTGATCGGAAATTTAGCGGTGTATTTGTTGGAATATGTTCTCAGTCGCGTGCATCGAGCGAGAGCTGTATGAAAAATTGATAAACAAATGTCTAAAAAGTTTGCTTGGAGAATATCTACGAATGAATTGCAAATGGAAGCTTTAGGACAGATTTTTTGATACCCATTGAAACTAGTTTTAGAGGGATTACAAACCATAATTTCATTATTGAGTAAATGTATGTTTTCTTCAAGGACTTAATGGGTTGAGATAGATTTTTTTGAGTGTCGCAATTATACCAATTTTTTTTTTATGGATATATCCAATTTCACCAGGAAAACTGACATTTGAGACGCAGCCAGGGATACCCGACCATATGTCGGAGAAGTAAATTTCGAGAAAAAAGCAAATTAAGAAAAAATGACCAAAAATATGGCATTTTTTTTTTATCAATTTGTATACTATGAACCCTTTACTTTCATATGAGAATAGGTTCAGGTCCCAAAAGTGTCATCTTCTTGGTTAAAAAGCGAATTTTTCTGAAGGCTTCTGAGAAATTGAAACCATACCATATGTCGGAATTTTATAAAAAATATGTTAAAATTTACAACTTTCATTATTATTGAAACGTAGTAGTGTTCAACAAATATCCGGATATCCAAATGCCAAATACTAACTATTTGGATTATCCGGATATCACACGGAAATTGCCGAACAGCTCCGAAAACATCCCGAAAACAGTTGAACTTTTCCGCGAGTTCCCGAATTCTTTCACAAACCCTCACAAAATTTAAAGTTCGATTATCGAAATCGAAGAATCGAAATTGAAGAATCGATTATCGAAATTGAAAAATCGATTATCGAAATCGAAAATTCAATTTTTTTCCGTTGAAACTCTTCATTTCGATTATCCGGATATTTGTTGAACACTAATTTTCAAAGCATGATTTTCACCGTTTGGTTTGTAAAGTTGTTTGACTTGCACTATGATTTCATTTCTCAATGCACGTAATTTCAGGTTCGTTTTAATGAATTACAGTGGTGTACGATTATTAAAAAAACAAATTTTGTACCAAAAATGTCATTATTTCTTGAAAAAAGATGATTCCCGACATATGGTATGGTTTCGATTTTCGATGCCGGCAACTTCTGGAAGGGGTCAATGGCCTAAAGTGATGTAAGAGGACGTAAATAAACCATTTTCGATGAGAAAAGTCGTTTACAGAACATAATTTTTTTTTATTCATTGAAAACAGTTCCAAATTTTGTTTTGCGTTTTTCTCAAAACTTTGATTTTTGAAAATCATTTTTTGACAAACTTTGAAAAATCATAGAAAATTCATTTCTCAACCTTTTTTAATGCGGTTTGCGCTATTCGAAAGGTACAAGTCTGTACTACTTAAAGAGCCAAAAAAACGGGAAAAAAAATTTCCGACATATGGTCGGGTATCCCTGGCTGCGTCTCATTTCATGAATTGTGATTTAAATGTGAAAACTCCACATTCAAAGTTCGCTTGTACTTTTTGTTGTAAAAAAAAGTATTAAAATATTATAAAATTTCAAAATAAAGCGGCATATTGTCGATCGGATTTTTTTGTATAGTCGAATATCGTAAAGTTTACCTTCTTCATACCTTGGTAAATATCTAGATAATGATTTGGTTAAATGAATTACAGATTATTCGCTCACCCTTCTCGTTGATTCTGCTATTTCCATAAATGTGGCCAATAATCGCTAATGTGACTGAGATTCTGTAAAAATTCGTCAACATTTTCATAAAATTAGGTATTATTTTCTTTTAATGATTCATTGGATCATGTCAAAACTGAACCAGATGGGCTGAATAATTTACATTAATTTAGGTTCATAATTATTTGTATTGTGAGCAAAGGCCCAATCTCTGTCGTAATAATCTCTTCCTATTGAGAAATCAAGGGGTCTTACGGTCATTGATAAACGTTAATTTCTTTTTCAGTTTGTATGATAATTTGATTTATAATTAAACTAGAATACGATCGATTAAAGTTGGGAAAGAAAATATTGACCTTTCAACTCTAGAGCAAATAGAAGAAAGCTCATATTTGGAAGAAAATTAAAAAGATATAAGGGAAGGTGGGACGAGATCCACCAGGTTACCGGACATTTACCCGAATCTAATTCCCCGAATTTTGAAATTCCGAACGCGTTTTACCCGAAAAAAATTATCCCGAATTTATTAACCCGAAGTGCCATTTCCCCGAATACCATTATCCCGAATGGATTTACCCGAATTTATGCAATTTGAATTAGTTTGAATTGTCATAGAAATGAGAAAAATTGGAATAAAGGGGGGTAGGTATGCGATGCGAATCGAAGTCGTACTCGGAAGTTGAAACCCGGAGAAATGGAGCCCAAAATCGTAGACAAAAAATTATTCATCAACGGATTCGTCTATGTTAAATCAAAACAAGATAAAAGCGGAGTGAAAAATTATTAGTTCAGTAAAATTGGCAAGCTGAATTTTGGTATACTGGTCCATTTTCATGTCATGAACACGAATTTAAGATGTCATCAGGTATTTGGCCCATATCTGCTAAAATATGGGTTCTAGAGCAAAAATGGGGCCTATGAAAGTTATTCTACGTCAAATTTCCTATCAGATGACTTTTAAATGGTATTCAAAAATTCAAGGGGGCTGAAGGTATAGTTGCTTGCAGAGAGGGGGTTTTCTCCAAAAATCTGATTTTTAGCTATATCTGCTAAATCGATCCCAGTGCAAAAATTTGGATATTTCAGATTCCATATTCGCGATAATATTTGTCGGGGAAACGATGTTCGGGATTTTAAAATTCGGGTAAACAGATTCGGGATTTTACCATTCGGGGTAATGGTATTCGGGAAAATGGCACTTCGGGTTGATAATTTCGGGATAATTTTTTTCGGGTAAAAGGTGTTCGGGATTTCAAAATTCGGGGAATTAGATTCGGGATTTCAATATTCGGGGTAATACTCGGATTCGGGTAAATGTACCGTAATCGATGCACCAACCTAGGCCAAATGTTCTGCCAAATCTATTCAAATTGGCCAAATTTTCTGATTTCTGCAACAAATTAAAGTTCCAACATTTACCTTTCATTTCGCTGAAAAAATTCCACTTTGGTGCATATTACCTCAACCCTCCAGAATTTTTTGAATTTTTTTTCACTTTTTTTGTATCCTGCCCTACCCATGGGGCAGGATGCAAAATGTCATGGAGCAAGATGGATACAGTAAAGACATGATGAAAAATCACGAATTTTTTTGTAAAATTTACTCAAGTACATTCGAGGTGGCTACTACAGATTTAAATAGAAGCGTAATTTTTGAAAAGAGGAGTTCTAAAACCTTTGTATTCATAATTTATGCTGCCTTAATTGATTTTCTAATTTTTTAGGCAAACTTCTGATATTTCTGATATTTTATCTAAAAATTAAAGCAAAAATGTGATCCGGGAAAAAAATATCACACAAATATGAATTGGACCATCTTTAGTACCGTATGTGACTTTTTCGAAAAATTCGTATTTAAAAACAATGTTTGTGTCCTGCCCAATTTTCAATTTGTATCTTGCCCCACTGGCACTATTTTTCTTTTACGCAATGTACTGGGAAGAAAATATAGGGAAAAGTGCTAACCAAATACATCATTTGATAGGTAATTAAATGTAGATTACAAAAAAAATTACATGAATTTTTTTTTCAAAACTTGAAAACATGATATTTCACAAAAATCAAATTCAAGACCAATTTGCATCTTGCTCCCTGGTGGATCCTGTCCCACCATCCCTTATGGTCTATTTTGAGCGGGAAGCCTTCTAGTATGAAATGCTTCCTTGATGTTCCCAAATGGGTGAGATACGGTTATCAAAATGGTTTCACTTTTGAAAAAAAACCAACTCAAATTTTCACAGTTTTTGAGTATCTAGTGCAACGGGACTGGTATCTCTATCACTTTCTCTCCCTGAAAAAGTGAAATTTAGATTTCTATACTTGTTTGAGCCATTGAAATTGAAATTGGATACCGCTTGATGTCCTCTTCTCTGGGGAAGGAGGGTTGAAGAATCGTAGATCACGAAATTGAATCAAGTTCATTTTTTTTCAGCCGTTAACAAGGGAGGTATCCAAACCGTGAGTAAAATTTTGGGACCAAAACAAAAAAATATGGAAGGTATAATAAGAACACACTTTCCAAAACTTCAAACTCCAAATTTGATTTCAAATGTTTAGCGAATTTTTGAAAATTCAAAATACATCATCCCATGGACCTACATAATTGCAAAATATGACATATCCATCTATCCGAGTCAAAAGCTGAAATTTGGTATTATAGATTATAGATGCTCTATTTTCGTACTTTCGAATCAATTGGAAACGATTTCTAACCGATTTGTACCCTCCTGAAAAATTTGACATTTCTCATTTTTGAAACAAAAACAATTGTGCTGAAGAAGAATGTGAATTTGACTCGGTATGACAGTAACGAATCTTGGAAAATTTTGCTCGAGTTGATGTATCAACTCGAGCAAAATTTCGCGATCTATTTCATGAAATTGATCGCGAATATGGGTAATCCACGTTTGTTCTTTGTACCAAAAGAACTGTTCATTGGAGTTTGTGGTAACTTTTTCAATAAGCCTGGACTTTTTCTCCAATAAAAAGATTTCGATTAATATTTTTTCGAGAAAAAATGATGTGACGATTACTATTAGGCATGTAGTAGGTATAGGTATTAAAAAATTCTCAACAAAATATATTTTTCCATATTTTTCTAATTTAATTTTTAAAATGATTTACACTGAAGATAATAAGTACCTAAGTAAATATTATGCATTCCTTAGTATCTTATTATAACTGCGAGCCATTATTCGTAATTTGCAAATCAAAAGTGATTAATTGACCATTGGTTCGCTACGTTTTTAGTCCGTTATTGGGGAAGGGATCGCCGCTATTTGAATTTGTTTAAAATGAGAAAAACGTCATTTTTGTTAGGACTTATCGTGTTGTTTTGAATGAATTGGACGTAAGTTGTATTACAATCTGAGGAAAAAAGATCGGGCATCAGTACTTTACGGGGAAATATTTATATATTTTTTGCATTTATTAAAACTATATTATATTGTCTAGATATTTCTGTTTTATTGTCTGTTATTATGTTATACATACGTACCCCTTGCGGAATTTTCTTTTGGGACATTCGAGAGCCCAGTCAACTGTACCAACTTCGTGACTAGCAATCGAGTACTCATTAATTTTTATTTCACCAGTCTTTGGAGTTACATCTTTCCAAGACATGAATGCAGGACTTCCTAATTCCTTTCCAACTTCGATTAATCCGTCCGGACTTACTCGAATCCAAAAGTGACGCCATTCATCGGGGTTAAGCATGTTTCCCTTGTAAAGGCTTGTTTTCGGCCAAGAACCTCGTCCATTTCGAATGCCCAAGTCCTTGCCATCGAAACCCCCTCCGAGCATTATTTCATAAGCTTTTCCATCGGATTTTGTTGGTTCCAATGTTGGAGATAGAACGATGTGGGCCTGTTTTTCTGCTTTCACGTAAAATGTTAGGAAAATGTCCTTTCCATCCCGCATGTTATCGACGATCGGAAAAGCAACGTCATATTCGAATTTTGTGGTAGTTAGCCTGATACATCGAGTGAGATCTATAAAATAGGTAATTATTATGTTAAAGATGCCGTGAGAAGTGGCGTAGCTAGCTCCTCCCCCCAAGTCTCCATATCCACTTTGTATCCTCTCGAAAAAAGCTTGCGACGCTACTCCTTAGATGTGTTATTATTTTCGGTTTTTAAAGTCAAAATAATTAGTATGGAAGTTGTTTGTTTCAAAATTACATTTTCATCAGTATTTTTCCTAAATAAGAGGAAATTTATTGAAAAGGGGAGGGTTTGAACTTGAAATTTCTCAAAAAATTATAAAAGTTCGGACCCCCTCCATGAGAAATTCCTGGCTACACCACTGGTCATGAGTAATTCTCGATGCCAACTTGGTTAAAAGTTGTGCACGAAGAGATTTCGATTAAAACAAATATATTTGATTAAATTTTGTGTTTTTAATCTAATGAGAAAGGGTTGCCATTAATTTATTTTCAAAATTTCCCCTCTGTGCAGGGATGAAAATAATTTAGCTGTAAGATTAACCCTTTTTTATGTTGGTACCATTGTTTACCTGCGCCTTTATTTTTGGGACACTGAAAAGCCCAATTCACTACAGCATTTCCATAGCTAGTAAATCCAATATGATTAATTTTCATAGGATTCGTATTTTCTTTTTTCCATGACAAGAATGCAGAACTCCCTACTTCTCTTCCGACTTGGATTGATCCAGCAGGATTTACTTGAATCCAAAATGGACGCCATTGATCCGGCGATGCGTCATTTTTATCAAAATATTTCACCTCAATTTCGGATCGAGTCGATCGGATCTCTGATGCTCTGTTCTTCTTAGAACTTAGAATTATTTCATACGTTTCTTGTTTGCTTGGTGTATTGTCTACTGCTGAAGATAACTTGATCGAAGCTCTACATTGACTTTTCACGTAAAACATCAAAAAAACGTATTTTCCATTGAAGTGTGTTTCAGTTATTTGAAATTTAGAGATGTATTTGTTCGTGTATGTTCTCAATCGAGTGCATCGAGCGAGATCTGTAGAAAAAAAATGCAAAGAATGGGAATTGGAAGATGAAAGCTTTAGGACAGTTTTTTTTTTATATTGAGTCTTTTTTTTCATAAATGTCATTATGGTTACTGTTTTTTTTTTTTTTCAATAATTAATACAGATACTATAAAGTTTATTCTTCTTGTGCCTGGATATGTAAATATTCGGTTGAATAAATTATACGATTATTCACTTACATGTCTCGTTGATACTACTATGTCCAAAAACGTAGTCAATAATAGCCAATGTAACTAAAGTCTTGTAAAAATTTGGTAACATTTTTCAAAAATATGTTTTTCTTCCAACCATTCATTAAATCACGTTAAAATCGAACTAGAAAAGTCGAATGGTTTCCATCCATGTATTTTCATTAATGCAGTAAATGATGAACCAATCGTTTTCGTAACAATTTGTTATTAAAAAGATGAAGGGTCGTGTGGTTGGCAATAATCTTATGATGAAACAGGGGATTTTTTCATTTCCTATAATGATAAATAAAATTAAAAATTGGATAGATTAGTTTTGGAAATTAATATCCATCGTTTTCGTAACCAACAAAGTTAGGGTCGTATGATTAAGTACTGACCTTGGAGTCTAATCCTGATTGGGGGGGGGGGGTTGCGATTTTGATTTTGCATATTGTCTAATTGTCTACTGGGTTCAAAAAAGTCCAAAAAGTTCGAATTTTGTTGATTTGTTGTTCAATAGTACAAATCTTTGCTTAAATTTAAAAAACGAGTGCAAAATTTTCTCATTTACTTTTCCTTATAATTAAAATTATATCAAAAGTCACAAATTAAATTTCTTTAATGTTTGAAATGTTCAAAAAGCTATAAAATTTCAACTTTTGATTGTCTTTCTTCGCGAAAATTTTCACCCACGGTTCGCTCGGGCTCAATAAATTGACAAATCTCATTGTTAGCTAATTGATACCTATTTTCTGAAACTTTGTAAGATTTTTTTGCGAACTTCCCCCTCTCATTGATTCTCCATTATGATGATACAAGCTAGAAAAATTGCAAGGCCTTATATCATAAGCGCACCCAGAAATTATTTAAGGGAGGGGCTCAGAATTCTGGAAAAAATAGGGGGGGGTGAAATTTCAATGAAAAAATTCAGTAACTTGTTATTTCCGTGGCGCTGGCGTTGTCAGGGTATTTTCATTAGGTTGATAATTCATAAACGGATTTGAGCCAAGTAAAATTAAAAAATTACGGTATTTCAGTTATTTTTTGCTGATTTTTTTAGTCAAAATTATTGATTTGTTTCTGACAAACTGGGAATTGATTGAGAAGTCAGTGATTTTTGACCGAAAGATCAGTGAAAAATCATCAATTTTTAAAAGAGAAGGATTAAAATACTGCCCGAGCGAAGCGAGGGCGAAATTTTTTTTGAAAAATCATGTTTCAAGAGCAAAAAAATTCACTTTTTTTTACATTTTTCCAATAAAAAAATCTCCTGTCCGAGCTTAAGGGAGGGGCTCGAGCCCCCTGAGCCCCCCCTTGGGTGCGCTTATGCCTTATATGGAATTTATTGATTTTATACGCGTGTTTTTTTTATTTTTCAAAGAGAAGTAAGCGGTGAATAATTATGAAGAAATGTAAAATTTTGGGTCTGAAAATAGATTGTCTAAATTTTCATTTTTATGGCTTTTAGTAAAGTTAAGGGTCATTCCATGTCAGTTCGTACGCAAAGTGGTAGGTGGGGTCGGCGATTTTTTTCATTTTTTTTATGTGGGTAAACCTCGATGACAGATGACGAATGCCGCAAACCGCAACTCTCAAAGTCTTTTTGGAGGCCTGCCACGAGCATTTAAAGTTTTGAGGTAAAGTTGGATATGGTAAATTTGGGGTGTGGATAACTCGAAAACTATGATGAGTTGAAAGTTGAAACTTTTTCTAATGTGTAGGGCCTTTAAAGAGCTTTTTGGCGATTTTTTGAAAATCAGTGTTGCCACTTTTTTTTAACACGAAGAATTAGCTGTAAACGTTGAAAAATGGCATTTCCCTATGATGTCAATCGCCAAAAATTCTGAAAAAAATCTGTAAAGTACAACTTTACATGCTGATTAATATATTAAAAAATTGAGGTGACGTTATTTCGTATTTTCGAGAAAAAAAAATTCCAAAGATTGGAAGAAAATACAATTTTTTTTTCAAAAGTCAAAATTGTGTAAATTGATTTTTTTTTGTTAATTTTACACTATATTATTTCAACTCCATTCAACACACGTTGTTATGTGTGAAAATGCAGAGTTATTAAATGTTAACTTCAAAAGTTGGAAAAACTACCGTTTTGGTATCAGAATTTCTCATTTGGCTACCCCTGGATCCAGTGACACACCGAAGGCATTTTCCAGGGGAGGGGGGGGGGTGATGAAAATTCCAACTCAAATTCTTAAAATTCCCAACTACATTTCGCCGATATTATTGATATTTCAATTTTTAAAAAATGAACCGGCGATCATTAACATGAAATGGTCCATTTGTCCCGACCGAAGCAAGGTATTTATCTAGATTGAGACGAGAGTAAAAACTTTCAAAATAATTGTAATTTAATTTGAAAAAGTTTGGAGAAAGTGATGGTGGTGTGATCCAAGGGACGTACCAATAGGGGGAGGGAGAAGGTTCCCCCTGACGGAATTTTTTACTTGTGAGTTGGAAAATTGAACATTTTAACACATTAGTTGGGAAAATCTGTCATTTTCCCAACTGATGAATAGAACTTTTTTTGGGTATTAAACACACAATTTTTTCAAATTTTCGCCCTCGCTTCGCTCGGCCCTACTTCATTTCTCTCGTGTTCCAATTAAAACTACCAATTTTTTCAAATTAAATTACAATCTTAAAATTTTTTCACTGCGGAAAAAAATCGTGAGTGTTTTGAAATTTCGTTTCATAATAAATAAATCTAAAATAGAATCGATTCGATTGGAAATCACTATCAAGTTGTAATTAATTATAAGTACTTTTAGATTGAGTAGTAATTATATAGAAATTTGATTGCAGATAATAGAGTTTTTGAAATTTTATATTTCATAGGATATGATCCTTTTTGAACTTATCTTATCATACGACATGAATCAAAACAAGCGTTCATGAAAAATATAAGTAGGACTACAAAAAATATCTTGTAGAAAATGTATACCTAACACGATTGTGAGGTGTGAAGCATGAAGTACGTATTATGTGTACCATTAGGGGCGAGAGGATGATTTTTGTAATCGAAACAGATGCTGTAAGTGAAGATTATTTACTACTTTGTTGAAATTCCAATCCTTTCGTTGTTTTCAGTTTTAATAAAGGTTTTCTCGAGTTAACGAGATGCAAGTAAAATTTCTAAAGAAAAATCCTTAGTTTTGCACAATTCCAAATTAATATCTATTTACAAAGCTAGATCGGTTTGTTCAAAATGATGCAATATGTACGTTGCACCGCAGAATACAAATTTGGTATCAATTTTTGTTTTTGTATGTAAATAGTAGAATTACCTATTCAATTCCAAAAAAGCTTCTTTAGTAATAGTGTA
This sequence comes from Pseudococcus viburni, assembly GCA_033439095.1. NCBI lineage: Eukaryota > Metazoa > Arthropoda > Insecta > Hemiptera > Pseudococcidae > Pseudococcus > Pseudococcus viburni. Next base: position 1,334,931 of record JAVBJF010000041.1, on the reverse strand, counting down.
CCTTCGACATGGGAGGTCATAAGGTTCAAATTAACGGAAAAATGTCTCGAAACTCGAGTAAAATGTTGTAGTTTGAAGTAAATAATCGACCCATGTTCACAAACTTTCTAGGCCTAACCAGGTTCGGATGTTTTTTTTCGAATTCAAGAGTAGGTACTACACTAGGTACTACATATAACAGCTGTGAATATGGAAGGTGTATTCCTAACTCATCGCGATGTTTTTTTGGGACATTCGATAGCCCATTTAGCACTATAACCATAACCACTTGCCACCGAGTAGGCACTTATCCTAGGGTATTTATCTTTCCAAGATATAAAAGCAGGGCTTCCAATTTCCTTTCCAACTTCGATGAATCCATCTGAACCAATTCGAATCCAGAACGGACGCCATTCATTAGGTGATACGATATTATTTGCACTTGTATGAGCCATAGTATAGTCGAGTCTCGCTGATCGAATTAATACTTTCGAATTTCCTTCTGCTCCTAGCACTATCTCATAAACTCGCTGATGTTGTATTTGAGCCGGTTCTGCCGTTGGAGAGAAAATTATGTGAGCATCTCTTTCAGCTTTTACGTAAAACGGCAGAAAAATATTTTTTCCATCTTTAACTTTGTGAATGATCGGAAACGTAGCGTAATATTCAGTTTTTTCGGTTGTTATTTTGACACATCGAGTGAGATCTGTAAATTAAAGCGTGTGGTAATCTGAGGAATGCTGATATCGAGATTTATAAATTAGGTTCAAAAAAATGTTTGGTATCCTAGAAGGTGTCTAACAGCATGAAAAACACGAATTCCAGCATGATTTTGCTCATTGAGCTTAAAAACATGAAAATGGCATGATTTTTTTTCCAAATTCAGTACGTAAGTATAAAATCGTGAATTTTAAATTTTTTCTTAAAATTTTCTTAGTCGACAACGAGGGGGCTGTGTAGACATTTTCTAAGAGAAACTTCATTCGGCATAATTCTATGGATTTTTCAATCGGTGATTAAATTTAACGTAACTGAAAATAAATTTCTTTGCTCATTGAATGATAAATTGTTGAGCATTATTATCCATTTTTTACGAAATCTGATAGGTACCGTATCAATGTGTTATTTTTTCGTAAAAACACATTTTCTGGTGGAAAAATAATACTGAACTAAGATCCACGACATTCTCTCTTAATCTGAATCAGTGATAGATGTTTTGCGAAAATGTCGTATTTTTTTCCAACCAAACTTTGAGATTTTTAAACTATTTTTCTCATTTTTCAGAATTCTGGAATTTCTTCATTTGAATTTTTTAAAATTTTATTTACCTGAAAAAAATTGTGTAAAAAAGAAATTTTGCTATCCTCCATCCCAAATTGTGAAATGTTTAAAAAATGTAGGTACTGCTAAATGCTCTACTTTTTTATTATGAAATTAAGTTAAGACACCTTGAACGACAAAAAATGAATGTTCATTCAATATCTTGACTCACAAATCAACGGCCATCTGTTTTGTCCGAGCTCGATCGGGGCAGTTTGTGGAAGAGCCTTTTTTTTTTTACCAAGGAGTGTGTAGCTAGATGACAGACATACCTACAAGTTTTTCGAAAAAACAACATTTTTTCATCAACTAAATTTTTTTTACAATTAAATTTTTTCACTCCTGAAATTTTTTTGGAGTTACATTTTTTCAACGCTATATTTTTTTCTAAAAAATTCAATTTTTTTCACAACTAAAATTTTTTCAACTCTAAATTTTTTTCTGAACTCGGAAGTATTTTCTACAATTTTTTCAACACCACTTTTTTCCGCAAAATACATTATTACAACTGTGACTCTGCAAATCAACGAATGACAAGAAAATATTTTTTCACGCTCAAAGAAAAACAAAATTGTTGATAAAAGTTGAAAAAAAATGAACTGAAGACAGCAAAAAAATAGTACTTTTTTGTCTTCAGTTCATTTTGGCTGTGAAAAAAATTTAGTGTTGGAAAAAATATAGTTGATGAAAAAATAATACGGTCTTTTTGAAAAAATTGTACGTCTGTCGTATCGCTACACAGTCTTTGGTAAAAAAGAAAGGCTCTTCCACAAACTGGCGGCGGCCCAAGCTCGGACAAAACAGACGGCCGTCACAAAACACCTCCGGCCTCCAAAATATTTCATCCGAATGAAGCTGTAAACATATTCTTGAAATGCCCGATAAGACAAGTATACACGTGGAAACACCATTTTTTAGGAGCTCAGGCTACTCGAATTTTATTGGTAGACAAACAAGAAAATAGCTTGATTTTTCACTTTTTAATGTCGGTAGACGTTATATTTGAAGTTTCATCATCAAAAATGTGGTCGAGTACTAAACAGCTTAATAAAGATATTCAGTGTTATAGAAACATGAATTTTGAGGGGGGGAGGGCGTCTAAGGATGCTTGGAGAAATCGTCTCTAGGGTTTCCAAAAAAAAGGGAAGATTATCTGTGCTTGATTCAAGAATTAAAATTCAGCAATATAAATGAAACTTATGCTTACTCCTCGAATTGGTTTTATTGGGACAACGAAAAGCCCATTTCACTGTATTGCTGCCAAAGCCACCAAATCCAAAATGATTGATTGGCATAGGTCTTTCATCTTTCCATGACATGAAAGCAGAACTTCCTTTCTCCTTTCCAATTTGGATCAATCGACCTGAACTTATTCGAATCCAAAATGGACGCCATTCGTCAGATGACAAAATGTCACTTTCGAAATGTTTCGTCATTACCCATGTATTTAATCGAATTTCTGATGGTGTATGGCTTGAAGAACTTAGAAATATTTCATACGAATATTTTTTGAGATTTGTTGGGTCTTCCTCCGCTTGTAAAAGTTTAATCGAAGCGCAATTCCCACTTTTCACGTAAAATGTCAAAAGTATATCTTTTCCATCGCGATGAAATTTCGTTATCGGAAACATAGAGGTGTATGTGTCTGTATTGGTTTGTAATCTGGTGCATCGAGTGAGATCTGTAATGAATGTAAACATTATTTGGATAATTTTTTTCATGAATTTCATTTCTTTTGATTACGATTGGCGAGAAAAATCTGAACGAATACGTTCTCGTAAATATGTACCTAATACGATCAAAAACGAATTTCACATCTCTAAATTTCTCAAATACCTACGTATACTTAATAATAATTATTCGAAAATTTTCATGAGCGATCTGGTTTTTTATGTCTAAGATATCGTAAATTCGTAAGTTCATCCTACCTACGTACTCCTTTAAATTTCTGTGCTACCTATGTTAAATTCGATTGAATAAATTATTATGGATCATTTACTCACATGTTTCGTTGATTTTGCCGTTCACGTAAACATACCAAATAGTCGTTAATGTAACTAAAATTTTGTGAAAATTCAACATTTTTGTAGGATAATTATTTACTTTTCCGATGATTCGTCGGACGTTAAAACTACGTCAGAACGATCTGCTCTCAGATCCATCTGTTAGTAAAACCTTAGAGTTACATCTACTTGATTAAAAACAAACTTACAAAATATGAGATTTTTCCGTCTCATTAGATAATGAAAAAAGTTAAATGAGATCGATTAGAGTTGAAAATCAATGGTACATTATACATATTAATTAATAATAAATACTTACTTTCAGTTTGATTTGTACTCTCTCATTCCGAATCAGTGAAAAATCACTGATAAACAGTCAGAATTGCAGCACAGGAAAAATCAGTGAAATTCACTGACTTTCAGTGATTTTTCACTGATTATTCAAAGAATTTCACAGATTTTTCAGTGAATTTCATAAATATCACTGATTTTTCAGTGAATTTTCACTGGTTTGTTTTCAGTGAAAAAATTTTCACTGATTTTCTCCTGTGCTGCAATTCTAACTGTTTCTCAGTGATTTTCGGTAATTTTCACTGATTTATAATTGAGAGAGTACTTACGAAGTTACGATATTGAGTTGCAGATAGTAAGCTTTTAATTTGCCTTGAATGATCATCATTCTAATCCGTAATGGTAGGCCTAATGCTTAATTGCTCACATTTAAAAATTTTATGGTATTTTTATATTTAAAAAAGTTTTGTTATTTTTTCGAAGTTTTTGTTTTGTTCATGTTTATGGATGGTAATTTCCGCCTTTGATAACTATGCTCATCAAATCATGCACCTAATCTTACCCTCTCAACATACGCCTTTCTACAAACTAATCAAATCTTTATCGACAAAGTTCATCAAATCATGTCCCTACTTCTACCCCTCTGACTGCAATTTTGATAATTTTCTCACAAGCACATGCTCGTTTTCAAAACCGGAAAAAAATGTTAACAAGGGAGGTATCCCAACTCAAAGTAAAATTTTGAACCCAAACAAAAAAAAATCGAAAGATCGTCATAACAGGATCCCGTATCCAAAATTTCATGAGCTGAAATTCATTTCTCGATTTTTAGCGAATTTTTGAAATTTCAAAATTATCTCCGCCCTGCAAAATATGAAAATTTGATCTAATGAACGAAAAAATCTGAAATTTGTTATATACCCTATTTTTGACCTCCTGAATCGATTGGAAGCGGTTTCGAGACATTTCGGAGCCGCTTCCAATCGATTTGGGAGGTCAAAAATAGGGTATATAACAAATTTCAGATTTTTTCGTTCATTAGATCAAATTTTCATATTTTTCAGGGCGGAGATAATTTTGAAATTTCAAAAATTCGCCAAAAATCGAGAAATGAACTTCAGCACCTGAAATATTGGATACAATACGGGGTCCTGTTATCTGATGTACTTTCGATCGATTTTTCTTACGATTACATGAAAAATTCATGACAAACTTTTTATATTTTTTGGGGAGAGGGAAGAGGTGCGATGAATTGCAAAGAAATTTTTTAATTTTTCAGCCCCGAAAAATCCAGATTTTCATTCGCATGATTTGGTAGACACCCTGACATAATTTGTTCCATTCTTCAAAACTTTATAATTTTGCTTTAAAATAATATGTAGTTTTCCCTTTTTATTTTTTTTTCTGAAATAAATTCAAGTTTTCAAGTTTTTGTGCGGGGGGGGGGGGTCAAAAGTTTTTAGAATTGAATTTGAGTAGTTTTTGTGGCTGAACAGAAGGTATCTAAAAATCTCGTAAGAAGTAGTGATTTTAAAAAGAAATACCTCATGATTTATGAACATCATTATGTAAAAGGTCGGGAAAACCTGGAAAAGTCAGGTAAAATCATATCTGAAATAATTGTGGACGCTCTGAAAATTGAAGAAACTGAATTGATTGAAGCAAGTAACGAAATTCGGGATAAATTAGATACAGTAATGAAAAGTGGCATTTGTAAAGTAGAAGAAAATCGTACCAAAATGAATAATTTGTAATTTTAATTGTATTTATGGAGTAATTATGAGTACTTAACGTTTGTTGTACGTGTAGTAGGTAATATGAAGAGGAAATTAATTTTTTTTCAAAATTTGTGTTTGTTGTTTGATGTTTACTGTTTAGTATCCTAATTCGACTCGAGAAGTTAATTTTTCTTTGTAAAATTTCCCTACAATTGGATCTAAAAAGTGTTTCTACTTATGGTAAGAAAATGGATCTTCGACATCGGAGGTCGCAAAATTCGCGAACGAAACAACTCAAGAGGTTAGGTTACCTAATCGCTACTTATTACTACCCCCCCCCCCCCCCCCCAGATAGGTCTAAATAACAATAATTAGTTTCAGAGTAACAGTACTTATTAGTCCAGCCATTTTAGGAGTTGACCCCCCAAAAATTAAATCCTGATTTTTTTTCGCGTTTTACTTTTGTAATGTTCCACTACACAACATACTAAATGGACACCCCACAACCCTCCACTACCACCAGGGGAGGGGTAAATGTCTGCTAAAAACCGAGTTTTCGTGAATATCTCCTCAAATAAGCCTCAAAATTGAAAAATAATTATGAACAATCTTGTTCTACGTGTAATTTCCTATCAGAATGTTTTTTGTTTTTTCGAAAACACCCACTTCTTTGCCCAAAAATTGAGGGTGAAAAACGTCTATTTTTCCAATACCTATTTACAGTATTTTTGGAAATGATGGGAATACGAAGTTGAAAGTACCCAAAATTATACCAGTGAAGAGTAATTTTTTTATACATGCTGGTCGGGTATTTCAAAAAAAGTCACCGCAAGAATTTCAACCCCTTCCATTAATTATAAGGGAGGTTATTGCAGTATTCAATAACATCTCTTATAATTATTAACGGTAGGGGTTGAAATGGTTGTTTTCGAAAAAAAACGAACCGGTCTGATAGTAAATTACACGTAGAACATGATTGTTCATAACCATTTTTCCATTTTGAGGCTCATTTGAGGAGATATTCATAAAAGTTTTGATTTTTTCAAAAAAATGCTGTAAATTGTTGAAAAATAGGCGTTTTTACCCTTAATTTTTGGTCAAGGAAGTGAGTGTTTTTGAAAAAACAAAAAAACTTTCTGATAGGAAATTACACGTAAATAAGATTGTTCATAACTATTTTTCAATTTTGAGGCTTATTGGAGAAGATATTCACGAAGAACCGGTTTTTAGCAGACATCTACCCCCCCCCCATGGGGAAGCGGAGGGTTGTGGGGTGTCCATTTTAGTATGTTGTGTAGTGAACCATTACGAACGTAAAACGCGAAAAAAAGAAATCAGGATTTAATTTTTGGGGGGTTTGGTACATTTTTTTCTCTTATTTGCCTGTAGACTATATGAACAAGTTTGAAAATGTCAAAATGTTGCAAATTTCTCTATAAATATAAATTTATTCTCACTAAAGTTAAATTAACAAAATAATTTTCGGTACACTGGCAACATACTATGAACATAGTTCAACTCTCCAAAGATTTTCAGGCTTTAATCAGGTTCAGTGGTAGTAATGGTGTGATGTTTTCACGTACGTTTTTTCGAATTTGCGAACACTAGTGTATATTTGGGGTTTACTGCTACCTGCTACTCGTTGCGATGCTTTCTTTTGCATTCGATAGCCCAGTCAACTGTAGAATTATGGTAACTAGCCATCGCGTAGTTGTTAATCTTGGGACTCTTATCTTTCCAAGTCATAAATGCAGCACTTCCGATTTTCTTTCCGACTTCGATGAATCCATTTGGACTGATTCGAATCCAGAATGGACGCCATTCGTTAGGTGATAAGATATTTTTTTCATATACATAAACCGCATTAATTCTGTGCCTCAATGGTCGAATTACTGAATACGAATTTCCACTTGCTCCTAGCACTATCTCATAAGCTCGCTGATTGACTTTTGTTGGTTCTACTGTCGGAGAGAAAATAATATGAGCATCTGCTTCAGCTTTTACGTAAAAAGGTAGAAAAATATTATTTCCAACTCGAACTTCATGAGTAATCAGAAAAGTAGCGTCGTAGTCAGATTTGGTGGTTGTTAGTTTGACACATTGAGTGAGGTCTGTAAATCGAAAGTGAATGATATGAGGCACTTGGCACATTAATTAAGCTCATATGCTCATAAAAATTTTATTTTAGATTGACTTCGAATAAGTAAAAAAAATCTAGTGACATTAAAGATAGTCTGATGAGTAAAAAAAAATAATTGAAAGGTGGTTGTTGGGTTATGGAGTTTATGTGTGTTTAACTGAATTGAGGATGATTGGATTGAGGGGATGATATGAAGATGATTTTGTGTACAGGTTAAATATTTGAAATTTCCCGAAATCGAATTTCAACTTCCTTATTCAGAATGCCTATTTTATGAAGCAGGAAAAAAAGTCAGGGAATTTTGACTATGAAAAGGACTGAAAAAAAAACATTTGGATCAAAGCAAAATTTTCTAAAATTCGTAATTTTCGCTGTAAGTCGGTAGATACTTTATTTTTTACCTCCCGAATCGCTAGGAATACCCTTGAATAATTGCAGTATAAAATTATTCTTAGTACATAGAAATCAAGGCCACCTTTACTAATGAACTTTTCACTTTTTTTTAATGCTGGAAAATTCCATAATCTTCTATGAAGCCTCCAAAACTTCTCGAATTGATTGGAAGCAAGGTGTAAATGTTATTTTTGACCGTCGAAAATAGCATTTACACCAAATTTCAGCTTTTTTCGTTGATTAGATCTTTTCATTTTTGCCGGGAAATGGTGTAATTTTGAAATTTCAAAAATGCGCCAAAATTCGAGAAATGAACAGAACTTTACCTTAGTTCCTGAAATTTTGGATATGGGATTCTTTTATGATACCTTCCTTGTGAATTTCTTCACACTCAAAAAAAAATATTAATAAATTTTATTTTAAAAAATAATAACGGGGCACCATTCAAAGAGTTGGCAAAATTTAATCTAAAAATAATAATATTTATCAAGATATTTGGTAAAATTTATCATTCAATAATAAATTTTACCAAATACTTGGTAAAGTTTATTATTGAATGATGAATTTTACTAAATATCTTGATAAATATTATTATTTTTATATTAAATTTTGCCAACTTTTTGAATGGTGCCCCCGTTATTATTTTCTAAAATAAAATTTACTAATTTTTTCAACATTTTCTATTATTATTTTTTTGCTTGCAGCATAAAAATTTTGCAATTGAATTTTTTCCCAATTTAAACTTTATATGGTTTACTTCTATTCAAAAATGATTAAGTATTAACTAAAATTCTGCAAAGTAAATAAATTCTATACTCACTCCCATTGTTTTTTTTAGGACAGTGAAAAGCCCAATTCACTGTACAGGGTTGGTGTTCGTAACTATAACTACTAAATCCGTAATGATGAATTGGCATAGGTCTTTCATCCTTCCATGACATAAAAGCCGAACTTCCTACTTCCTTGCCGACTTGGATTAATCGGTTCGAATTTATTCGAATCCAAAACGGACGCCATTCGTCGGGTGATGAGGTTTTACTTTCGAAATACTCGGCCATTTCGAATGTATTTAATCGAATCTTTGATGATGAACTGTTTTCAGAACTTAGAATAATTTCATACGTATCTTTTTCAGTTGTTGAGAATAGTTTGATCGAAGCGTAGCTGGCACTTTTCACGTAAAATATCAAAAATAAATCGAGTCCATCGCGATGTTTTTTAGTTATCGGGAAGCTAGAGGTATATTTGTAGGTATTGGTTCGAAGTTTGGTGCATCGAGTAGTGAGATCTGTATGAATAGAAACACCGCATCAAATTTTTCCTTTTTTACAAATTTAACTCATAATTACTTATAAAAATTGATGATACAAGGAAAAGCACTGATGAAAAGAATTTTTTTCGTTACTAATGCAATCAAAACAAAATTGACGTTTCTGAATTTCTTAAAGAAATGGTCGTTAACTTCACGCGTTTTTAAAATAAAATGGAATTTCAGTCAATTCGTTTCTTTGTGGTCAAGATCTCAAAATTATCATTTCATTCGTTTACTTATAATCTAAGATTTTATTGAATAAATTATAGGTTATTGACTTACCCGTCTCGTTGATTTCACTTTTTCCATAAACGTAACTAATAATTGCTAATGTTGCTGAAATTTTATGAAAACTTGAGAATGAAAACATCGTCGTTTTTCTTCCAATGAATCGTTGAGTAACGTTGAAATGGAACTGCTTGCAGGCCCTTCGGTTAATAAAAACGAGGGGTAGTAGTTAAAAATAAACTTTATGTGTTCGCATGATGATAAATTTAAAATAAGATAGATTAGTTGAAAATTAATTTCTGGTAATAATTATAAATACTTTTTAGTTTGATCAATGTAGAAATTGAATTGTAGATGTACAGAATTTATGATCTCTACTCCGCATCCGTGAGATACATAATGTTCCTTTTCAAACTCTTTGGATATCTTATCAAAGTATAGCTATATGGAGTAGGAATTATCGCTCATGAAAAATACGAAAGATAATTCGAATGAAAAATTATATAAATCTTGACGCAAGGACAGTAACAGACCTCTCAGTAGTTTTCTGGCTTCATACGATGAAGTACGTAATGAGGGGGAGCGGGGAGGGATGTTGATCGAATCAAGTGGTGAAATTGGGAGTTGACATCGCATCGGTTAAAATTTTGAACATTTCTCAATTTTCTGTCTGGGGATTTTTTTTTCATTTTTAAAATTGAAATGCTTTCGAAAATTTCGAGATAATTTTTCTAAAAATGATAATTATTAACTTGAAAAAAAATTTAAAAAGTTGTCGAACAATATCAGCGGTTTTTAAAATTTTTATAAAGCCTCTGAAAAAATCAAACTGTAAAAGTGCATACCTACAAGAGTATTTACGTCGCTGAATCTTTTGGTTTGAAATGTTGCAATATTTTACCATGTTTTTCCTGCTTAAAATACTTCTTGATCGTCTGATATCCCGGGACCGAGCTAACATTTTCTTTTTGATGTCTCGGTGTAATTTTTTCAAATGTTTTGTAATCATACGACTCGAAAACTGTAAAAAACTCGAAAAAACTTTAAAATTGGGACTATTGTTGCACCTCCTACTCCTCCCCTTGAAGACGTGTGAAGCTCGAATGCGAGTCAATAAATCGGGTTTGATCTCTAATATCCAAATATCGTATTGAAAATTCATTTCTGACCGTTGTGTGAGGTGTAGGAGCAAAAAACTGCGTTTTTGAGGTATTTTTCGTAAATATTGGTAAATAGGAGGGATATTAATTCGAAATGACATCGAAATTAAAATTTAAAATTTAAAAATCCAGTAGTTATCAAAGTGGTTGAAAAAAACCATAAAATGTTTTAAAACATGTTTTATACGCTGAATTTTCAACATACCTACATGAAAAGTAATTTTTGAATAATCAATCATTTCAAAAAAAAAATATATTTTGATTTGAAAAAACACATTTTGTACAACACTGCTTCTAAATTCATATCCATTGGCGGCATCTACACTACAGCAGTGCTGCGCTTGCTGTACATGGGCAAATTCCATGTACAGCATGCTGTACATGAGAAAACTCGCTGTACATGCACACGGAAAACCGGGAAAAGTCAGGAAATTTTGGAATTTTTCGAAAATCCTAAAAAAGGATAAATCATTTAGAAAAGTGTTTCTTCGATTATTTTATTATAAATATTTCAAAAAATTTCGCCCTCGCTCCGCTCGGGCCAAATTATTACATCTTTTATCTAATTATTTTATTCGTCATTTTTTGTTGGCCATAATGTACTTACAATAAAATTGATAGGTATTCAAAATGCATGTCTTTGTTCATTAAATTATGAATTATTCAAAAAAAAATTTCCCTCGCTATGCTTGGGGTAATTTACACTTTTTCCTTCTACAGACTTTGTTTAAAATCTGAAGTTTTTTGGAAACTTACTTTTTAATGAGCTATGATGAGAAAGAAATGCCATGATGCCCTTGATCACGATGTTGAAAAAAAGGGAGGGAATGGAACAGAATTTGAAATTATTGGCCATATTTTGGAAAATATGAATGATGAAAACGTGGTGAATTTTCGTCTTTTGAAGATTTTTTTTCGCAAGAATTTTAGCCCTCGCTTTGCTCGGGCTCAACACATTTGTTTATTTCCATAAAATTGTTTATATTTCACCTCCTCATTAACTTTTTTATTTATTGGTACAAACTAAAAAATTTCAGGGGATTGCGTGAATTTAATAATTTGAGGCATGCGTTTTTCATTTTTTTTTTGGGGGATTTTTGAATTTTCAGCCCGGAAAAATTCGAATTTTCATTTTGCTTAATTTGGTAGACTCCTTGGCATAATTTGTTTCATTTTTCAAAACTTAATTTTGCGTTGTAATACTTAGTTCTTCCTTTTTACTTATTTAAAATTTTTTCTGTAGGTAATAAATTCAAATTTTCAAATTTTTGTGGTGAGGGAGAGTTGGATAGACTCAAAAAATTTCAGAATTGAATTTGAATACCTATGTTTTTGGCCCGAAGAGGAGCATCTAAAGATCTCGTAAGAAGTATTAGTGATTTTGAAAAAAAAATTGTTAGACCTTGTGCATTTTATATCATTTTTATACAAAATTTAAGGATGTAAGTACATCACGTGAAAAATTACCCCCCCCCCCCCGTTTCGAATATTACCTATATTTAAAAGGTCTGGAAAACCTGGAAAAGTCATCGGCGGGAGGACCCTCGCGTTCGACTATTGGAAAGGTTTTTTTTGCTGTACATGGAAAGAATCCAAGTTGCCGCCCCTGTTCATATCCGAAGTTACTTTTACCTGTACTTATGTGAAAATTGAGGCTGTTGGGGGGGGATGCAAACCCTTTTACACTTCCTTAAAGGGTTCAGTCTTAAGGTACGGGTGAGAGGTAACGCTGTATATGAATTCGGAAGTCCAAAATACGTGTCAAGGGATACCTCTCTCGAAAATAATAAAAATTTGTCCCTTCGCATCTCTCTCGGGAGCCCAGTTTTCAACGAGGGTTAAACTGCTATGATTCCAATATTTAAACTTTGGATCACTAAAAATCGCATTTGAGTCTACTCCATGCCTCGCCATATTTCTTTACATGATTGAAAATTTTCTAAAGGATTTCTTCAGTATTGCGTCTGAATATGCGAAATTGTTTTAGATCTGTACGTTCGAAATTATTCAACTTTTATTATCAGTATGAATGACGGGTTAAAAATACAATTTCCTACCTTTGAATATAATGTATACCTTTCTTTTATTATGGCTTTTGGGACAGCGGAAAGCCCATTTTATTACATTACTGAATACAAAATACATGATTGGCATAGATCTTTCATCTTTTTGTGGCATAAAAACAGAACTTCCTATTTCTTTTTCTACTTGAATTAATCCATCTGAGCCATATTCGAGCTTAATCGGATCCAAAATGGACGCTATTCATTCGATGATACCTAATTATTTTTCTCTCAAAACAGTTCGTCATTTCACATTTCAGGATATGTGACGTGTTTTGCGATAGCATATACCATGTGTTGGAAAAGCATTTTTAGCAGGAGAGGCAAAAAATCGAATTGGGTCGAAAAAATCGATTTTTTTGTGATTTCGTATACTATGAATCCTTATCTACGTTTTCTTGTTCAAAAACTCCTATTCATAAAATCGATTTTGACTTTTTTGGCTGATTCGATAGTGTTTTTTTTGCCTTTCGAACAAAAAAAAATTGGAAAAGGAAAATGTGGTTGTAGTGGTGTAAAGTGACCTAAAAAAGAAGAAAAAAATATGCCATTACCTTGATAATCGACATAATTATGCATAAAAGTGAAAAAGTGGTACATAAGCTTTAAAGCTCAAATTCTCCAAATTTTGGTTTTTTCTGCGATGCAAAAGCACAAACTTCAAAATTCAATTGTGGGAAGAGATTTCAACCTTTCTCGGAGATTTTTTTTTCATTCGAAAGGTAAAAGATGACTCTATCCAATGAGCCAAAAAAATCGAAATAGATTTTTCCGATATATGGTATGTTATCGCAAAACACGTCACATATGGTACCCGGTCGTACCTACTCGGTTCGTCATAGTTATTTTATACGTTTGTTTATCGGGATTCGTAGCTGATGGGGCGATGAAAAATTCCTGATAATTTCCTGTCCAACTATAATCAACCGTTCCAACTCGACTCTTTTCCTCTCCAGACTCGATCTGCTTTTTATGTGTAGAATATCCTTCATGTTACGTGTTTATGTTATGAGCATGGTGTCCATTCTCTGGAAAACCGGAAAAATCGGGAAAAGTCAGGGAATTTTGATGTCTGGAAAAGTCAGGGAATTTTGGAATTTTCTCTGGAATATTTCGAAAATCCAAAAAAAAAGATAAATCATTTAGAAAAGTGTTTCTTTGCCTATTTTATTATGAAGTTTTCAAAAAATGTCGCCCTCGCTTCGCTCGGGCCAAATTATTTTGTCTTTTGTCTGGTTTTTTTTTTTTCATTTTTCATTTATTCAAAATGCATGTCTTTTATCCATTAAATTATGAATCATTCAAAAAAAAATTTTACTCGCTATGCTCGGGGTAATTTACACTATGTCTTTCTACAGAATTTATCTAAAATCCAAAGTTTTTTGGAAACTTACTTTTTAATGAGCTATGATGAGAAAGGAATGCCATGATGCCCTTGACCACGATGTTGAAAAGAAGGGGAGGATGGAACAGAATTCAAAATTAGTGGCCATGTTTTGAAAAACATGTATGAGGGAAAAGTGGTGAATTTTCATCTTTTGAAAATCTTTTTACACAAAAATGTTTGCCCTCGCTTCGCTCGGGCTCAACACGTTTATATATTTCCATAAAATGATTTATGGTGATTTTACCATTCTGCATAATTTATCTACGCCTTATGATTTATGGATATCTCTCCAGTAGCATTGCCAAAAAGGTAGTTAAGGAGGGAATGGAATTTTTGAAAATTTTTTCCCAAGAAAGTCTTGAAAAGCTAAAATTTTACCTTTTTTTTTCAACGTTTCTCTCGTCTATATGGGCGTTTCTATAGACTCTGGACTTCTCTTCCCTAATATTCCTCTCATGTCACCAGGCTAATTTCATTTTTTTTTTATTCCTCGTAACTATGTTATGGTACCTATTGTTCATGAAATACTCACAAACACATTTCGAATTTTATTTGTCGCATTTCATTATGGATAAAAAATATTTTTTTAACGCTTTGTAGGTAACATTTTTACGAATTCTCTGCTTGGTATTTTTTACATTTAATGTTAATGATAAATCGATGATTATTATTCAATCAATTCTATTTTTATTATAAATTTCATACAGTTTCTGTTACTCATAGATTATTTATAAATAGTTTAAAAACGATGATACATTTTTAATTAGATAAGATACCTTAATGTAGACACTGAATACGAAGTAAGTACTGGCAATTGCGTGAAAACGAGTCCAGTATGTTTCATTTGCTGTCTACTTTTTCGATTCGGGTTTTTTTGTGGTAGAATTATCAGAGGTAGGATTTGTTGATGGAGTTTTAGTGGTAGGATTTTCAGAGACAGAATTTTCAGAGACAAAATTCTTAGTGGCAGGATTTTCAGAGACAGAATTTTTAGTGGTAGGATTTTCAGAGACAGAATTTTCAGAGACAGAATTTTTAGTGGTAGGATTTTCAGAGACAGAATTTTTAGTGGTAGGATTTTCAGAAGCAGTACCGTCAGTGGAGGATACTTTCGTATCAGTCTTCTGTAGATCCATTTGTATTTGTTCACGGTTAGGATCTGGAAAAAATAATTTAACAAATAATTATGTATCGATATCGTGATCATTTCGAATTTTCAATCAAACGAACTCGCCAATACTCGCGTATACAGGCTGTGTCATTTTTAGTGTTACCTAAATATAAAGATTTTTGAATGTATTTAAGAAAAATAAACAATGTTTAAGGAGCCCTCCTATACCCAAAAATGGGTGAGCAGATTATCCCAAAGGGATTCCAACTGCTAAGCACAATAAAAAAAATTACGTAGGACAAAAACTAGAAAAATTATTCGCATAACATTGAAAACTGATTTTTTGAGGTTTTTAATGCTCCCGAATCTTTTAATAGGGTTATTAAGTACATACGTATAATCTCAAAACTCAAAACTTGACTCACAGGATGAAACGGAATGTCAAAAATTAATAATTTTTTGCCAAATAAGTAGTCATAAATTTTGGGCTAATTTTCGTATTTTAAACGGTCAATTTACAGGTTTAGGTTCGAATGGATTCAGGGAGCCAAAGGATATTTTAATACCTCACTCAATAAATTTGGAATATTTTCAATTTTGATTCCATTCCATTCCGAGGTCGACTTCAACAGTTTGAATTTAAGTTGACAAAAAACATGGATTTGATTACTTCACCCCACAAGTCCAATTTTAATCCGACCCCACCCCGAGCCGAAGGTCAATTTTAGGTTGTGAGGTCAAAATAACTCCAAAAATGGATTCAAATGTTCTAAAATCTCTATCAGAGTCATGCTTTAATGATTTTTCGAGCTTTTTCCCCTAATTTTTTCTTATTGTGTTTTGCAATTTAATTAGACTCGGCTCATCTTGGGATCAGAAAATTTTTGAAAAAGTATTTTCTGATTCGAAAAACTCCGAAAAATTGAATGCCGCTAATCCCAAAGCGCTTTCTTTTTTCGTATGCCGGGGATGGAGGGATTAAAAGCTTAGGTACCTAGAGCTATAAATGATTCGTCCATTATTTGGGATTTGCATTAGCATAATCGAATAGAGTTGAGCGCTTAGAGCAACATTCGAAGGTACAAATTAGACTCGTCGATTATATAAAAAAACTAGTCGATTCATCGATTACAAAAATAGTCGAACATTGAAAATGTCTGTAATCGATCGATTAAATTTAGTAATCGATTATTAATAATCGTTGGCAAGTACAAAAAATTTTGGGAAAAAATACGTTCCAAATGATGTTGAATTTTTATCATTTTTAATATCATTTCAGTTGTCAGAGGGGACTGACATCATTCAAGATAATCGATTATTTCATTACATAATTGGTCGATTATAAATAATCGATCGCTTAATCGACATCGAATATTTTTCAAAATGTTTTGTCGATTATTAAGAAAAAATAAACGATTAGGTACCTGTAATAGACAGCTCTAATATAAATACCTAACCTATATAAACTGACCTTGTATGCGTTTGATATTCCGTCTGGTATATTTTAAATGTATGGTAGTATTAGCCGTAGTCGAAATCATAGTTTCGTTTAGATCAAAAAATAATGATGGTACATTTGGGGAAGAATCCTTTGAAAATAAAAACATGGAGTATGAATATATTTTGTGCGTAGAGTGATATCCAGTGGTTAATCGTAAATTTTATGTTACTTCGTCACTTACGTTAGAAGCAATGAATGTAATATCTTCTCCCAAAAATCCCAATTTTATTGGACATTTTAATAGAGGTCTATACGGAGAATCTCCTTCGGGTAGACACGATTCTAGCTTTATTTTGTAATTCTTCTCCCATGTCACTATACCATCAGGTGATATGGCCACGTCACCAGAATCCACTAATGTGAAACTGTAGGGAAAATTTTTCATCGTTAAATGTCTTTTTTTTTTCTTGCAATCGAATTGTCATAAAGCGTTAAATAGTATTATTCATTAATACTTACTTGTGTATGACAACAGTAGGTTTTGTTACTCTTGCGAAGTTTACTTTTAATTCCTTGAAATCGGATTCTGAGGAATTCCAGGGCAACTTATCTTCTTTCCAAGTCTAATCAATTAAAAAGGAAGGTAAATGAGAATTATTTTGGATACTTGTTCGAATAAGAAGCAAACGATAGTGAAAAAAGTTGAAATAACTTGTATTCCACCGAAGTTGCCATGCGATTCAAACAAATTTTGAACACTGAAATGTTGTAGATACGGACTGATGAGATCCAAGTCACCTCTTGCAGCTTCACCTTTATTCAATATACTCCGCACTACACAAATACATGATTTGAGAATACGAACATAAATTTGGAATTGGAAAATTTTTCAGGGATAAATTCGATTTTGAGAGTACTTGACATGGCGTATAAAATGACCACTCATTCAATGACTGATTCTTCTTGCATAGAGGGAGTGGAATGGAGGGGAGGTGAGAGAATTTTTAAAACAGTATTTTGTACTACGCACTGAATACATTCAATATCGAGTTCATTTCTTTTGATTTTCCTTTATTTTTGCTTCTTCCTCTTGGACCCCCTTTTTCAAAGAGCCGGGAGAGAAATGGAGGGAAGAAAAAATTGTAAAATTCCATTGAACTCTACTCACTGAGTTATTCAATGTCGAGTTCATGGCTTCAGTGTTCTCTCATTTTTTGCCCCCTTCCCTCATAACCCTTTTTTCAAAGATCTGCGGGAGAGGAATGGGGAGTAAGGAGTTCATTATTTTTGAAAATGATGTGGGAGAAAGGGAGAAGTCTAGTTTTTGGCTTGCTGATGATTTTTGATTAAGGCTGTACATCACTGAAAAGTGAAAACATACCAACTAGTACAATCTAGTTTTACTTACAATTTCTCGAAGTGATGCCAGATTTTGTGTTTTGGGTTTTCAGCACGCATCTTAGCGGCTCACTTTCTTAGGGTGTTTGTCACTTTTTTCGACTTCAGTCGTTTTTGGTTACTTTTTACGTCTAAAATATTACTTTGGTTACTTTTCCCCCTCAAAAGCCATTTTTTCTTGCACTTCCAGGCAAAAATTCAAATTTTCACGTAGAAATTGCTATTTTTCAAAATTCCTCAAGAGACAAATGAAAAAAAGTGATTTTTGCTGGTTATCGGGAAACCCAAGAAAAGTTGCAAAAGAATCGAAAAGATTTTGACACATTAAAAAAGTCTTTAGCCGAAGCCCAGGAAAAAGTGGCTGAAAAAAGAAAAACATGCGACGAAATATTTTTGTTAACTCATGAAAAATTGAAAAAAACCACCGAAAAAAACGATCGGAAAAAAATTCACCGAGAAAGCCGAACAGATTCAACGGAAATTAAATGATAAGATGAACGCTTGTACGTATTACGAGTTTTGAAGTGAAAATGAAAAAAAAGGAGTAATGTAAGCTTTGTTCCAAAAATTTGCCCAGTCAAATGTTTTCCGTTTCAGAAAATTTTTTCAGATTTTGGAAGTCGATCTCATCGATCTGAAAAAAATGTTATGTCGAAATTTTAATTTTTTTATCATCTTGCGTTTTTTTGTTCGCTCCTACTTTTAATATAATAACTTACCTAATAAGTATGTAAGTAATTTTTTTTCTCTATCAAAATTGTTACTCACATTTTTTTCTGTGTAAAATTTTTTAATCTTATCCTAGAATTTTTTTCAACTTTTAAAATTCTTTCTTCTTCTGTTACTGTGAAAATATTTAAAATGTGCGTATTATTTGAAATTATCCCCAGTTCGAAAAGTTTGTTCTTTTTCTGTATTGAAATTTTCACATTTCTTTCAAGCAGATGGCAACAATCTCATCCGTAACTGTAGTCAGCTGTCAAAATTGTTTTTCAAATGAAAGGTTACCGTGTATAAAAAGAAAAAGATTCCAACTTTGAAAAAAAAAACAATAACCAAGTTTTTAAATATTTTCACAGTAACAGATGAAGAAAGAATTTTAAAAGTTTGAAAAATTCTAGGATAAGATTAAAAATTTTAACACAGAAAAAAATTTGAGTAAAAATTTTGATAGAGAAGAAAAAAATTCAAAATCAGAAAAAAATTATTCACATACTTATTAATTAGGTATTATATTAAAAGTAGGAACGAGCAAAAAAACGCAAGATGATGAAAAAATTGAAATTTTGACAGAAATTTTTTTTCGGATCATTAAGATAAACTTCAAAAATCTGAAAAAATATTCTGATTCTAAAATAATATGAAGTTTGACGAAAAACGCATTAAAAGATACAGAACAAGTTGAACGAAGTATTTCCAACATCATCCGAGGTGATCCGAAGATTTGCACCGGAAAAAAAATTTAGTGGACTTGATTTAGGGTCTAGTTACTTTTGGTTATTTTTTGATCACTTTTTGCTCAAAAAAAGTTACAAAAGTTACTTTTTTCTTTAAAAATTTCACCATGATGCCTTGTTTTGATTTTTTGTAAAAACCTATTTTTTTGTTTTGCCCTTATGCAAGGTGTCTATCGGTCGCGAAAGTCGCGAAAAAGTCGCGAATTTAGATTTAGATCGCTGAAGTCGCGAAAAAGTCGCGAAATTGACCTAAAATTAATCAAAAAGTCGCGAATTTTTCCGAAATTACTTCCATTTTTTTCGCCTTTTACAAAACAGAAGAAGTTAAGAAATTTAAACTTTTTGAACATTTTTTCTAAAAATTTTCGCCCTCGCGTCGCTCGGGCTCATAAATTTTGAAAACCCATTCTTAAATTATATACCTCTTCATCCTCTTCCCTTCTATTTTAGACAATTGAATATTTTGAAGCGGAAAAATATATTCTTGTGGGAGACTAAGTAGCGATCACGATTGGGAATTTCAAAGGTAATATTGTGTCCATTGTCAGGAAAATTTAAAATAATTGGCGAATTTTGGAATTTTCTAAGGGATGTTTTAAAGGAGAAAACCATTTGGAAATATCTTTTTTTGCTGTTTTTTAAATAAATTCTTCGAAAAAATTTCGCCCTCGCTTCGCTCGGGCCAATCTGCTAATATTTCAAACTTTCCATGAATTTATTTCTCAATAATCATTCAACAATTATATCCGTTCTAACATGATTTTTCGTAAAATTTTCACCCTCGCTTCACTCGGGCAGTAACTACTTCTCTTCTTTACCATAAAATAACTCACTTCTGGAAAATTTTTGTGAAAAATTGTATTTTTTCAAAATTAAAGACGTATTTTCTTCCGCGTATAAACTTTTTTCTATAATAAATTTGATCTCGTTGATGGGGGGGGGGGGGGGGGCGGCGGTGTCAAATTGAGAGGTAGATACTACCGAGTGCTCGATTAATTCTGGCTCCCCCCGATACTTTTTATGTCAAAAATCGTAAGTTAGCTACACTTCGTTCGATTTGTTTAATTCAAAGAAGTATTGTCAACTTACGATTTTTGACATAAAAAGTATCGGGGGAGCCATAATTAATCGAGCACCCGGTAGATACCTTAAAAAAAGGTTGCGAAAAAGTCGCGAAATTTGATTTTTTTAAATTGATAGACACCCTGTTATGCTTATTCGTTATTAGAATACATGAAAAAAAAATACTAAAAGTATTAAGGACGAACCTTTGACAATGGGACGAACCTAGTAAACGTTTCTCTTTCATATGAAACCAAAACATCATAAATATCTTCCATAGAAATTAATTGGCGAGCGATAATGTTGAAAATGAAGCGGGGGGGGGGGGGATTGGAACGAGCGGTTTTTACATATGGCGATCATAAACCTCCCCTTCCTCAAAATGGGGGAAGAGTGCATTTTGCCCCCTGGCGACCCTTCTTGTTATGTCAATACTCTCAAAATCGAGTTCATCCCTGAACATTTTTATAATTCCATTTTTATGCTAGTATTCTCAAACCACTCGTCTGTGCACTTGCCAGTAGGTACTTTTTTGAAAAAAGGCGGGGTTACAAGAGGTGATTTTGATTTCTCAGTTCACGTACATTTCTGTGTCAAATAATTTTTGAATCTCATTACAACTTTAACGGAGTATAAAATCTTCTTACCGTGCTAATTGTTACATTTATGTCCAATGAAACGCCATTCTGAAAAAATTTCATTTTTATGATGGTTTAGTGTTTGTATAGGTAGCTTAGGTACTTAAAATATTTTAATATCTTTAGAATGAAAAATGACTGTTGTCTATCGGCTTAGACGAACTCACCACGATGGCTGAATGACTTTTGAACGTAATATTCCTAGGTTCGCGAGAATCTGATATTGTATAGTTTGCAAATAGTTCCTTCTCAAGCTCGGTCGCGTCTGAAATAGTAAGTATTTTAAATGCAGTGTAATTGATTGATGAAACGTTAATGTTGATAAATGGAGAAGACAAAAGAATTGATGAAAATGAAGAAAAAAGGGGTAGTTCTTGGTTCCTGGGTATCAGTTTCGATAGATTTTGAAATTGATTATGTCACAGTGTGAAAGTGTTTCGCTTCGAAAACTCGCAATTGTTGCTCAACTTCAGAATATAATGTACTCATGTACTTGTCTTAGAGGAAGGTTTCTCCCGAATAAATTGCATTTTCGTAACAGCAAGGAATCAATAAATGAAACTTTAAATGTTCAATTTACAAGATTTTTTTGTTCAATTTTGAAAAAAAATTAGTCGTTTTTCACGGTTCTATAATTTTTATTCGATACGTCTGTCATGAGATTTTGATTTTTTAGAAACGATAGCTATTGATTCAGTCGACGAAACGGAGGTAGGTACAGGTTAAAGTTGATTTTCTATCGAAATGCTATCAAATCTGATTGTACTGACCTTACATAATATTTATGTACCTACCTATCAATTTATCAATATGTACTTACTCTTGATTTTCTGGGAGCAAGGAAGAGCCCAGTTTACTTTAGAATTTTTAAAACCCGCGAATCCATAGTGTTTAATTGTCATACGGTTAGGATTTTCCCACGTCAATGCTGCACTTCCGTTTCCCTTTCCAACCTGGATTTCCTCACTCTTATTTTTCGGAATTATTCGGATCCAGAATTCACTCAAGTCGTTACTTAACATCATAGATTTTTCAGCTGTTTCCTTCTCTTTTTTAACGCCTGTTCGTGCTGATCGAATTGACGAACGCGTATTTCCGTCAGATCCTAGTACGATTTCATAAGCTGGAGCATTCTCCGTGGTCGGTTGACCCTCCGGCTCCGGAGAAAAAATTATGTGGGCATCTCTGTCGCCCTTTACATAAAATGTCAGAAAAATTCCGCTTTCATTTTGTATTTTGTCGATTTCAAACGTTTCAGAGTAATCGTATTGGCTGGTTGTAAAACGCTTGTTGATGCAAGTCTTTATATCTACAAAAAAGTAAATAAATGTAGCATATTTTTAAAAAAAATAAAGAACTTGTACACTTGAAATATTATGATAGTAGGCCTACGAAAATATCCTCAAGCGTTTGTCTGCCATGTAAAAAAAGCGAGATTTTCAAACTAGATAGAGAATTCCGTCTAAGAATTCGCAAAAAGGTGAGAAATTATAGGTACAAGAAATTTGAACATTACAGGGCGTATTCTAAGTAAATTTTTGACCTTCACAAACATAGTTTCATTGAGAAATTGTTTACGTTTTATTGGTTCCGTAATACCATAGGCGTCGGAAAGTGGGTACAAGGGGTACATTGTACTCCCCATCCTGATGGGGTACAAAGTATCATTTGTACCCTTTCCCTTCTTAAATCACATCAGATAGGCATTTTTAAAGCATTAAAACATGGGGAAAAAATGTTGTTTTGGGTATTAAAAACTCAAAATTTTTCAACACTTCGTTCGGACATAAATAAAATCAGAACGAAGGTTAAGATAGGCGAATCTGCCTCCGAGCTGAAATTCGAAACTAACCGATAGAAGTTGGTTCTTATGGTCTGAAAACCTTGCGGAAAAATTTTTTGGCCCTCAAGCCCTCTCTTACCCTTACTTAGTTATGGGCCAAAACGTTATTTTTTTCAGAATTTTCATTAAGAATTTTTATTTTTGAAGGTTTCCAACCAAATTTTTTCAAACTTGCGTGGGTGGTACACTATACTGAGGGGTATTTGTTGATGGTTTGAAAAAAATTTTCGATGATTTCTTCTAGCTGAAACTCGTGTTTGAAAACTTCAAATCGAGTTTTCTACATGATGGTTCAGAGGTGCAATTCTGAAAAAAATATATTTCGTGTACTTAGTCTCTATGTACAACGTGATATTTTTTTCAGAATTTTCCAGGTGGTAGAACATCTTGAAAAATGCGAAAAACCATTTTTCGACGACGTTTTTCACCCATAAAGTGGTCATTTTTGGTAGAATTTTTTTTGTGTAATTATACCCTAAAATATGTATGTATTTATACACCACTTTTCCGATTTTCATTTCATTTCATTCCTTTTTTGCGATTTTTGTAATTTCAAGTACAAATAAGTATAGCAGAAGGCTCAAAATTGAACATGTCACTTTCTTTGTACACGAATTTGGCATATGAAAAAAATTGCAACAGATTCGTGTTCAGCAGCTCAAACTACTCCATTTATACGATCAAATCACCCAAATTTTGAAAATGTTCAAGCACTTTTTCAACACTCCCTTGCGTACACTCATTTTAAAGAAAATTTCAAGCACTTTGTTGGCACAGCATCTCCTCCCCTTGCGTATACTTATTTTATAGGAAATTTCAAGCACTGTTTTATTTTGATGAAATATTCTAAGGAATAATGCAAATTGAAAAAAAAAACAACATATATTTCATCATAGTTAATGAACAACTTTTTTTAAAAAAGGAAGAATCAAAGTTACTGTTTTTTTTTTTAAATTTAAGAATCGTAGATACTATTTTTATTTTTATTTTTTGATGTAAGAATCAAAGTTACTATTTTTTTCATTATGTAAAAGAAGAATGAATTATTAAATTTATGTAAGTTGTTCATTAACTTTGATTCCTTAGAATATTTCATCAAAATAAAACAGTGCTTGAAATTTCCTATAAAATTAGTATACGCATGGAGGAGGGGATGCCGTGCCAAAAAAAGTGCTTGAAATTACCTTCAAAACGAGTATACGCAAAGGGGGCTGAAAAAGTGCTTCAAATTTCCTTTAAAATTAGTATACACAAGAGGGGGAAGGGGGGTGGGTCTTTTCAGGCAAATTTGGAGTACGAAAAATTGTACGTAAAATGACACGGAAAACACGAAAATAGCACGAATTTTCATTTTCCAGATCCAGTAGACACCATGTAATTGTAGAGTAGAGAACGATACGATAAAAAGTACTCGTTATCGTATCAGGTTGAAACGATACCACGAGTATACTCATAGGCGGAGATAGACCATAACTTCTTTTTTTTTTGGGGGGGGGGGGCTTGAGCCCCAGTCAAAAAAGAAACACCAAACAAAAAGGTTAATTTTTGACCCTCTAAAAAATTTTCTACGATTACCTTCAAGTCATTTTCATTTAACCCTTTCACTTCCAAAAAAAAACTATATCTACTCCTTAATGATCTCATCCCCTTTCAAAAAAATTGAAAAAAATTGAAAATCCCATTTCAGATCGACATTAAGCCCTCTAAAAAATGAGGAATACCACTTCTTTCACTTCAAAATATAATAATTGTTTAGGGAAAGGAAGGGGATTCATACAATAATTTTGAGAAAGAGTTGCGTGAATTCATTGAGCTCGCGAGGGTGAAATTTTTTTAAAAATTAAGCATCCAAAAGCAGAAATTTCTTGATGTTTTAAAGGAGGCGAAATGTGTACCGAATTTTTTGTTACTGAACAATTTATGCTGTTCCATAATTCAAAATATAATTTTTTTGTACTAGGTATCTAGTATTTGAGGATTGAAAATGTTTGAAAACAAAAATTTTCGATCCATACTCAGTTATCCGGCATTAAACCTCAGTAAAGACTAAGGAAACCTCTTGTATCTTTCATAGATAGTCAAGTACCTATTTATGCTTAACGTAAAGGGTCTTGAAAACTTGATAAAATCGTCTGAAATATCTAGAAAGGTTGAAAAAATCATTTTTGAATATCCCAACGTAATTTTCAGAATTTCCTGTTGTAGGATACCGGAGGGTAAGATATGTACCCAAGTTATCGAAAAATCGGGAAAAAGTCGGGAAAATATCGAAATATCGAGAAATTTATTTTCTAAAATTATTTTGGAAATGTGTAAGCTTCATTTTTTTTTTTTTTTGAAAATGAACCAAATTCGAAAGTTTCTATTCTGTTATTATAAAAAAATTGAGAAATACAAAAAAATTAATTTAAACTGTAAATTTGTAGAGGATAGCAGTTTTAAAAATTCGTTTTGTTAAACTTTCTTGAACTTGATAATGGTACATTTAAAACTTACCGGAAAATCTTATTTCGTAGCCATTAACACGCGGATGATTGACAAACGTTACAATAACAATTAACCACAATAACTTCACATTCAAACACATTTTTACTGATTATTTTTCCAATGATTGCTTGAACCATACAAAAGCCCAACTGTGCGTTGTTAATGTTTCTGCTTTATATTTATATCGAAGCGATAGATTGGTCATACCTGCGATTGAAAATTCGATGAAATTTCTCATCATATTTATTCTGAAATATTCTCATCGTTGCGGGCAAAATTAAACGGAAAAAAGCGGTGTAATGGCGAAATTTTAATTATTGATAAGGCATATGCAACGTATTCCATTCGCTTATCGATATAATGTAGTTGGGATTTTTTTTACTTTTGTTTTTTTTAATTTGAAACGCTGAAATCGGGAGATACCTTGACTAATTATAATTATTGCGAAGTGATGTCACTAAAAAATAGCGGGTATGACTGATAATTTAGTCCATTTCAGCAGTTTTTCAGTGAATTGACGTATTTCCAGAATGACTGTATTATATGAGTTATATTTAACATCTTTCCCTGATTACAATAATTACGTAATCAGAATTGAACGATTTTCCCCCATGAAGGCCTCCGAGCTGGAAAAATGTGGGTAATTATTCTATGCTTATTGCTTAGAATGGGCATTTCTTTTTTTCATGATCGAAACAACTTATTGACAACGTATCAGGACTCTACAGGCAATAAGTGATCTTATTTGAAATTATTAAGCTCTGTTTTCTCAAACTTGGGGGAAATTTAGGTAGGTCAAGTGTATATATTTTTCAGAAAAAACAGCTATCTTTTTCCTTAAGTCACATTACATTTTCTTTTCATTGCAAAGGCTCCGGTGCAGTAAGGGGGTCATTTGGCCTCAGATGGAACTTCGTAAAAATTCTTACACCATTCTATTTGCATTGGTAGGAGCGAATTTTCATCTCACCCCTGTGGGCTGGGAGCAAAAATTTTCAAGCTAAAAACTTTTAAAAATTCTTTTTCCGTGAGTTTTCAACCGATTTTCAAACTTGGCATGTAAGTAGAGGTATTAGAGGGAAGTGCTCTGAAATTTTTTCAGATTTTTTGGAACACTTTAATGACCTTGAATCTGACTTTGAAAATTTCAAATCGCCCTGGGGAGCACAATTTTGGTGCTGTCTCACAAATTTTTTCAAATTTAAATTTCCTAATGCATTTCACACTCCTGAGAACTTTTTCAAACGGTGGAAAGTGGTCAAATATTCAAAAAACTGGTGTAATTCTTCATTTTTGTTGCTTAAAATCATTTTTTTTCATCGATTTGTCATTTTTTATAGTTTCCTGCTAAAAATATTATTATTCACTCGTCGTGTCCCATTTCGACCTTAATTCATTAATTTCTTACGACTATGATGTTTTGAGCGAATTTAATGCTTACACCATTGCAGTAGTCCAATGTAGTCCCTGCGGTTAGCTCAGGCAAAGGCTCAGACATACTGCACTTTTTGAACACGAGTTGAAATGTGGTTTTTATGGAAATTTTTAAGAAGTAAAAAAGTCATCAAAAATTTCTCTTAAGGGGTGAGCGTGGTAGATTTTTAGGAGAGGGTTGACCCCGATTTTTCCACATAGACGGGTCGGGATAAGTTTTGTGTCATTTTCATACAATTCGATCCCCTTGAACTCATCTGCGATTAGTTTTCCGATCAAAAGAGTAGAACTCGTACAATTTGTGTCGCGAAAAGTGGCCGATTTTGAGAAAAAAGAGGTAAAAGAAACCAGTTTGTAATAGAATCCGAACCATCTGAATTCGAATTTGTTATTGGTTTCCAGATGGGAAGTGAAATACCTTCTTGATCGTCGATTTTTGATGGCGAAAAACAGCCGATTTTCGTTAAAATCGACTCGAATTCGCAATTTCTCATTTTCTCAACCTACAAATATACCTGGAACCAATCCTTTTTTCAAAACTGACACGAAATTGCGATTTTCAATTTTCTCAAACCTACAGAAAGCCGAACCAAGGCTTCTTAAAGTAGGGAGAATTTTTACAAAGTTCCACCTGAGGCCAAATGACCCCCTTATTGCTCCAGAGCCTTTATCTGTGCTTTGGAAATTTTTTCAAAAATCATGTCATTTGTAAAGCTCAAAATTTTCATTTTCCATTATCGTCTTTGGAGTTATCTTCACGTTTTGCCTCTTTATTGAAAAAATCATGGCAAAATGCTTTTCCAATTCAAAGGTTTCGACTTTATCAAACAATGAAGAAATTTTGCATTTCAAACCTTTTCTCGTCATTTTTGGGTTAAGAATTGAGGGGCTTGGTTCCAAAACTCACTTTTGCCACGAAAATTTACTACGTTTTCTTTGCGGATTTGGGTTCCGTTCTTTATGCTTCACGACTCTACAATCTCCATTTTCATGTTAACGCTTCGACTTTGCTATAATAGACGTAAGAAAAGTAACTTTGGTGTCAAAACTCACTTTTGTCTAATCGTTTTCTTTTGTTTTCTCAAAAAGTTCCTTTTTGGCAAAAGTGAGTTTTGGAACCAAGCCCCTCAATTAATAGTCTATGATCCAAACATGAAAAAGTGCTCTAGAAATCGAATTCAGCGATCTTTTTTGAGAACCAAAAAAATGAGCTGCCAAAATGTCGGTACTATCCGCCTCATTCGAAAAAGTGCAGTTTCAGATTTTTAACCCTGCACAATAGGGGGGTGGACCCCTAAAAAGGTGATTTAGGGGACATGGTCCGAACCAAAAAAATCGACGGATTTGGGTTGAGGAACTTCTCCCGATACCGAATATGTAATTTTTTTCCGTTGCACCCTGCACAACTGCATTTTATTGCACTTCAAGTGCAATTTTTATGCATTTTGGACGATTTTTGACAGTAAAAGAGCCCTCCTATCCAAAATATAGGTGAGAACCAAAAAATACTCGTCAATTTTGTTGAATGTAGTCATTTAAAGTCCATTCCCGCAAAAATGGGCGAAAAATTCCTGCACAATGCGAAGTAATGAAAATGAACAGGTTGTGGTCACCCCATCCCCCCACCAAAATTAAGTCATGGAATACTTGCTCAAAAATGGCAATGCGATACATCAAAATGGGTCAAAATTTCGCGCTGAATCCGAAAATCAACATCATTTTTGATTTCGACCCCCCTCGGTGGAGTTCTGCCTCCAAACTTGAATTTAAGGGGGAAAATAAAGAATTTACATCATTTAAATGAAACGTAATTGGAATATACGCAAATCAAACAATTGTGGTTGATTGATTTCAACTTTCAGCATACCTTGACCCCCCAAAAAAATTTCCAACCCTCATCCCTCCCACCCCCGCCAAATTATAATAAAAACATTAATTTAAAAACAGCGATGCGGCATATCGAAATGGTTTAAAATTTCGCGCTGAGTTCGAAAATGGTAATCATTTTTGAATTCGATCCACCTCGGTGAAGTTTTGCCCCCAAACTACAATTTGAAGGGGTAAAAATGAATAATTGACCTTATTAGATGAAACGCAATTGCAATTTGCACGCGCCAGGCTGTAGTAGTCGATGAGTTCCAATTCTGCAGCATATATCGACTCAAAAAATGTCTACCCCTCGCACCTCCCGCCCCTGTGGCATCATACCTGATCAAAACATTTATTTTATGACATAGCCGTGTGACATTTTAAAATACCTTAAAATTTCGCGCTGAGTTCGAAAATCGTAGTAATTTTTCAATTTGACCTGTCCTTTCTTTTTTTCATTTCCTAATGTCTTTTCATTTTTCAAGAAAAAAATTGTTGTCATTTTTTTTTTGACTGTTGAAAAAAAAGAAAAACACTACGCCACTGACAGACTTAAATGCACTCGGCATCCTCCAATGAACTACATATAGCTTGAGCGCGAAATTTTAAGGCATTGTAAAATGTCACACTGCTATGTTATAAACTAGATGAGGAGCTTGACAACAAAGTGAGACATACGCCAGTGACACTCTACGACAAAATGGGCCTTATATGTCAGAAATTTTTTTTCCATTTCTTGTTCTCTAACTGCTGAAGAACAAAATCTGTTAAGAAAATTAGAAAGTTTTTTCTGACGCATACGGTCCATTTTTTCGTAGAGTGTCACTGGCGCATGTCTCACTTTGATACCAAGCTCCTCAAATGTTTTCATCAGGGATGATGCCGCAGGGGCGGGAGGTGCGAGGGGTAGACATTTTTTTTGAGTCTATATATGCTGCAGAATTGGAACTCATCGACTGCAACAGCCTGGCGAGTGTAAATTGCAATTACGTTTCATCTAAAAAGGTCAATTATTCATTTTTACCCCTTCAATTGTAGTTTGAGGGCAAAACTCCACTGAGGGGGGTCAAATTCAAAAAATGATTACCGCATTTTCGAACTCAGCGCGAAATTTTAAACCATTTCGATATGCCGCATCGCTGTTTTTAAATTAATGTTTTTATTATAATTTGGCGGGGGTGGGAGGGATGAGGGTTGGAAATTTTTTTGGGGGGTCAAGGTATGCTGAAAGTTGAAATCAATCAACCACAATTGTCTGATTTGCGTAAATTTCAATTACGTTTCATTTAAATGATGTAAATTCTTTATTTTCCCCCTTAAATTCAAGTTTGGAGGCAGAACTCCACCGAGGGGGGTCGAAATCAAAAATGATGATGATTTTCGGATTCAGCGCGAAATTTTGACCCATTTTGATGTATCGCATTGCCATTTTTGAGCAAGTATTCCATGACTTAATTTTGGTGGGGGGATGGGGTGACCACAACCTGTTCATTTTCATTACTTCGCATTGTGCAGGAATTTTTCGCCCATTTTTGCGGGAATGGACTTTAAATGACTACATTCAACAAAATTGACGAGTATTTTTTGGTTCTCACCTATATTTTGGATAGGAGGGCTCTTTTACTGTCAAAAATCGTCCAAAATGCATAAAAATTGCACTTGAAGTGCAATAAAATGCAGTTGTGCAGGGTGCAACGGAAAAAAATTACATATTCGGTATCGGGAGAAGTTCCTCAACCCAAATCCGTCGATTTTTTTTGGTTCGGACCATGTCCCCTAAATCACCTTTTTAGGGGTCCACCCCCCTATTGTGCAGGGTTAAAAATCTGAAACTGCACTTTTTCGAATGAGGCGGATAGTACCGACATTTTGGCAGCTCATTTTTTTGGTTCTCAAAAAAGATCGCTGGATGAACACTTTTTCGTGTTTGGATCATAGACTATAATGCTCCGCATGTTTATTTATTTATTTTTTTGCATTTGAAACGCACTTAAGTATTTTGTTTTTCTATTTTAAATTTTAAAAAAAAAACTACGCTTCGCTATTACAAATTTTTGCATCGAGTATTGATGAAAAATGAATGAAAATCGTTCAAAAACTTTTCCTTTCGCTTTATTCCGGTCGAACTATTTTTTTATTTTAGTATCTTGTTTAGTGGGAAAAAAAATTAGGATTGAATTTTTTGGGAGTTAAATCCTAAAATGACTGTACTAGGATGAAAATTTAATATTCTGAAAATTAATCAGGTATACTGAGCCATTTATTTCTTGAAAATTGTCATATGTATTATATAGTGATGGCTTAGTTCATGAGTTATGTAGGTAGTTTGGATTTGTAATCCTTATTATATTGACACGAAAAGTAAAATCAGTTTTTTCTTTGCACATATTGAAGCTTATTATTATTATTATTATTATTTATTTATTTTTTTTAAAGAATTGCACCGTTTCTTACAATGTAGGGTGCGCATTGCCCAAAAATATATATGTACTTATAGGTACTCCATTTATAAACTGACCACTTGAACAGTTTGGCCCTCGATGCGATGGTAATATTTGAGAATAATTATGCTCATTACTCGATACTCATCGTTAGAAACTTTCTAAGATATATTGAATACCTCGTTACGTAGATCTAGAAAAATTATTCCAAAAAAATAACTCGTGTTAAAAAAAGGAATTGATAGCATTTTATCGGTTTCATCTACTTACCTTTTTTTTCATTTCTCGGAGCATGGAAACAACCATTTCACTTGATTACCATCCCAACTCGATAATCCGTAGTGTTCAATCGACATTGGATAATCTTCTTTCCATGTCATAAATGCCAATCTTTCGTTCCCTTTTCCGACCTCGATTAAACCGTATGAACTTATTCGAATCCAGAATTGACGCCATTCCTTTTCTGATACAATATTTGCTTCTTTATGAATAACCACATTTTCTTCATATCGCGATGTTCGGATGTACGAAACAATATTTCTCTCAGATCCTAGCACGATTTCATAAGCTTTTTCTCCCCTTTTTGTTGGTTCTTCTTTCGGTGAAAAAATGATGTGAGCGTCTCTTTCAGCCTGTACGAAGAATGATAGAAAAATTCCATTTTGATATTTTATTTCTTCGATTGGAAACGTTTTGGAGTAATCGTATAGTGTAGTTGTTAAATTTTTGGTACATCTTTTGGGATCTGGAAAAAATGAATAAATAAAATGAAAAAAACGAAAGAATCAAGACATACGTAAATTGGGTACTTGTAAAAATTAGTTCTTTTTGCATATTTTTTATACCTTTATTGACGAGATTTTCAGTGGCACGATTTTCGATGGAAGGATTTTCAGTTGTAGGATTTTCATTGAGAAATACATTCGTTACAGTATTCTGTAGATCATTTTGCAATTGTTTGTGGTCCGGATCTGCGAAAAATATTTTAACATATAATTAAATTTCAATATCGATATCGCAATCATAAGGTTCGCAAAAAGAGGAGTCCAGTTGTTGAGCACAACAAAAAAAATAAATTGAAAAAGTCGGATAAATTATTCGAATAAAATTGAAAAATAATTCCATGAGGTTTTTAAAGCTCCTGGATCCTTTTATGAGGTTATTGTAATCTCAAACTCGAAAAAGAATTTAAAAAACTAAAGAATTACCTACCTAAGACATAAATTATAATACTCGTAAACTGAAATTATCTTTACATATTTTTTATACCTTCAGTGGCACGATTATCAATGAAAGGATTTTTAGTGGTAAGATTTTCAAAGGCAGGATTTTTTGGTTCAAGATTTTCAGAGAAAGGATTTTTCAGTTCGGGATTTTCAGATGGAGGATTTTTCGGTTCAGGATTTCCAGAGGAAGGATTTTTCGGTTCAGGATTTTCAGAGATTGGAATTTTAATAGGAGTATTTTCAAAGGGAGAAGTTTTAGTGGCAAGATTTTCAGAAGCAGGATTTTCACTTTTCAGGGACAGGATTTTCAGAGGTTGGATTTTTAATGGGAGTATTTTCAAAGTGAGGAGTTTTAGTGGCAGGATTTTCAGAGTCAAGATTTTCAGAAGCAAAATTTTCAGAGACAGGATTTTCAAAGGTTGGATTTTTAATGGGAGTATTTTCAAAGGGAGGAGTTTTAGTCGCAGGATTTTCAGAGGCAAGATTTTCAGAAGCAGGATTTTCAGAGACAGGATTTTCAGAGGTTGGATTTTTAATGGGAGTATTTTCAAAGGGAGGAGTTTTAGTCGCAGGATTTTCAGTTGAAGTTGCATTCGTTACAGTCGGTGAATCATTTTGTAATCGTTTGTGGTTTCGATCTGCAAAAATATTTAAACTGTGACCCGTGCAGGGACAGGGTACCTAAAGTCGGAAAACGGAATTTTGCGCTAGAGCCAAAAAACGAAAAATGGACAATTTTTTCAAAATTTTTTTTTGCGTTTTTAAATGGTTCAGATCTTTACGCAGCTGTTACCAAAATTTCACTTCGGAAAACCTACTACAACTACAACACATCTAAATTACGTTCAAACCGCCTGAGGAAAAGGTACCTAAAGTCGGAACGTTAAAAAAATGTACATGTACTGCAAAATTCGGTCTGTTGAAGGTAAGGGGAGCCTCGGGAGTCTACCAGCCTAGAAAAATGACGTAAAATACCCATAGATTTGTGTGTGCGAATTCAACTGTACTGACTGAGAAATACATAGTATCTGAAATATTGCTTTGTTGGAGAATATTAAAATAAAATTGATAGAAAATGGGTGTAAACGAAGTCAATTTTTTTATTTTCCTATTCTCCTAAGATAATTTTCGACGTTAAAAATGAATTCCCCGTAAAATTTCAGTACAAAAAAGTAGTTCTAAGAGCTGTTTTGATAATTTATACAGTATAAAAAACAGGATTTTTTTGTAATGCAGCTTTTTTCAAAATTAAACGCATCATAATAGTGAGTTTTTCATTTTTCTCTCGTCCTAAAGTAATTTTTGACGTCAGAAACGACTTCCTCGTGAAATTTCAGGTAAAGAAAGTAGTTTTGGCAGCTTTTTTGATGATTGATACATGAAAAACAAGAGTAAAAACTTGAAACGCGTTTTTCTCAGAATTTTTGTTTTTATGGAATTCTTATTTTCTTAACTTCAAATGTCTCTATCTCGGCGAAAAATGAACCTTGGAAGCTCATCAAGGTCTCAAAATGTTCCTCTTGTCTCCTTTATCAGTTTAGCTCAAAAACTCATTTTTGAAAATTCCGACTTTAGGTACATTTTCCCTACACGGGTCATAAATTATTAAGTAGATCACTGTCGTAAGGTGCGCAAATAGGGGTATCCAAGTGTTAAGCACAAAAAAAACAGATTGAAAAATGATTCCATGAGATTTTTAAAGCTCCTGAATAGGAATTAATGCATAAATTATAATACTCGAAAACTTTATAGTTATCTTTACATATTTTTTATACCTTCAGTGACAGGATTTTGAGTGGAAAATACTTTTGGTACAGTATTCTGTGACTCAATTTGTATTTGTGTATGGGTTGAATTTGCGAAAAATAATTTAGCAAATAATTACTTAATTAGATATCGATAACGCAGTCGTTTCGAATTTTTAATCTGACGAACTCGGCAATACTCGCGTGTTACAGGATGGACCATAAGGACGTAACTCCATTCGCCACTTGAAACCTGTGTAAATGGGGGTTTTCAGCCTGACACGAGCTCAGTTGGATCTAAAATGTTGAGAACTGCTAAAAAGTAGGTCTGACCAGTAGATATACTGATTTCTTCATTGAAAACTTTCATACATCCAATGGAACCCGCGTCAGGCTGAAAAGAACCGTCCACACAGGTCTCAAGTGGCGAATGGAGTTAGGTCCTTTTAGTATTAGAGGGACGAAGTGTTACCCGAACTTGAAAATCACCTCAAAGGTACACAAAAAAAGGACTCCAACTGCTAAGTACAATAAAAAAAATAGTTGAGAAAAAAACTAAAAAAATTATTCAAATAAAATTTAAAAATAATCCTACAAGGTTTTAAAGCAATAACGGGTCCTATAAATTGATACTTTTTTGCGGAATAGTTATCAATTTTAGATTTATTATCTTACCTCAAACGGTCAACTTATAATAGGTTTAGGATCGAAATAACTCCGAGAATAGGTTCAAAAAACCAGTACCTCGTTTTATGCATTTAGAAAACTTCCAATTTTGATTTCACCTCTATCCCATGGTCGACTTATGAGTTTGAATTCATGGAAACAAAAAATATGAATTTGAACACATCGCCCGATAAGTATAGTCCCACTTTGATCCGACCCCGATTTTGAGTTTGGGGTTGGAATAACCCCAGAAGTGGATTCGAAAGTTCCAAAAACTCTCTTAGAGCCATGCTTTCAAATAATTTTTTTGAGCTTTTTATCCTAATTTTTTCTTGTTGTATTTTCTATTTTGCAATTCAATTAGAGTCAGCTCCTGTCGTGGAGACACGAGTTGAAAGCCCAGAAAAGATCATTACTCTGTTGTTCGTGTAGCAACACTCACAAATTTCCGGACTAACTTTAAGTTTAGTAATGTGATATTTTATGTGTTAAATAAAAGTTCAAAACCTCAATTCATTTTTCATTTTCTTGGGCACCGACGCCCAAGACAGCTCCTGGGATCAGAAAATTTTTGAAGGAAGTATTTTCTGACCCGAAAAACTCCTAAGAATTGAATGCCGCAACCCGAAAAATCTGTTTTTTTCGTATGCCGTGGTGGGGAAAGGACATTAGATGTTCACGTAAAACTATAAATGATTCACCCATTATTCGGGATTTTGTATTTGCCTCAGCATAATCGAATAGAATAGAGAATTTTGAGCAACTTTTTTGAATGTGCGATAGATTTTATTATTTTTCAAAATGCGAAATTGATTATACGAAAAATTAATCGATTAATCGATTGTAATCGACAGCCGTGGTATATGTAAATATAATACTGACCTTTGCATGTGACATTCTGTCTGGTATATTTTAAAACTACGTTCAAAACTTTGAGAGATTTATCCGAACTCAGAGTCTCATTTTCGTTTAGGACAAATGATGATACGTTTGGTGAAGGATTCTTGGAAAATAAAAACATGAAGTATGAATAAATTTTGTGCATAGGATGATTTCCAATGGTTAATCGTAAATTTTATGATAATTTAATATCACTTACGTTCAAAGCGTGGAATTTAATATTTTCTCCTGAATATTTCAATTCTATTGAACAATTTAATAGAGGTGAACACAGAGGATTTCCTTTAGGTAGACACGATCCTAGGGGTATTGAGTAATTCGCCATCCATGTTACTGAACCATTGGATGATATGGTCACGTTACCAGAATTCACCAATATGAAACTTCAGGAAGGTTTTATGTCGTTAAATTAATTTTTCTCGCAATTAAATTGTCATAAAGTGTTAATAGTCCAGTCAATAGAGCATTTTTAGAGAGCAAACCCAAACATCGGAGCCAACAGCGATTTTTTTGCTGAATATTGTCGAAAATGGTCCCTTAATCAATATACTTTGACCCACCTCACCCACCCCCTCCACTAACCCCCCTACAGTGGATTAAAGCCCCCAAAACTAGTTTTTGACTTCTGTTTCGTTTTCTTTGCATTTTTATGAAAAAATACACCATAGCCATTTTATTCTGCATTAAATTCCCTACAAAATGAGACATCAACCATTTCCGTACCTTGAATAGGAGTGGAGTAGTGGCGTACTGAATAATGGAGGCTTTGGAGGTAGACTTGAAATTTCGTAACAAAATGATCAGAATCGCATTTCTGCCGTCTTATGTTGAAACAGTAACGACCTATCTGCACATTCCACCTTTCTCCCTCTCGATAAAAAGCCTCACCCCCTGTCTTTTTTTCAGATAGGTACTTGAAATTGGCCGATAAAATGATCAATAATCAACACAATTGGAGTTGTGGGAGGCCTAGATTTATACCAATCAGTAACAAAATCCTTACCCATCCTAACCCACCCATATCCCTTTTTCAAAGTAACCTCTCCCCCTTATATCACAAAATACTTCAATTTCACCCGTGATAGGTATCTGAGTAAAATCGTCATTTCGTTTTCTTCATTGTAACTGTGAGCTCAGTATTTGGTCTGTTTGGGGGAAGAATCAAATTGGCGTATTTGGAGGAGCCTAAAAATAAATACATTTTTGCAAAATTGTCGACCTACAAACCCAATTTTGTCAGAGTATTCCTCTTGCTTCCTTCTCCTACTCGACTTGCCTTTGCCCTGTTTTTTTAAAAGTCATTCAATTATTTTCCTATCGGCAAACATTTTTTCCTTAGAAATGCTCTTTCCTTTGTATAATTATGAAAATAGGATGACCATTAGGGAACTTTGGAGGGGGTGGGTGAGGTGGATCAAAGTATGTTGATTGGGGGACTATTTTCGACAATATTCAGCAAAAAAATCGCTGTTGGTTCCGATGTTTGGGGTTGCCCTCTGAAAATGCTCTATTGACTGGACTATAAATAGTATTATTCATTGATACGTACTTTTGTATGGCAATAAAGTGTTTCTTTATTTTATTGAAATTTACTTGTAATTCACTGACATCGTATTCTGAGGTGTTCCAGCGTAATATATCATCTTTCCATGCCTAATCAATTAAAAATAAACGTTAAATGAGAACGATTCTTGCGTCATCGATACTGGTAATTCTAATAAGAAGTAAATTGCAATGGAAAAAAAAGTTGAAATAACTTGCATCTCTCCGAAGTTTTCATACGATTCAAAAAAGTTCCAACACCGAAATATGTACGTGAACTGAGAAATCCAAGTCAGTTTTAGTAATCCCAATTGTATGATTCGATTATATTTATGCAGATTTTCAGGTGTTTTTTTTTTGAAAATTGCCATGTACTCCACCAATTTAGTTAATTTCGTTGTAAAAGTAATGTTTTAATACCCAGCTTTAAAAGACGAGTAATTTGATATCCATATTGAAATTGCATATATTTGCATAGTTTTGGAAACAGTGCATATTTTGTGCATTTTCCATCTGCAAAATGGTAAAAAAGCATCCAAAATGACTGGATTGAGCTGAAAATTTGTACCTACATAGACACTACATGAGAGATACTTTCCAACATATCAAAAAATCAAATTTCTTTGAAGAATTTCTCTAGTTTCCTTAAAAAGTTTATCTTCTATCAACTTAACAATGAAATGAATCGTTCGCGAATGTTTTCAATACCACCACTGAATTCAGCACGTCAAGAACTATCAATTAAATTACCATAAAAATCTCTTTTTTCAATTTTTGGATCTTGACCTGGTTATCTTATCCCATAAAATTTTCCTCATTTTTACCCCTTTCCCCCGTAACCCTCTTTTCAAAGAGCTTGGGAGAAGCATGGGAGGTAAAAAAAATGTAAATGAAATTTTACTTGTTAGGTTGAGTCTTCTCAATATCGAATTTATTATTTTTCAAAAATGTCGTATTTTGTGGTTATCCCCATTCTTGACTTTCTGGTGGGAGATGAATTGAGGAATCATGGAAAAAGTCTGAAAGCGCCACTTCACATTCGATTTCAAATAAGTACTTTCAAAATTGAGTTCATTTCTTAAAAATTTTTAAATTCCAATTCTATATTGGATTCTCAAAATTCTCGTCTGTGTACTGCGGAAGTTATTGAAAAAAGGGCAGGATTACAAAAGATGACTCAGTTTTCTTTCTTCTCGTACAAAATTTCTTTGCTGAAAGTTTTTTTGAATCGCATAACTACTTCGGCGAGATATAAAATCTTCTTACTATTTTTATTGTCGCATTTATGTCCAATGATTGATTATTCTGAAAAAATATCATGTTCATGATGTTAAATTATTGTATACTTGTAATATTTTAGTCTCTTTAGAAAAAAAAAATAATAATAGTTGTTCATTGACTGAGACGAACTCACCACAATGGCTGAATGACTTGTGAAAGTAATATTAGTAATTCCTGGAGTGTTAGGAGTAGATTTTGAAACGTTTTCGAACAGTTTCTTTTCAAGCTCTGTTGCATCTGTAATATTTCGAGTTCAGCGGTTTAATCAATTGATGAAATGTTAAATATGCTGATAAGTTGAGGAAAAAATTTATGAAAATAAATAGAAAATGGGCAGGTAATGGTTCTTGGGTATCATTTTTAATAGATTTCGAAGTAGGATTATGTCACGGTGTGAAGGTTACTTTGATGAATTTTTTTAGATTTGAAAAATAATTTGGTACATTTTCTTCTTTTAAATGGTACGTCCATCTACGTACATCAAATGTACGAAGGCTCCTCTCGAATAAATTGTGACGGGTCCAGCGATACCAGACCTAAGTCGGAAAAATTGATTTCGATTTTTTTGCTAGTTCGGGGAGATGGATGAATTTCTGTCCTTTTGAAACCTCACAAAGCATTCTTAGTCTAAAATTCAAAAATTATAAAAACCTGATTTTTGATTTTTTTTTTTTTAAGAACTACTTATTTTCAGATTTTTAGTGAAAGCCCGAAAAGTTGTTTTTCGAATTCAAGTCTGGTGTCACTGGACGAATCACTAAAGGCAAAAAAAAAAACAAGAAATGACATTTGAAACATTCAATTTGTAAAAGTTGACTGGTGTTTTGTTCTTTTTTAAACCTCTGTCCCGATAAAATAGATAATATTTAATTACTTACTTACCGGACGTGCAAAGTAGTACAAAATTTTGTTCCTTTCTGCTGAGACTTTCTGTCCCCTTCTGTCGATTTTTTCATTGCTAATTGCACTTAGAGATGTGCAACGTGCAGCGGGGGTCAGAAAAGAGCAGAAAGAGCAGAAAGCAGCAAAAAGGAGCAGGCACTGAGACTTTCTGCCCATTTGTCTGCTATTTTTGCACGCTGGGTATACAATTCATCAATATGTACTTACTTTTTATTTTCTGAGGGCAAGGAAGAGACCAGTCTACATTAGAACTTCTAAAGCCCGAGAATCCATAGTGTTTAATTGGCATAGGGTTGGGATCTTTCCACGTCATGAATGCTTTTTCGTTTCCCTTACCAACCTGGATTTCTCCATCCGGACTTATTCGGATCCAATATCGGCTCCATTCTCTACCTAACGTGATTCCAGATGCTTCTACCTGTTGGCTGTTGCGAGACAGTGCTGATCGAATTGTTGAACGCGTATTTCTATATGATCCTAGTGAGATTTCATAAGCTCTTTCTCCCCTCTTGCTAGGTTGGCTATTCGGAGAGAAAATGATGTTAGCACCTCTTTCACCCTTTACGAAGAATGTCAGAAAAATTCCG
The DNA here is from genome assembly GCA_033439095.1 of Pseudococcus viburni. Taxonomy (NCBI): domain Eukaryota; kingdom Metazoa; phylum Arthropoda; class Insecta; order Hemiptera; family Pseudococcidae; genus Pseudococcus; species Pseudococcus viburni. The sequence goes on along the minus strand of JAVBJF010000041.1, from coordinate 1,294,906 downwards.
CTTTCATTTTGTATTTCTTCAATTGGAAACATTTTGAAGTAATCGTATTGGTTGGTTGTAAAATTTTCGCTGCATTTGCTTGTATCTACAAAAAGTAAAAAGAGAATGAAGTATTCTTATACAATTGACGTACTGTGATAGTAGCCTTGAAAAAATATAAAAATATAGGTATCTGTCTACCACGTAGAAAAAGTCTGGATCTTTAAAGTAGTTTGAGATTTCGTCCATGAACAAAGTAAGAAATTCATTTAAACTTGAATTTAAAAAGTCAGAATTTTTAAAATTGATTTTCCAATTCAGAACACAAATTTTTTTATACGAGGTGTTAACAAAAAATTTCCGACGAATATTGCGTGACCCTTCTTTCCGCCTTTTAAAAAAACTCGAATTTTATGAAGCGTGGGGAAATTCCTCTTTCCATAATCCATACACAATTATGCAGCATTAGGTACACCTTGGGTGAAGACTTGAAAACTTATTTCATTTGAATTAACAAGTGTTTTCAAAAAATTGGAGGAAGTCTAAAAAATTTCGAAAAATCCAACTTTCTTAATTATTTTTGAAGAATGTAAGTATAAGCTTCTTTTTTTCGGTTAGAAATTGCCCGAAATCGAAAATTTCCATTCTGTATTATAAAAGAAACGAAGAGATTCAAAAAAAGGTTTTCAATTTAAACTGTAAATTCGTAACGATAACAGTTTTCAAGATTCTGCTGAGTTTTAAAAATTCGTTTTGTTAACCCTTCCTGAACTTTGTAAGCTTAAATTTTAAACTTACCTGAAAATCTTATTTCGCTGCCACCAGCATACGAATTATAATTCATACACATTAAAATAACAATTATGTAAAGTATTGCTAACTTCAAGTTCAAACACATTTTTACTGATTATTTTTCCAATAATCCCTTGAACCATTCAAAAACCCAACTGTGCGTTGCAAATATTTTCATTATGTATTTATATCGAAGCGATAGAATTGCCATGTGATTAAAAATGCAAGAGATTCCTCGTCATATTTATTCGGAAATGATCTCATCGTTACTATGCGAAATAATAAATAAAAATGTAGCAGTAGATACCTTATAATCACGGTATTTTATTATTGATTGGGCATTTACAACGTACATATTCCAATTACTTATCTGAATAAGGTAATTGAGAATTTTCTTAATTTTGATTTTATGATTTGATACACTAAAATCGGGAAATACCGTGACTAATTATAATTAGTAAGAATAAGCTGTATTAGGTATAAATATGAGTTATATTTAACCATTTTCGCAGGAAATGTTTTTTGCTGATTCGGATTCGACCTGTGAAATGTGGTGTAGAAAATAATTTTTACGTAGCGTTTATATGGAAGCGTTCTAATAAGTATTTGAAAAATTTCTTGAAAACGATGGCAGATACGTAATTTTTTATCGGAACCGAATTTGAAGTAAATTACCTTCAAGAACTGTTTCAACAAAAAGCACAAATACCGTTATTTTCGAGAAATTTGAAAAAACAAAACTGTTTTCTACAAACGACATGAAAATATTTTTTTACCCCGTTTCAAACAGCGCGAAAATAGAGTTACCTGGGTACGTGTTGATTCTGAATTACCTACAATTAATTAGAATAGGTAGCTGGAAAACCGGAAGCTATTATTTTTTTGCTTACAATTGGTATTTCTGTTTTTCGTGATGGAAACAACTTGTTGACAAAGTATCAGGAATACACAACGCAGTGGCGTAAAGATGGAGAGGGGACAACCCCCCCTCCCCGAAACCCTTCAAAAATTGAATTTTTTATTCGAAAAGTATTGGTGATATTTGAAACATATTTTTTCGACAGCAATAACGTATATTCTACAAAAAAAAATTGCCTTCGCTTCGCTCGGGCTGAGTTTGCTACTTTCCTTCTTTTTTGAAAATCAAAACTTCATCAAAAATCCAAATCACGTAAATTCATCTACTTTTGAAAGATTTTCTCACAACAATTTTTCGAATTCAACGTGAGTAAATTTGACATGTCAGTTTTTCACGACTCCTTCCCTTTTGGTTTTCTTTGCTATGTAATGAAAACTGATTATTGAATGTTGTAAAATATACCTGTGGCGTCGGAAAATTGGGTTTCAAGAAGTGCATTGTACTTCCGAAATCAGCGACTAGGGTACAAAATATCAAATGTAGCCCCCTTCACCCAAATTACATCAGATAGGGATTTTCAAAGCATTAAAACACGAAAAAATGTATTTTTTGGATATTAAAAATAAAATTTTTGCAAAACTTGGCCCTCGCTTCGCTCGGGCATGATCAAAATCATAATTAAGACAGCAGTGCGAAAGAAAGCTCCCTTTTACCCCCTCCCTCTATAATCCTTCTGAAATCTCCATACCCAATTTTTGCCCTCCCAAAAAAAGCTTCCAACGCTAATGTATTTCTGACCCCCCCCCCCGGGTCGTCCAGTTACGCTACTGATACAACGACGTGCATCATCGGCTTTAAAATTTCGCCTAATTTTATAGTATTTTACTATTAGATGGGCCATAAGCAGGGATGAAACGAAGGGAGTGTGGGGGTGAATTTCCTTCAAAAGTCGGCAAATTTTGTTATAAGTCGGCAAAGTGTATAGCAGGATAAGCATAAGGTTTTGAGCCCAGAGACTGATTTTGACGAAACATATCCCAAAAGGTAAACCACGATGGGAAAAAATTTTACGAACCTACGTTGGCGGGTTATTTTTCACAACCTCCTTTTTTTAAACGTGAGCTGAGAAAGAGGGATCACAAAAAACATCTCCACAGAAAATTACTTTCTTGAATTATCGCATCAAGGAAATTGCCCTCAAATTTTTCAATTCTCGAAAATCGAGTATTTTGTAACACAAAAAATTGATTAACCTATTTTGACTTTTGATTCCAAAATTAGTTTTTAAATTGTCGATTGATAGGAAAAATATGGTTACCAAAAAATGTACATGGAAGTGAAGATAGAAGTGTATTCACTTTTTAAAACAATTCGATGGTAGGAATTTATTTATAAAATGAATGGATGACATGATGTTATCTGTTCTATCTACTTTTTTTTGTTATTATCGGAACATGAAAACAACCATTTCACTTGACTACCATTCAAACTCGAGAAACCGTAATGTTTGATCGACATAGGATAATCTTCTTTCCACGTCATGAATGCTGATATTTCGTTCCCTTTTCCGACCTCGATTGAACCGTTCGAACTTATTCGAATCCAGAATTTACGCCATTCGTTCTCTGATACAATATTCATTTCTTTATAGATGACCACATTTTCTCCATATCTAGAAGTTCGGATGTATGAAACAATATTTCTCTCAGATCCTAGCCCGATTTCATATGATTTTTCACCCTTTTTGGCTGGTTCTTCTTTTGGTGAAAAAATAATGTGAGCGCCTCTTTCAGCCTTTACGAAAAATGATAGAAAAATTTCATTTTTATTTTTTATTTCTTCAATTGGAAACGTTTCAGAGTAATCGTACAGTGTGGTTGTTAGATTTTTGGAACATTTTCGGAGATCTGAAAAAAATAAATACAGATAACGAGAGAAATGAAAAAATTTAGACAAAAATTGTATTGATATCGCAATCGTTTCGAGTTTTTAATCAAACTCGGTGAATAACGGTGCTTTGGGTGGCCCAATCACCGAACCCGAGTTCTACTTTTATAACATCCTGATCTAGTTCGAGTTTTACGAAAACAACAAACAAGCAGGTAAGTTGGTACGTTTATCTCATTAGCTCCTAATTATTCTTGCCGCAAATGAGATATCGACAGTCCAAGTCCAAATTTATGCAAGTTCAACTTTTTTCAGATCTGAATTTTTACAATCTCTTCAATTCTAAATTTTTTCAGAGCTGTATGCTGTATCAAATTTTAAAATTTTTTCAACTTGAAAAATTTCACAACATTTTTCCAATTTCGATTTTTTCAAATTTTTTCAGCTTCATATTTTTGAGAGTTCTTCTAACTTCAAAAATTTATTCCAATAAGTAATTTTTAAATTTTTCCTGATTTTTTTTTTCAAATTTGAATTAAAAAAAAAATCAACGTCATGTTTTTCAAAACTTCTTTCAATTCAACAATTGAAAGAAATTGCAAAAAATAGTATGAAATGGAAAAAAATTGGAAAACTGTTTCGAAAATTGAAGTTTGGAAAATTATAAAATTGGATGTAATTTTAGACAAAATTACAATTGATGAAATTGGAAAAATGTAGAGTTGAAAAAATTTGAACTCAGAATTTAGAATAACCATAAATTTAGAAAAGTTTAAATTGAAAAAAAAATTACTGATGGAAAATTTTGTAAAATTGGATACAGCTATAAAAAAAATTCAAAGTATGTAAGTAAACCAATTGAAAAAATTATAACTTCGAATAAATTTGAACCTAAATCGTCGAAATTCCATTCGCGGCAAAAGTAAATAGGTAGTTAGGGACCCATTGTACCCCACTTTTCAATAGCATCTTAGCGGAGCTTCTTTATCGTGTCTCGAGATTCGTACTTTTTATGTGTTTTTGTTAGACAGGATCAATGTCAGACGAGATGTTTGACTTTTGCTATTTTCGATATATTTTTTAGAAGGTGGATCAATGACGGACGGAATGAATACTTCAATATTCGATTGTTTTCGAAAAATTCGATAAATTACGACTGGATGAATACAAAATTGAATGGGGTCAATGTCTGGTCTCCTATGAATGATCCGCCCATTATTTGGGATTTCGTATTCACAGTAATATAAACGATTAGAGTTGAGCACTTTGAGAAATATTTGAATACGGGATCGATTATTTTTTTTCAAAGTGCAAAGTCGAGTATTACGAAAAAATAATCGATTATAATCGACAGCCGTAGTATAAAACACTGACCTTCTTTACATTTAATATTCTGTCTGGAGTATTTTAAAATTACTTTCAAGATATTGGAAGTATTATCCGAACTCAGCGTCTCATTTTCATTTAAATCAAATGATGATGATGATGATACGTTTGGCGAAGGGTCCTTGGAAAATGAAAACATGGAGTATTAATAGGTATACCTACTTTGCGCGAGGAGTGATATTCAATGGTTGATTTGTAAATTTTTCATAATTTTATTATGTACTTACGTTCAAAGCGTTGAATTTAATATTATTTTCTCCAGAATATCTTAATTCTATTGGACAATTCAATAGAGGCGAACACAAAGGATTTTCTTTAGGTAGACACGATTCTAGCGATATTGACATTGAGTAATTCGTCGTCCATGTTACTGTACCATCAGATAATATGGTCACGTTACCAGAATTTACCAATTTGAAACTTCAGGGAAAGGTCATTATTAAGCGTTAAGTCGTATTATTCATTATAGTCCGGCAGGGGACAATAGGATACCCTGCACCCCCTCGCCGATCCTCTGGGATTTGTTTTTTCTTGAAGGGGACATTCTAAGGAACATTTTAATTATGGGTTGTCAAAAAAAAGTGGGCCCTAAGTACAAAAAGTGGGCTCTAGATACAAAATGGTGGCCATTTTGATCGACAGGTCCGGTCAAATTTCATATTTCGCTCTGTAACTCAAAAACTAAGGGATTTACGATAAAATTTATAATAACCGAAAATGTTTTACATAAAATTTACTACATTTTTATTTGCATTTTTGTATCTCTGAACTCTAGGGAATCACAATCGGTGCTACCTCCTACCACCCACATAAAATTTTGGAAAAAGTTCAAATAAATTGAATATTTTTTGTAGAATAGTTCTGTGTCACGCTTCTTGAGCAACCGCGCCGGATTTGAAAATTTATTTACAAGGGACCTAACCTAGGTCCAACACCCCAAAAACAAGAATTTTTGACAGGCTTGAAGAGCATCACAAGAAACTTCCATACCCAGAATTTCTGCCTCTAAAGTTTTTTGGGGGGAGTTAGGGGGTTTCAATTGTGACTCCCCAGAAGAGATTTCAAAATTCAAATTATTGATAATAATATTCCACGTGGTAAAGTTTATCGGTATTTTTTCTCTGATTTCAATGAGGTTCTTTTAGCTTTTGTGAAATGTTTGAAAGCTGAACTTTTCTTGAAAAAGCTCAAATTTCAGTTTTAAAATCATTTCGCTATTGAAGTACTTCTTAACAGTGGAAATAAAAGGTTTTCATGTGATACCAGTCACAGTGATAAGATTCCGAAGTGTGGGAAAATCACGCGAAACTGCAAAAATGAATGAAGAACTCCTCTCCCCCTTTTCCATATCTCGTTGATGCATGATAAAATGAGCCGGTATTTGTATAAAACTCAATGGAACGAGTATTATTCGTTGAAGATGACTTCGCACGTGTATTTCGCGAATGCGACGGTTTCAAGAGTCGACGTAATGACAAAAAATGTACTAAAGGGTATAGCCGGGTTTTGGGTGTATTTGGCCCCCGCTCCGATTTTTTATTTAACCCCCTCGATGGTCTTCCACTCTCTCAATTATAAATCAGTGAAAATTACTGAAAATCACTGAAAAACAGTCAGAATTGCAGCACAGGAGAAAATCAGTGAAAGAAAATCACTGAAAACTCAGTGATATTTATGAAATTCACTGAAAAATCTGTGAAATTCTTTGAATAATCAGTGAAAAATCACTGAAAATCAGTGAATTTCACTGATTTTTCCTGTGCTGCAATTCTGACTGTTTATCAGTGATTTTTCACTGATTCGGAATGAGAGAGCATGATGTAAAAAAAATTTAGAAAAATTTTTGACCCCCCCCCCCCCTCCCTTTTGGAGATATGGCCATTTTATTGCATTATTTTCAAGAATTTTCAATTGCAATGGAAGTGAAGGAAATTTTCTGTTCTTTGGCACAAAGTTGACATCTCATAGAGGTGTATTTATAATAATTTTTTCAACAATTTTCGTGCACTCCTTCATGGTTTTTCGGCTATTTGAAGTTTTCAATCGTAAAAAACACCATAAAAGCGGAGAGCGACCATTTTTTGAAAATATCCCAAAAACGTGTTTTTTAACGTAGATTCACGTCCGTATTCACTTTTGGCGATTTCGATGCACCAAGGGCCAAAAATCGCGAAAAACTGTACAAAAATGTTATTTTTTATAGCAAATTTTTTTAATTTTGAGCGTTTTGTATGGAAAGAAATGACTAAACGAAAAAAATAACGTCGGATTCGTGTTTAGCGAGTCAAAATACCCCGATAAACACCCTTTTCGCGATCGTTTTACTTGAAAACTCGAAATTCGCTATTTTTGTCATGAAAAATCAGCGAAAAAGGTGAATTTTGAGACTTAAGCAAAACGATCGCGAAAAGGGTGTTTCGGGGTATTTTGACCCGCTAAACACGAATTCGACGTTAGTTTCTTTATTTGGTCATTTTTTCCGTATAAAACACTCAAAATTTTGAAAATCTGCTAAAACAATAACATTTCTGCACGGGTTTTCACGGTTTTAGACCTTAGTTCAAAGAAACAGCCAAAATAAAATACTTAGGGAAAATCTATATTAAAAAATATGAAAATGTGCAATACATTACCAAAGCAAGAAACACACTTTCCCCCTTCCCCCACCCACTTTTACCCAATGACCGCTTATCACCTAGGTATGTACCTACTTGTATGCATATTGGTCAATAGCACAATAACGTTCCAGCTGGGGTTCAAAATTTTAAACTTGGTTATGAGAAAAGGGAGCTCGAAATTTTAAAGTCGGTATTAATGAATTTTATTTTCATTTATTTTGCCGCCATTTTATTTTATATTTTTTGTTCAGAAAATTTTTTTATCATTACAGCCAAAATTTTGGGGTGCCTACATAATTCTACATATAAAAGTCTATATTTTTTATGTAGATTTTCCTTGAGTATTTTATTTTGGCTGTTTCTTTGAACTCTAAGGTCTAAAACCGCGAATACCCGTGCAGAAATGGTGTTGTTTTAGCAGATTTTTTAAATTTTGAGAGTTTTATACGAAAAAAATGACCAAATAAAGAAACTAACGTCGAATTCGTGTTTAGCGGGTCAAAATACCCCGGTAAACACCCTTTTCGCGATCGTTTTGCTTGAAGTCTCAAAATTCACCTTTTTCGCTGATTTTTCATGACAAAAATAGCGAATTTCGAGTTTTCAAGTAAAACGATCGCGAAAAGGGTGTTTATCGGGGTATTTTGACTCGCTAAACACGAATCCGACGTTAGTTTTTTCATTTAGACATTTCTTTCCATACAAAACGTTCAAAATTTAAAAAATTTGCTACCTATAAAAAATGACATTTTTGTACAGTTTTTCGCGATTTTCGGGCCTTGGTGCATCGAAATCGCCAAAAGTGAATACGGGACGTGAATCTACGTTAAAGAACACGTTTTTGGGATATTTTCAAAAAATGGTCGCTCTCCGCTTATATGGTGTTTTTTACGATTGAAAACTTCAAATAGCCGAAAAAACATGAAGGAGTACACGAAAATTGTTGAAAAAATTATCATAAATACTCCTCTATGAGATGTAACTTTGTGCCAAAGAACAGAAAATTTCCTTCACTTCCATTGAAATTGAAAATTCTTGAAAATAGTGCAATAAAATGGCCATATCTCCAAAAGAGGGGGGGGGGGTCAAAAATTTTTCCAATTTTTTTTTACATCATGGAAGACCATCTGAGGGGGTTAAATAAAAAATCGAAGCGGGGGCCAAATTCACCTAAAACCCGGCTTATACCCTTTTATGTAAAACATTTTTGGTTGTTATAAATTTTTTCGTAAATCCCTTATGTTAGTTTTTGAGTTACAGAGCGAAATATGAAATTTGACCGGACCTTTCAATCAAAATGGCCACCATTTTGTATCTAGGGCCATTTTTTTTTTTGGCAACCCATAATTAAAATGTTCCTTAGGATGTCCCCTTCAAGAAAAAACAAGTCCCTAAGGATCAGCGAGGGGGTGCAGGGTATTCTATTGTTCCTTGCCGGACTATTAATACTTACTTTTGTATGGCAATGTTGTGATTCTTTACTTTATTGAAGCTTACTTGTAATGCAGTGACATCGGATTCTAAGGTGTTCCAGTGCAACGTATCATCTTTCCATGCCTAATCAAATAAAAAGAAAAATGTTAAAAGAGAACGATTCTTCGTGTCATTAATACTGGTCGTTCTAAATTCTAATTAGAAGTAAATAGTAATAAAACAAGTTGAAATATAACTTGCATCTCTCCAAAGTAGTCATCCTAAGTACATATTCAAAAAAATTTTCAATACCGAAGTGTACGTGAACTGAGAAATACGAGTTACCTCGGGTAATCTTACCGTTTTTCAATAGCTTCCGCAGTAGGTAGTAGGTACACCTACACAGACAAGTGGTTTGAGAATGCCGATATAAAATGGGAATTCATAATTTTTCTGAGCTGTAGGTACTCGATTTTAGGAGTATTTGATATAACAAACAAAGTGGCGTTTTCAGAATTTTTCCATGATCCCCCTCAATTCCTTTTCCTCTGAAAGGTCAGAAATGGGGATAGTCAGTAAATACAACGACTCGGTTTTCTCACTTCACGTAGGATAGGTAGCTAGGTACAAAATTTCTTTGCTGAAACTGCTGAAAGTTTTTTTGAATCGCCTAACAACTTCGGTGGGGTATAAAATCTTCTTACTATTTTTATTGTTGCATTTATGTCCAGTGATTGGTTATTCTGAAAAAATATCATGTTCATGGTGTTAAATTATTGTATTTATACTTGTAATATTTTAGTCTCTTTATAATACGGACTTTTTAGGTTTTAACCCAAAAAAAATTAGCAGAAAGGGGAAGTTTCGGATATAAGATCAGTAAAGCATGTATTTTAATATTCCCAAACTTCCCTAAAATTGGTAAATATTTTGACCCCTTTTTGGGGGTGAGGGGGTGGACTCTCCGTAGAAAAAGTCGCGTTTTCCCCCAAGCATAGCTCAGCTACAGTAGAAAATTCGAAAAATTGGTTCAAACAAACGTTGTAGAGCGTTAAAAGACAAACATTTTACTTTTTTCCCTTTTTTTCTATGTGGTCGCGGGGGCAAGTTATCGTAAAAAGAAAAAAAATCGGCGCAGCGGTCAAAATTTTTTTACGAATTTTGAACCTCGCCTTTTGAGGCCTAATTTGGGTCCAAGGGTTAAATGACTATAAAAATCGAGTTCAGTGATCACAAAAACCCCAGAACTCCACTTTTTGGGCTATCGGTTCGCTAGATTTTATACTAGATCTACACATGCGTAATTTATTGAGTGGATGAAAAATTTTTGAACGCCGCGCCGCTTTTTTTCTTCTTGCAATAACTCGCTTCCAAGACCACGCAGAAAAAAAGTAAAAAAAGTAAAATGTTCGTCTTTCAACGCTCTACAACGTTTGTTTGAACCAATTTTTCGAATTTTCCACTGTAGCTGAGCTATGCTTGGGGGAAAACGCGACTTTTTCTACGGAGAGTCCACCCCCTACTTTGAAATGAGGGATCGGCTATACATTTTTCTTATTCTACACAGTAATGGGATGTAGTATGCAAAAAAACCGCTCCCAAAAGTCGATTAACCCGATTTTTGGTTATTATTTCTGTTAATAGGGAATTTTCAAAATTGATTTTTTTCGAAAGGCCCCAGCTTCCTTCCATGACGTCCTAGGAAAAAACTGTAAAAAACAGAATTATTTGTTTTTTAATTCTCTACAATTTTTGTTTCAACCTTTTTTTCGTAATTCGTAATTTCGAAAGTTATGGGCGAAAAACCAAAATTTGAACCCCCTCAACCCCCAAAAAGGGGTCAAAATATTTACCAATTTTAGGGAAGTTCGGAATATTGAAATACATGCTTTACTGAGCTTATATCTGAAACTTCCCCTTCCTGCTAATTTATTTTGGGTTTGGGCTTTATTTTAGCTAAAAAGTCCGTATTATTAGGAAAGAAAAAATAATTGTCTATTGACTGAAACAACTCACCGCAATAGCTGAACGACTTCTGAAAGTAATACTAGCAGATTTTGAAAAGTTTTCAAATAGTTCCTTTTCAAGATCGAATGCGGCTGTAATAGTTACATAAGTACATTATTTCGATTTCAGTTGTTTAATCGATTAATAAAATGTTAATGGAGATAAGTTGAAAAATAAATTGATGAAAATTAAGAGAAAAAAGGTAGTTCTTGGTTCTTGGGTAATGGGTACCTATCATTTTTGAATAGATTCCGAAATTTGAAGTGTTTCGCTAATTGTGAGAAAATTCACTTTCGGTCTATCCTCTTCTATAGAAAAGTACTTCCATCTAATGTACGCATGTACGGCGGCGTATCGCGTATCAATGCTAATTATAGTAAATTTTATTTGTGATTCAACTTCAGAAAGTGATATTCTTATTTTAGAGGAAGGCTTCTCCTGAATAAATTTCATTTTCATTATAGAGAGATTTTTCCTCCCTCTCGCGAATCGCTCGAATAACTTGCGTTTTTCTCCCACAATAATGAAAAATATTGTTCAAAACTCGAAGAAAAAACAATTTTACTCACTCGTTGTGAAATATATTATTCCGTAAAGACAAGATATCAATAAATGAAACTTGAAATGTCCTGTTTTTTCAAAATTGACTGTTTTTTAAAACTATTGTCGATGAAAAAAAATTATTATCGTTTTTTGCTTTTTCACTATTGCCCTCCCTTTTTTTTTATTGTTTTTTATTCGATGCGTTTGACGTGAATTTGTGACTTTTGAAAAAGATAGCTATTGATTTGGTCGACGAAGTGTATTACCTAAGGTTAATGTTGAACTTCTGTCGAAATGCTATCAAAGTTCACTATACTGATTACCTATAGATAATATTCAATTTCCTATCAATTTATTTGAATTTATCGATAATTATATACTTACTCTTGTTTTTCTGGGGGCAAGGAAGAGACCAGTCTACTGTAAAATTTTCGTAACTTGAAAATCCGTAGTGATTAATTGGCATACGGATAGGATCTTTCCACGTTATGGATGGTTTTTCGTTTCCCCTTCCCACCTGGATTTCTCCATCTGGACTTATTCGAATCCAGAATTGGCACCATTCTTTATTCAACGTGAAATTCTGTTCAACTATTCCCCCATCATTGCTTAATCGCTGTAGTCGAATTACTGAACCCCTATTTTCGTCAAATCCTATTACAATTTCATAAGCTCTTTCCCATGCCTTTTTCGGTTGGCTGTCTGGAGAAAAAATGATGTGAGCATCTCTGTCACCCCTTACAAAGAATGTCAGAAAAATTCCGCTTTCATTTTGTATTTTTTCGATTGGAAACATTTTAGAGTATTCGTATCGGTTGGTTGTAAAATTTTCGCTGCATTTGCTTATATCTACAAAAAAGTAAATAAATGTAGCATATTTCGAGAAAAATAAAAATAAAAAGAATAAAGTATGCGCATATACAGGGTGTTCCATGAATCGCCTACCAAACATTTTTTTTTTTTGGATATAACCGGGTACCACTAAAAAAAACTTGAGATGAACATGTTGCCTATCTTAAGAATTTAAGGGGCAAATGCTGCTTCTAAAAATTCACTTCAAAAAATTTTTTTGACCATGGGAATGGATAGTATTTTGAAAACTGAACAAATTTTCACTATATGACTTTTTGCCTAACTCGAAAATTGAAGGGGCTACAAAATTTTGTTTTCAAAAACAATTTTTAAAAAATCAACTAATCAAGGGAATGGATAGTATGTTGAAAACTGCAGAAATTTTGTTCTGTGCACTTTATGGCTAACGTCGAAAATGAAGAGGCTACGGCTCGCGCAAAATGCGTGGGCTTCAAAAAATTTTCGAATTTTCCCAATTTTGAATCGCTCTTGGCCCCTTCATTTTTGATGTTAGGCAAAAAGTGTACAGAACAAAGATTTTTCTGTTTTCAACGTACTATCCATTCCCTTAACTAGTTTATCAGAAAAAACAAAATTTTGAAAAAAAATGTTTGTAGCCCCTTCAATTTTCAAGTTAGGCAACAAGTCATATAGTGTAAATTTGTCAAGTTTTTAAAGTACTATCCATTCCCATGGTTAAAAAAAATTTTTGACGTAATTTTTTTAGAAGTAGCATTTGCTCCTTAAATCCTCAAGTTAGGCAACATGTTCATTTCAAGTTTTTTTTAGTGGTACCCGGTTATATCCAAAAAAATATGTTTGGCAGACGATTCATGGAACACCCTGTATGGCTGTTGAAACTACGTCATCCTTATCAAAAAGTGTGATAAGGAACTGGTGAGAAAAAGAAAAAATCATTCATTTCGTACGTATTTATACGGAATTTTCATAAATTTATCAATTATTGCATAGAAATGAAGTTTTGTGACAGTTGTGAAAATAATTAAATTTGTAGCTAAGAAAAAAAATACTTTGAAAATTCAAAATTTCCCCACCAGTTCAATTGTGACGTCAGTTTCAACAGCCCTATACTGAAATACTGTTATGGTAGGCGTAAGAAAACATAAATGCCCGTCCACCATGTCGATAAAGACGAGATTTTAAAAGTAGATTAGGAAGTGGGAAAAATTTCGACAACTCCGTTTACGAATTCGCAAAAGGGCAAGAAATTATAGAAACAGTAATGTGAACAAAATACGAAATTCATGTAAACTCGAGTAAAAAATAAAGGCAGAAAATTTACACCACTTTTCAATTTTAGCACACCAAACTTTTTTTGTACTAGGTGAAATGTGAAAACAAGAAATTCTTAATGAAAAAATGTATTTTTCCGCGATCCAAACACAGTTATCCGGCATTAGAGATCGATAAAAACCGGAAAATTCATTTCATTTGAATTAAAAGTTGAATATGTCTGCTCAATGTAAAAAACCTAGAAAATTTAAAAAAAAATCGTCTGAAAAATTTGAAAAAGTCGAAATTTTTCAGAATTTTGTGGGTATGGGGTCATGGAAATTGAGATATGTAAGTTTTCAAGAAAGTGTCGAGAAATTCGATTTTTGAATTATTTTGGAGAATCTATACCTAGACCTTTTTTGTTTGGAAATGGTTCAAAATCGAAAATTTCCATTCTATATTTCAAAAGAAATGAAGAGATTCAAAAAATTATTCGATTTAAACTGTGAATTCGTATACCTAGAGGATAAAAGTTTTTAAGATTCTGATGAGTTTTAAAAATTTGTTTTAGTAAACTTTGTGAAACTTGGTAAAGTTAAATTTTAAACTTACCGGCAAATCTTATTTCATAGCCATTTGCATATGGATTCTTGACACACGTTAAAACAATAATTAGATAAAGCATTGCTAACTTCAAGTTTAAACACATTTTCATAGATTATTTTTCCAATGATCGCTTGAACCATACAAAAGGCCAACATGTACGTTGCAAATATTTTTACTTTGTTGAAAATCCGATGAGATTCTTGTTCACATTAATTCGGAAATAATCTCATCGTTATGCGCGAAATTAAACGAAAGTGTAGCGGTTTATTCGCGTAATTTTAATTATTGATAAGACATTTTCACGTATGGCTATTCATTATCTAGATAGGAATGTAATTCGGAATTTTTACTTTTCATATTTTAATTTGAAACACTGTGTTCGGAAAATACTAGGGTTACGGTATATTTACCCGAATCGGCATTTTCCCGAATACCATTTACCCCGAATATTAAAATCCCGAATCCGTTTACCCAAATTTTGAAATCTTGAACACCTTTTACTCCAAAAAAATTATCCCGAATTTATGAACTCGAATTGACATTTCCCCGAATACCATTATCTCAAATGGTACCTAAAATCCCGAATCAATTTTCGGAAAAATTGGGTAAACAACAACAATTTTTTTTATTCAAACTAGTTTTGAATTTTTTTTTTTAAATTGAAGAAAAATTTTGAAAATTATCTCAAAAGTCCTCAAAAGATGAAGTTGTTCTAAAGCTCATAGTATAACTATAGAGTATTTTAATTCGTCAATCATCAAGATGTCACGATCCTAAATTTTTCACTGATAACAAGCTGGAGTATACCCTTAAACGTTTTTGCAGCTCAACCTAGGTTCGTCGCGTCGGGGAGCAGCTTTTACGCGTTTACCGAGGCTCAGCTCTGCGATCGTAATTTCGGTAGCAGATTGCTCCTTCTGGAATTATATAATGCATTTTCGAATATATCGTAATCGACTAGCACTTCGGGACTAAATCGGAGCGACCAATCAGGTGTCGTTTACGTGATGTGGTGTGCTTTGCGTATCAATATTCAATACATCGTGAAGACGTGTGTTTTTTTTCGTGTCCTCGTATTTTCGTCATAATTTTCTCAAATATTTTTAAACTCTAAACTTTTTTCAATTTCTTTCCAGCCTTTAAATTTTTTCAAACTCTGTAATTGTTCATCAATTATTATTCTTAAAATATTTTCTACCTGAAATTTTTTCTTGTTTGTTTTCAAATAATAAGTTTTTTCTAAAAAATTATTCAAATTGAAAATTTTTTCACAAAAATTGTTCAATTGTAAAATTTTTTCTCAAATTCTCTTTACCCTTGAAAAGTTTTTAAACCTTGAAATTATTCATCAATTTGTTCGTTCTTAAAAATTTTTCAGTGACATTTTTTCTCCATTTTTTTTTAAATCGTAAATTTCTTCTCCATTTCTTTCCAACATTTTTTTCTTTTTCCCCTTGAAATTAAAAAAAATTCACAGACTCAATAGTCTATGATCCAAACATGAAAAAGTGCTCTAGAAATCGAATTCAGCGATCTTTTTTGAGAACCAAAAAAATGAGCTGCCAAAATGTCGGTACTATCCGCCTCATTCGAAAAAGTGCAGTTTCAGATTTTTAACCCTGCACAATAGGGGGGTGGACCCCTAAAAAGGTGATTTAGGGGACATGGTCCGAACCAAAAAAAATCGACGGATTTGGGTTGAGGAACTTCTCCCGATACCGAATATGTAATTTTTTTCCGTTGCACCCTGCACAACTGCATTTTATTGCACTTCAAGTGCAATTTTTATGCATTTTGGACGATTTTTGACAGTAAAAGAGCCCTCCTATCCAAAATATAGGTGAGAACCAAAAAATACTCGTCAATTTTGTTGAATGTAGTCATTTAAAGCCCATTCCCGCAAAAATGGGCGAAAAATTCCTGCACAATGCGAAGTAATGAAAATGAACAGGCTGGTCACCCCATCCCCCCACCAAAATTAAGTCATGGAATACTTGCTCAAAAATGGCAATGCGATACATCAAAATGGGTCAAAATTTCGCGCTGAATCCGAAAATCATCATCATTTTTGATTTCGACCCCCCTCGGTGGAGTTCTGCCCCCAAACTTGAATTTGAGGGGGAAACTGAAGATTTGACATCATTTAAATGAAACGTAATTGAAATTTACGCAAATCAGACAATTGTGGTTGATTGATCTCAACTTTCAGCATACCTTGACCCCCCCAAAAAAATTTCCAACCCTCAGGCCTCCCTCCTTTCCCCCGCCAAATTATAATAAAAACATTAATTTAAAAACAGCGATGCGGCATATCGAAATGGTTTAAAATTTCGCGCTGAGTTCGAAAATGGTAATAATTTTTGAATTTGACCCCCCTCGGTGGAATTCTGCCCCCAAACTTGAATTTGAGGGGGAAACTGAAGATTTGACATCATTTAAATGAAACGTAATTGAAATTTACGCAAATCAGACAATTATGGTTGATTGATTTCAACTTTCAGCATACTTTGGCCCCCCTAAAAAATTTCCAACTCTCATCTCTCCCACCCCGCCAAATTATAATACAAAACATTAATTTAAAAACAGCGATGCGGCATATCGAAATGGTTTAAAATTTCGCGCTGAGTTCGAAAATGCGGTAATAATTTTTTGAATTTGACCCCCCTCGGTGGAGTTTTGCCCTCAAACTACAATTGAAGGGGTAAAAATGAATAATTGACCTTTTTAGATGAAACGTAATTGCAATTTACACTCGCCAGGCTGTAGCAGTCGATGAGTTCCAATTCTGCAGCATATATAGACTCAAAAAATTTCTACCCCTCGCACCACCCGCCCCTGCGGCATCATACCTGATCAAAACATTTATTTTATGACATAGCCGTGTGACATTTTAAAATACCTTAAAATTTCGCGCTGAGTTCGAAAATCGTAGTAATTTTTTAATTTGACCTTCCTTTCTTTTTTTCATTTCCTAATGTCTTTTCATTTTTCAAGAAAAAAATTGTTGTCATTTTTTTTTGACTGTTGAAAAAAAAGAAAAACACTACGCCACTGACAGACTTAAATGCACTCGGCATCCTCCAATGAACTACATATAGCTTGAGCGCGAAATTTTAAGGCATTGTAAAATGTCACACTGCTATGCAGAGGCTATTAAGAATTTTTCACGTCCTAGGCTAGGGCAAAAGCGAACGCCCCCCCCCCAATTTTTTCTCCAAAGACAAAGCTGAAATAATTCAAAGGTACACATGAGGGGGAGGAGGTAGAAAAAATTGGCAGAATTCACATGTAACGTTTTTTAAATTTATTTGAGAAACAGTAAAGTAAAACGGAAATTTGAGAACTAAAAGGGCGCTTCGCAGCAGAGAGTTAGTGATAGGGTTATTTTGTCCACACTTTTTAAAGTTTTTTGCTCACAATGGAGAAGTAGAGGGTTCATACCATCCTTTTAAGAAAAAATCAAGTAGATTCATCGAGCCCGAGCGAAGCGAGGGCAAAATTTTTTGAAAAAAACCATCCAAAAACTACAATTTTATAATTTTATAAATCAATATTTTATCAGATTTGAAACATGATGGAAAAATTCCACCAATTTGAAGTAAAAATCACCTGCTTTTCAATTTTTTTTTACTGAATTTTACGCTTTTTTCGTGTTTTTATATTACGTACTTACATGATGAAAATTTGTGTTTTTTTGTGCTTGTTTTCAATTCAGTTTGCGAACTATTGTGAGTAGTTTTCACAATAATTAAGGGGTTGAAATTTAAAATTTGGGCGCAAATAAACATTTGGGTGTACCAGGAAATTTCCCAGTTTCTTGCTCGGGTCATCGGACATGCTGCATCTGAGATAATTTTTCTCACAGCTTCAAAATATATTTTTTTTATTCATGATTTATATTATAGAAAGTACGGCTTTCCGAATTCTGCGCCCCAAAAATTTTTGCCCCCTAGGCGTCGCCTACTCCGCCTATTGGTTAATACGCCCCTGCTGCTATGTTATAAACTAGATGAGGAGCTTGACAACAAAGTGAGACATACGCCAGTGACACTCTACGACAAAATGGGCCTTACTTATATGTCAGAAATTTTTTTTCCATTTCTTGTTCTCTAATTGCTGAAGAACAAAATCTGTTAAGAAAATTAGAAAGTTTTTTCTGACACATACGGTCCATTTTTTCGTAGAGTGTCACTGGCGTATGTCTCACTTTGATACCAAGCTCCTCAAATGTTTTCATCAGGTATGATGCCGCAGGGGCGGGAGGTGCGAGGGGTAGACATTTTTTTGAGTCTATATATGCTGCAGAATTGGAACTCATCGACTGCTACAGCCTGGCGAGTGTAAATTGCAATTACGTTTCATCTAAAAAGGTCAATTATTCATTTTTACCCCTTCAATTGTAGTTTGAGGGCAAAACTCCACCGAGGGGGGTCAAATTCAAAAAATTATTACCGCATTTTCGAACTCAGCGCGAAATTTTAAACCATTTCGATATGCCGCATCGCTGTTTTTAAATTAATGTTTTGTATTATAATTTGGCGGGGTGGGAGAGATGAGAGTTGGAAATTTTTTAGGGGGGCCAAAGTATGCTGAAAGTTGAAATCAATCAACCACAATTGTCTGATTTGCGTAAATTTCAATTACGTTTCATTTAAATGATGTCAAATCTTCAGTTTCCCCCTCAAATTCAAGTTTGGGGGCAGAATTCCACCGAGGGGGGTCAAATTCAAAAATTATTACCATTTTCGAACTCAGCGCGAAATTTTAAACCATTTCGATATGCCGCATCGCTGTTTTTAAATTAATGTTTTTATTATAATTTGGCGGGGGTGGGAGGGATGAGGGTTGGAAATTTTTTGGGGGGGGGGGTCAAGGTATGCTGAAAGTTGAGATCAATCAACCACAATTGTCTGATTTGCGTAAATTTCAATTACGTTTCATTTAAATGATGTCAAATCTTCAGTTTCCCCCTCAAATTCAAGTTTGGGGGCAGAACTCCACCGAGGGGGGTCGAAATCAAAAATGATGATGATTTTCGGATTCAGCGCGAAATTTTGACCCATTTTGATGTATCGCATTGCCATTTTTGAGCAAGTATTCCATGACTTAATTTTGGTGGGGGGATGGGGTGACCAGCCTGTTCATTTTCATTACTTCGCATTGTGCAGGAATTTTTCGCCCATTTTTGCGGGAATGGGCTTTAAATGACTACATTCAACAAAATTGACGAGTATTTTTTGGTTCTCACCTATATTTTGGATAGGAGGGCTCTTTTACTGTCAAAAATCGTCCAAAATGCATAAAAATTGCACTTGAAGTGCAATAAAATGCAGTTGTGCAGGGTGCAACGGAAAAAAATTACATATTCGGTATCGGGAGAAGTTCCTCAACCCAAATCCGTCGATTTTTTTTGGTTCGGACCATGTCCCCTAAATCACCTTTTTAGGGGTCCACCCCCCTATTGTGCAGGGTTAAAAATCTGAAACTGCACTTTTTCGAATGAGGCGGATAGTACCGACATTTTGGCAGCTCATTTTTTTGGTTCTCAAAAAAGATCGCTGGATGAACACTTTTTCGTGTTTGGATCATAGACTACAAATTCTTCTCAGCTCTGAAATTTTTCTATGTAAAAGTTTTTTATACCTATTCTTGAAATTTTTCAATCTTGAATTTCTTCAGATATCTACCTGTACCTATTTATTACCTAACTTTTTTTCCACTCAATTTTTTCCCAATTTTACAACTAAACTTGTTAATTTTTTTTCAAACTTGAAATTTTTCATATACAATTTTTTATTTTTCCAAAAAATGTTCAATACAAGAGAAACAATTTTATTTATTCGATAATACAACTCAGGCAACAGAAGTCATTTTTTGTATTATTTTGGAATTTCAGAATTCAGATTATGAAAAAATGTTGGGGACGAATGAAAAAAAAAAAGGAATTCAAAAAATGTAGAGAAGCAAAAAGAAGTTTTTAACGATTTTTTTTTTTAATTTGGTTTGGAAAAATTTTAAGAAAAGAAAAATTGAGTTTGAAGAGGTTTCAGAAACAATTTTGAGTTTGAAAATATTTCAAGGAAAAAATTTATTTGAAAAAAATTCTAGTTAGAAAAAATTTTTAGAAAATTGTACAAGAATTAAAAATTTTGAAAGCTAAAGGGACTTGGGAGAAGCTAAAGTAGGTATATCGACATATGAGTTGTAATTAACGAATTTCGCAGGAAATGTTTTTCACTGATTCGGATTTGACCCGTAAAATGTGGTGTGGTGAACGGAGTGAAGAAGGTCCAACTTGAAAACGTGCAGAAAATAATTCTTACGTGGCGTTTATATTGGAGCGTTGTAGTATTTTATAAATTTCTTGAAAACTATGGCAGATACATAATTTTTTTATTGAAACTGAATTACCTAATTTAAAATTTTTAAGCTCAGTAGCGTGACTGGACACCCCTTATACAGTGGCGCCGAAAGCTTTTTTTGTGAGGGTAAAAATTGGGTAGGACTTGGAGTGCAAAAAGGATTATTGAGGGAGGGGGTAGAAGGGAGTCTTCTTTTCATGATCAATATATCAATCGATTAAAGCAGAATTTTTCAAAATTTGCAACTTTGAGTTCAAATTCATATTTTTTGGCAAAAACCTGAATTTTGTACAGGAAAATTGTTTGCCAAAAAATATGCTTTTGAACTCTAAGTTGCGAATTTTGGAAAATTCTGCTTTAATCGATCAAATAGTTCACCAATATTGGTTATCCGCAATTATAGATGCTGAAATTCATATGGACAATTTTTATGAGCTTTTCTCCAACGCTGGAAAATTCCAAAAATTTTCTGGAGGCTCCGAAACGTCTTGAAACCGCTTCCAATCGACTCAGTAGGTCAAAAATAGGGTATATACCAAATTTCAGTTCGTCTCGTTGATTGGATCAAATTTTCGTATTTTGCAGGGCGATGAGGTATAGGTAATTTTGAAATTTCAAAAATTCGCCAAAATTCAAGAAATGAACTTCAGCATCAGAAATTTCGGATATGGGGTTCTTTTATGATGTAAATTCGATTTATTTCTGCTTGGGCTCAAAATTTTACTTTGAGTTGGGATACCTCCCTTGTTGGGTATTTTGTATTTTTTTAAAAATATTTACCCTCGTTTCGTTATACAACTCTTTTTTTTTATCAAGTATTGGTAAACAAATCAGTTAAATTCGTTCAAAAAGTCGTTTTTTAATTTTCAACATTTTCTTTTTTTGATTTCTGAACTCTGAACATCTTCAACTTTTGTTAGGTAAATTCGTCAACACTCTCCGACACGACACGCTGGCCTCCGTTAAAATTTCATATTTTATTAATCTGTATTCAGCATGCCTAGCTTTGATAGTGGTATATCAATGTGAGATACATATCAGGATCGGTAGAATTCACATCTTTATTTGGATTCGATTCTTCGTCGATGCTAGGATCCTTGAAAATCAAAACATGAAAAATTGAAATGAAAAATGTTGATCAAAATTGTCGTAGTCGATTGATCATTTATACTTGACTTACGTCATAGGCTTCAAATATTATTTCCAACGAAGGTGTCAGTGCCACTTTTATAAGGCACGCCGATTTATTTGTAGTTGATGGTTCTGGAGTAGATTGGCAAGCTGATATTACCGCATGTAGAGGAACGATTTGTGATACGGTACCGTCGTGTGATATAGTCAGTTTACCGAAATCAAATGACCCGCTATTGGGAATTTCATTGCTGTAATTTTGATGGAATTTTGTATCATTTTTATCGATGTCCTCGTTAAACGTCCGGGTCAATATTGTTTGTATGTATGTCTAGTTGCCTACTTACTTTCGTATTGTTATATGGGGCATCCAAATAGAACGGTATTCGACACTCAAAGTGGGGAGATTATATTTCGAGATATTCCAGCTTAGGCGTTTGTCTTCCCAGGACTAATTTAAAAGATAACGATTGTGAGGTGATAATAATGACGAGTAGAAGAAAAATTGGTATTCTGATACTTACCATGTATACTGATCCATTTATTTCGAGAAAACTGTCAACCTGTAAAAAAAATTGCAGAAGAGTGTTCGTATTAGTGTTGGTTTAATTACTCTTCACTGGTATAATTTTGAGAACTTTCAGCTTCGTATTCCATCATTTCCAAAAATTTTTGGACAAAGAAGCGGGTGTTTTCGAAAAAAAACGAACCTGCCTGATGGGAAATTACACGTAGAACATGATTGTTTATAACCATTTTTCTATTTTGAGGCTTACTTGAGGAGATATTCACAAAAGTTTCGATTTTTTCAAAAAATGCTGCAAATTGTTGAAAAATTGGTGTTTTTTACCCTTAATTTTTGGTCAAGGAAGTGAGTGTTTTTGAAAAAAACAAAAAAACCTTCTGATAGGAAATTACACGTAGAACAAGATTGTTCATAACTATTTTTCAATTTTCAGGCCTATTTGAGGAGATATTCACGAAAACCCGGTTTTCAGAAGACATTTACCCCTCCCCTGGGGGTAGCGGAGGGTCGTGGGGGATGTCCATTTTAGTATGTAGTGTAGTGGACCATTACGAACGTAAACCGCGAAAAAAATCAGGATTTAATTTTTGGGGGGTCAAATCCTAAAATGACTGGACTAACAGTTTAGATTTAGAATTCTTGATACTTACCTACGAGAAAGTGAAATAAATTTTTTCTTTGCACCTGCGCATATTGAAGTTTCAATTTTTCTTTGGGGAATTGCGCCGTTTTTCATAGTGTAACGGGGTTGGGGGAGGGATTGCCCAAAAATATAAAATTAATCCATTTATAGACTTACCACTTTGACAGTTTGGCCTACGATGGTAATATTTCCTTTATTGAATGCGGAGTACTGATTTCTTGGGGGTGCAGATGTATTGTAATTTGCTAACAAATCACGTTTCAGTTTTTGTTCAACCACATTTGCTGGATCTGTTGAAATATGATTTGTACAGTTGACAAAAAAACATTTAACGAAAGAAATTAGATAAAGTATGTTGATTAGAATGAAAATTCGTGCATTTTTCACCCATTTCAATTAGTTTTGAATTACCTATGAAAATCTCGAAATAAAAATTCGTAACGTTTCAAAAACTCATTTTTTTTGGATGAAAAATTCAAAAAATTTTCAGTACCTAAGTAATTAGCTTTTTTTTTTTAAATATTGAAGCCTGCTGAGAACTGTGCATATTTCTAGAAAAATTTTCAATATTTTTTGTTCGATTTTCACTACAAGTTTTTTTTTTTTGTAAAATATAGAGGTTACAAAAAATAAATACAGAATTGTAATAAACCATGAAAATTCGAAAAGCCAATCCAGCCGGTATATTTTAGTAGCCAAAATTTTGGACATGGTCCTGAGTAAATTACTCTTTTGAATTTTCGCAACGAGGAAATTGCACTCGAATTTTTCGATTCTCAAAAATCTAGTATTTTGTCTTCGAAAATTTGGTGTAATTTATTTAGAGTTTTGACAAAATTTGGTTTTAAAATTATCGTTTTAGAAATTTGTTACGTTATTTTGAAAAAAAAAGTTATTAATATTTTGAAACAGTTCGATGCTAATAATTTATCTAGGCATTAAGGGGGGTATGAAATCAGGTTTTTTACGTGTATTTTCATGTTCCTTTTTCTTGATTACCAGAAGAGGTGGAAGGCTGAAATTTGGAGGGTAACTAGAGTCAACCTTGAGCTACACTTTAACGAGGGGATTTCAAAATTTAGTTCATGCTTCCGAAATTAGGCTTACACGTAGAATGCTCTCTTAAAACACCATGTTTTTTGGCATACAAACAATTCCTCAGCCTGTTCCATGCATGATAAATGAAAAAGCCCCCGTCTATTTGTAGAGTATAACTTGCTGAAGAAAGCAAAAAAAAAAGTAAGTTGATCGATACAGTCGTTCCTGAGAAAAAGGTACATGAACATTGAAAAAGTACATTTTGAGAAAAACAGCTTTAAAGTTCGAACTTTATTTTTCACCTATGAACTTCAGTTTAGTTGTACTACTCAGATCCAGATGTAAATGATCATTTATTTTTTAAATTTTTGTTGAAGAACAAGGCTGATCAATTAATTCTGGTTGATAATTTTGAGTTTGTGGCCGTTCGTTTGTATCAGGATCTGATTGGATAACTTTCAGTTCACCAAAATTTCTCCTAAATTCTAGGAAAATCTTAATCATAAAAAATTAATTTTTCAACCTTAAGAAAACTGATTTTTAAAAAGTATTATGTATCATTTTGAAAAGAATAAAATAGAGAATTCAAATCCATAGAAAACTCAATTTTGGATTTCTTCACCAAAACTGATTTCATACCCCCCTTAAATGAATAGATGACCTAAATTTATCGGGTTCTACTTACCTTTTTTATCATTTTCTGAACATAGGAACAACCATTTCACTTGATTATTCTTCCAACTTGAGAAACTGTAGTGTTTTATCGACATAGGGTGATCTTTCCACGTCATGAAGGCTGATCTTTCGTCCCCTCTGCCTACCTCGATTAATCCGTCTGAACTTATTCGAATCCAGAATTGACGCCATTCTTTCTCTGTTACAATATTTTCCTCTTTATGCGTTGCCACATTCTCTTCGTATCGGGATGTTCGGATGTACGAAACGGTATTTCTCTCAGCTCCTAGCACAATTTCATTCGCTTTTTCACCCTTTGTCACTGGTTCTTCTTTTGGTGAAAAAATGATATGAGCGTCTCCATCACCCTGTACGAAGAATGATAGAAAAATTTCGTTTTGATTTTTTATTTCTTCGATTGGAAATGTTGTAGTGTAATCGTATTGGGTGGTTGTTAAATTTTTGGTACATTTTTTGGTATCTGAAAAAAAATTTAAAAAAGTAGATAAAACGAAAGAATCAAGACATAAATTGCAATACTCGTAAACTTATTTTCTATACCTATTTTATTGTGGTGATGGTGTAAAAAGGTGTGAAGTCAAGAAGTAAAGAACCATTTTCCATGTAATTCATGTTTTGAAACTAAGTGTGGACTGTTCCTTACCGCAACTCGAACCAAAAATGAAGTCTGGTCTTCCGATTTTGCTCAAACTTTTTTACGAGTTCCCGTCGATGGTTTATTCACATAACCACGATCATTTCTTTTCTAACCATCAAGGTGGCTGGAAAAAAGGGATGGTCCTCGTAATTTATTTATGTAATCGCGATTTTTTGCCAAATTACCCAACTCTGAAAGCGCATATCTCGAGATCGGTTGTACTTGGGGGAAAACTGTTTGCAAGGGTTGAAGGAGAATTGGCAAGAGTTTCAAAAACAATAATCCAGTGTTGTGAGAACGAAAAAGAACGGGAACGGAAACGGGAACCAAAAACGAAAATAACGCTATTTTTAGGATGAACGAAATCCGAACAAAAACCGAAACCTAAAAATGAAAGAACGAAATCAGAACCGAAAACTGGGAACCAAAAATTTTGTTCTTTAGGTTCTGAACAGGAATAAAAAAAACATAGTCTGAGAACACCGGGAACGGAACGGGAACCGAAAAAAATTCTGTTCTTTTCTGTTCTTTTCCGTTCTTTTCCAATTATGACGAGAAGAAATACTGAAGCCCACAAAAAATGCAATAAGGGTGAAAAACACCTATTTTTCAAATATTTCCAGTATTTTTTGAAATAATCGAAATTACGACTGATTACTTATGCAATTTTGAATCCGTATGATGCGAAAAAATGTTCTGTATCACCCATAATTATTAACACTTTGTTTCAATCATCTATTCTTTCCATAAATCGCGGCTATTCGTGGACCTCAGCGACTATCCCACCCCTTGGTAGCTGACATCGAAATATTTTCACTTTAAAGAATTACGTCGTTTTTGGGTAGGTATCTTCAACTTCGTAATTTCGATTATTTCGAAAAATACTGGAAATACTTGAAAAATAAACATTTTCACCCTTAATTTTTGGTAATAGAAATTAGTGATTTTCAAAAAAATGAACTTTTCTGATAGGAAATTACACGTAGAACATAATTGTTCATAACCATTTTTCAATTTTGAGGCTTATTGTTTTTTGATGAAATATTCACGAAAAACCGGTTTTCAGCAAGCATTTATCCCTCTCGTGGGGGTTGCGGACGACTTTGGGGACATTTGAGTATGATTGTTGTTTAATGGACTATTATGAACAGTTTTCACGAAAAAAAATCGGGTGTGAATTTTTTCGGAGTTTGGTGTATTTTTTCTTTTATTTGCCTGGACCACTTATATATGGAAAATGGAAACTTATTTTTGGCGCTTTTGAAAAAAAAATTCAAATTTCTATTTTCTTCACCTCATTTTGCAAAATTTTTGTTGGGAATGGGGCCCATCAAAATTCATTCAAAAAAGTCATCAATTGATGAGCTGTTGTTTCGACCCCCGTTGATGGTATGACAAAATTTTTACAATTTTTGAAACAAATTAAAATTTTGGGTTTTGACGATTTTTTTGAAAAATTTTACATTTACTTCTATTTTGTGATCGCACTTACTTACCACATTCATTCATCATTATTCTTATTTCTTATAATCTTTATTAAATTTTGGTGACAGTACAAAATCTAAAAATTTTAAAAAACAACTAAACAAATAATGGTAAATTGAATGTGGAAAAAAAAATTGAAAAACGGAAAGAACAGAACAAAAAAGAACGGTTCGGGAACAGAAACCAAGAACCAAAAAAAGTGGAGAACCGAAACAGAACCGAAACAAAGATCCTAAAAACAACAAGAACAGAACCGAAACCAAAAACAGGAACGAAAATGCCAAGAACGAAACCCAAGAACCGAAACAGAGAACAATATTTTCTTTCAGAACAGAACCGAACGGAAACCAAATAATTCGGTTCTCACAACACTGCAATAATCACATTTTGAAAAGCTCAAAGTTGAACTTTGATGATGAAAGCTCAACTTTCATGATAAGTACAAAAAATGAAAGCTACTATTTAAAAATTTGGAAAAATTACAGTAAGTAGCCCTTTTTACCTTTTTTTCAACCAACAAATTTTAAGATGGGATCTTAACACCCCTGAGAGGTTCAGGGGTCCACAATTTTGATCAAAATTCAAAAAAATCGAAAAAGTAAAGTAACACATTGATTACTACTAATTCGAAGGCGCTGATTTCAAATATGTACTCAGTTTTTTCATCCGACCTCTCTGAACCCCCCTATTAGGTATTAGTGCTTCTTGATAAGGTCAAAATTCAAAAAAATGAAAAATACGTGTGACCTGTCGTTTGTTAGGTTTTTGAGAGCACTCAGTTCGAATATTTGCTTATTTTTTGGATTTGACCCTTCAGTGCTCCCTAGCTCCTCAATTTTGGAAAAAAGCAGGGCTGCGAGAACGAATGAGAACAAAGAACAAAGAACCAAAAAGAACCAAAAATTTTGAGAACGAGAACAAGAACAAGAACAACTTTGAAAGCATTAAAAGAACAAGAACGAGAACGAGAACGATAAGGGAAGAACAAGAACGAGAACAAAAACGATAATTTTGCATTTTTTCAATTTTTTGCTTGAAAAAATGCCAATATTTTTAAGTTTTGAGAAAAATAAAGAACCAAGAACCAGAAAGAACAAAAAAATTGAAGAACGAGAACAAGTTCTGAAGAACAAGAACGAGAACGAGAACGATATTAAATATTATTGAAGAACGAGAACAAGAACGGGAACGACTGACTTATGAAGAACGAGAACGAGAATAGTGTAGGCAAATAAGGAAATAAAAAAACATTTTTAGCTAGCTAAGATTTTATCGCCAAAAACTGTCGAGGGTGGTCCCCTGACTAACCCCTAAAAAGTCCGCACCCCCTAGACCCCTTGCTAATTTTTTTATGGAGGCTCCACCCCCCTCAAAACTGGTTTTTCCCAAATAACTTCTCAGGATTTGATTTTACAGCAAAAGTAGCTCAGTACTTTTTTGTTCTACGCTCAATTTCAAACATCTTTTGTATGAACAATTTTTTCGTACGACCAATATCAGAGGAGATGGAGCGTCCTGAAGGAAGGGGGTTTTGGAAAATATGATATTATTTGAAAACGCGATAATATGTATAAAATCGCACTAAACTGTATGTTTTGGGCATGAAAATAGTAGTATTACGTAAATTGATGGTATTAATACAACTTGACCCCCCCTTTCCCTCCCTATGTACTCACCCCACCTTACCCACTTGTTTTAATTTAGCACTAGTAATATGACTGAGGGGTGGGGAGGGGTGGACACAATGGAAGGGGGAAAGATGATCATGAAGCATTTTTCCCCTCTTCCCCTTCCCAGTTCCCATTGTGTCCACCCCTCCCCACCCCTCAGTCATATTACTAGTGCTAAATTAAAACAAGTGGGTAAGGTGGGGTGAGTACATAGGGAGGGAAAGGGGGGGTCAAGTTGTATTAATACCATCAATTTACGTAATACTACTATTTTCATGCCCAAAACATACAGTTTAGTGCGATTTTATACATATTATCGCGTTTTCAAATAATATCATATTTTCCAAAACCCCCTTCCTTCAGGACGCTCCATCTCCTCTGATATTGGTCGTACGAAAAAATTGTTCATACAAAAGATGTTTGAAATTGAGCGTAGAACAAAAAAGTACTGAGCTACTTTTGCTGTAAAATCAAATCCTGAGAAGTTATTTGGGAAAAACCAGTTTTGAGGGGGGTGGAGCCTCCATAAAAAAATTAGCAAGGGGTCTAGGGGGTGCGGACTTTTTAGGGGTTAGTCAGGGGACCACCCTCGACAGTTTTTGGCGATAAAATCTTAGCTAGCTAAAAATGTTTTTTTTTCTTAAAAATAGCGCTAATTTGCCTACACTAGAACGGGAACCAAAATTTCATCGTTCTCGCAGCCCTGGAAAAAAGTATGTTAAGAAATGAAAATAGCGTGTGGCATATCGATTCTCACTAATTTTAGGGCGCAAATTACTGTATTTTTTCTGATTTTTAAATGGCAGCTTTCATCTCTTGTACTTATCATGAAAGTTGAGCTTTTCAAAATGTGATTATCGTTTTTGAATCTCCTATCAATTCTCTTTCAAACCCTAGTTTTTCTTCAAGTACAATCGATCTCCAGATATGATCCTTCAAAGTTGGATAATTTGGCAAAAAATTTCAATTTCATAAAAATTATGAGGACCACCCCTTTCCCCATCCCCCATGAGGGTTAGAAAGGAAATGACCGTGATTACGTGGATAAACCATCAAGGAGAACTCGTAAAAAAATTTGGGCGAAATCGGAAGACTCGACTTCATTTTTAGTTCGCGTTGGTATGGAATAGCCCAGGTAACTACATATTAGACGAAAATCGAACAAATGATTTAATTTTTGTCAAATTAGATTGAAAATTTATTTTTTTCTATTCAATGTTTTTTGAACAAAAATTCACGCCGTTTTCTCTCTCCAGTTTTTCAACTTATTGGTATACTATCGTAGGTGAGTATTGCATATGTAGTATGCACCATCAACCTACTTTTTTGACTGAAATTTTTTCATTATTTATCCCTGCGTGCTTATTAAATAATTAAAATTCGTACTTCGAACTTACCTATTATTCTCGAGTCACCATTCACGAATGAGTAACTAATAAACACTAAAACAATCGTGTTGAACTTGGAGCACATGTTGATTTTTTTCGACGATCGTTTCAACTACTACGTCGACCTTCGAGTGCAGGTATGTGGATATAGTGTGAAAATCATCGTCCGGTTAGTATTTAAATGCAATAGAACAATATACGTACCTGAGAATAAAACTTCGTTGAATTCTCTTGTCAGATTTATGAGAAATGAACTCGTCATCTCTAAAATGAAAAGTGAGAATGTTACTACCGTGATGTACAAAATTTCACGAAAGTATATGAGCGAAGCAATATTTTCACTAATTGGAATTTTTTTTGCTTCTCTTGCGCAGCAATTAAGGGCATAGTTCGCATTTCTTTTTGCCTACACGCTCCCCTGCCAATTTACATTACGCTTATGGGAGTTCATGAAATATTACTTTACTCGAAATGAGAGTGATGAAATGGGCTCAAATTTGAAATATACATTTTTCGCGATGGTCTCTACAATCCTGTGCATGGATTGCTCGTTACATCGAATATTTTACGAGAAAATTGAATTTGAAAAATCAGTGGATTTTTCACCGATTTTTCAAATTCAATTTTAAAAAGAAATGCGAACTATGCCCTTAAGGTTGTAGTTTAGTAGGTAAGTAAGGTAAATAAACAGGAAAAACAATAAATTTTTTAAAAGAGATTACGTGAAGATAACTGAATTTATAAATTTTATATTTTATTTTGGTATTGATAGTTAGGTCACGACGAAGCCCTTTATCAATTTTTTTTTCAACACTAATTACCTACCTATATTAATCTATAGTTATTGTTATGTTTCGGTGCATATTAAAAAACGCGCCCTTGAGATCAAATTTTTTCTTTATTTGGGTGGGTCTGGATGCTAGTTTACATACCTAGGTACTTTCGCACCATCGTACCTATATGTTTATTTTCATGGCGTCATTAAATTTCGTATGTCAGTAAGATTTACTTGAACAATGACTAACAATAATATTACGATAAATTTCGAGCTAACAATAATATTACGATAAATTTCGAGAACTGTGCATGGCTCATTTTCGGTTTTCGTAATTCATTGGAAATACGTGACTAGGTGGGGAAAAATTATAGGTATTAGCCGTGAAAACCCATAATATATGATGTTTGATAACAATTGTGGTATAGTCACTCAGGTATCGCAGTCAACTAATCGACAATTTGTTTGTTTTCTTTGTTTTAGGTGAGTATTTATGGAATTCTTACCTATCGTTGACCTAAGAGGAAATAAATTCAATTATGCGATGTGATGGAGAAATCACTATGGTTATTCCAGTAAATTTTACGCAAGTAGTAAGTAGTACTAAATACTCTTATTTTAAAAATAAATAAGAAACAATTTTAATGAGAAGCCATCCTCCTCCTTCCGCCATTTTCGTATAATCGAGTTGAGAGACAGTAAATGGATTACTCCCTCTCCTTTTTGAAAAGTTTTCGTCATTTGTGTAATAAATAGCTATTTTTCGACCATAGTTTAACAAGGTATCTAACAGGTAGTGAAAGTAGTGAAAAAGTGATAAATTCAGTCAGAATTTTTAAAAAAAATGAAAAAATTCGATATTTTTGTAATATGATAAACATGCGTTCTTTTTTTTTCAAAGTTATTGATCCATTTTTTGTACTTTTTCTTCAAAAGAGAATGACGTGTTCATTTTTTTATAATTTCGATTTAAAATCCAGATTTTCTTCCATTTGAAATTTTTTCTGAAATAAATTTGGTCTAATTTTTTCGGGTAGGAGGGTCGAGTTGAAAAGTTACTGGAAATTTGATAGAAAAGTAGTAAAAATGTAGTGATTTTTCAAAAAAAAAAAACTGGCTTAGAAGTACCATTTAAATCAACGTGAAAAATCTATTTCATATTATAAAGCTTAGGTACACTCAAAAAATTACCAAAATTTTACAAATTATAAATAACAACTTTTCGAATATTGCAGCTGTTTTTAACCAGTCTATCTGAAATTCATTCGATGCGGGACTGAAATATTGTGGTCAATGGATAAATTTGTGACTTCGATAAATCCGGTTTTGATTGTAACCTCTTTACAATTGTTTTATTGTTGGTTCGTCGGTTCCTAAAATTTCACTTTGCACAATAGATAAATTTATGAGAACTGAATGAATAAAATTTTTCGATTCTTGGAGCGAATCCTTGATACATTATTTAAAATGCTATACTTACAGTATGAGCCAAAAAAGTGGAGGGTCGAAGTCATTTTCCGGATAGCGAGATAAATGAAGCAGGATTGAATTTCTCGATGTTCAAATTTTTAGGGCCTTCTTCCCACGTTTCCCTCCAATTTTAAGCCCCCCCCCCCCTCAAAGTGCCTCAGGAAAAACGCAAAATCAAGTACCTGATTTTGAGTAAATTACTAGCAAAAAATTGCCCAAAACTGAAAAAAAATCCTAGTTTTCCTTTAACTCTCTAAAACTTATCAAAAAAAAAACGTAAAATTTTTATCTGCACTCAACGAAATATGAAAAAATTATGAAGTAAAACAGACATTTTGACCCCTCCACCCAAAACTGTTTGGCCTTAGGTCCAAAATTGTTGTCAAAATTATTTGCCAAAAGTGAGAGGTTGAAATCGGTTTCCAAGGTCAAACCACCCTATTCGACTAGTATGCACATTTTAGGCACATGTAAGTAAATCATACATACATATTTTCATGCAACTTTAAATTGAAAATGGCCAGAAGAAAGTTGTAAACCCCAAATTCACTCGTAATTTTCCTGAAAATTTTTATGAAAGGGATTTTAATTTTACAAACTGAATCTAATCAGAACTTTTATTTCAAAAACTTACAGTAAGAATTAGAACTAAAGCTGTACAAATTATAAATAACAACCTCTCTATTACTATAGCTATTTTTAACCAGTCCCTTTGAAACTCATTCAATGGAGAGCGTTGTGTCTTTTCTTCAATTAGGCTTCTTTTGATTGTATCCTCTTTAGATTGGTTTTCTTGCTGCTCTATGAGATTCTGAAATTTCAGTGCGTGCAATAGATTAGTATGTTCAATACTTCCAGCACAGTTGTTATTATTTTTCACCGAATGAAGATATGTAGTTGAATGGTTACCTACCTATATCTACAGGGTATCTAAAAATTTACGAAACAAGTTATACCAGACTTGAGAAAACAACAAATTTAGAATTTTATAAACTCTGGCAAAACGTTATATCAAATGGTGTCCAATTTTTAGTGTAGAATTTTTGGTTTTGAAGTTTTGAAGATTTTTTTTTCCATGCTGGAATTGATGCTCACTTTTTACCCATTTTTCAGAAGATCCTTGAAAAGAATCAATTTTTTCTTCATGTTTTTCGAACTTTTCAAAAATGTATTTAATTGAAATTTTTGAGTAGTTTCAATTTAAAGTTCATTGGACAGGGGTAATAGCTAAGGAAAGGGGAAGGAAAGAAAATTTTAACCCCAAGTATTTTTGAAGTCTAGATACAACTTCCTGACTAATCTAAACAGTGACGTCGGAAAGTGGGGCACAGGAGGTACATTGTACCCTCCAAAAATCCTGACACCCCCCCCCCCATCACATCAGATAGGCATTTTCGAAGGATTGAAATATGAAAGTTTTTTGGGAGCTTTTAAATACTCAATATTTTCAAAGCTTCGCTCGGGCATGAACAAAATCAGAATTATATGAATTATTTGAGATGATAGAGTGAAAAAAATACTTCTTTTTGTACCCTTCCAAAAAAAAAGCTTCCGACGCCACTAAATCTAAATTTCGAAAAATGGGCAGAACATTCCCTCATAAATATTTATCCCTCACTTTTTTAGATGAACAAAGGTAGAATTATAAAAAATGTGATCATTTTCTTATCCAACAATTTTTTTGTTTGCTGAAGTTAATAAGGTGTTTTTCTTTAGAGAATTTATTCTCACTTAGATACTTGAAACGTTTGTAACAACTGGTTGCGAATTTTTAAATAAGTATGGTTCAAAAAGTCGAAGATAGAAAATATCAATTTTTTAATGCATGAAAATTTTTGTTTCCGACTTTTTTCTCTTTTTATTTTTCAAAAAAGAATTGAACTACCTCATTCTTCCCTTCGCGAGAATAAATACGTTTTATAATTTTCTGAGCGCCCTTTCACACCGAACAAAATTTTTTGTATCATGATCCAAAATATTTATTTGGAAAAATCCAATCCTTGAATCGACTTTCTATCTTCATCAAGTGAAAAATGTAAATACCTACGAGTATTTTCGTTCTTGACTCCAAATTTTTGATTATTTAATATATTATGTATATGTTTGAATAAGCTTTCTTTACCATTTTCAACGACGGATATTGTGAACTTGATGTCTCTGCTAATCGAACCAAGTAGGCAGTTGGACCGCTTGATATTCCAACTATGAGTAGTAATATAACGTATCCGATGACTATAAAGTGGACAATTCACATAATTTTAGGTATAATTTTACGCGATAAATAGCTACATAGTTATGAAGAAAGTCTTCTAATTTCATATTTTATTTTACGATAATTTTCACTTACAAAAATTATAAGCTTGCGAAGTAAAATGAGGAATTGAGTACTCCAATAAAAGCAGGAAAAGAACTAGAAGTAAAAATGACGTTGCTTTTGCCACTGTTTTAATTTTCTTCGAAGGAGGTATCAAAAACGATGGCAACACTATTGCATTTATAACTGAAAAACGAATTATTGAATTTTTTCTGTTTTCTTCGTTGGTAATTGAGAAAAAAAAACAGGTGCGTAAGAATTTTTATCGTAAAAAGAAAAGTTTTCGTACATACCTACAAATATCGAACATAATACGATCTGCAACGATACGCTGTTCTTCTGCAACGTGACTTCTAATCTAAATTTGTGGTATGTTTTTTTCACGTCGATATTGATGATTTTCCACGATGATATTGTTTCGAAGTAACCCTCCTTAGATTCGAAGATAATTATATGGATGAAAAATACCCAATGACTGGGATAATCTAGGAGATTTCACTTACTTTGGAGAAATTTAAATGAACGGTGTATGCATCGATATGGAAATGAAGCCAACAGATTTGCGGATCCCATGGCCAACTTTTGGAGATCATGTTGCATTTTACTTTTATGTTCATCGGCGAAAACCAGGTCAAGTCACCGTTTGACGTTGATACCAAACGACCAAAATTGAAGGGGTTGTCGTTGAAATCATCGCTGGAAAAATTTTTCACCATATGTTCGATGGTTTTAGAAATACCTACCTATTACATAAGTAGGTAAATGAATTCCTGTAAAACGTCGTGTAAAGAAGGACCACCGTGTCGAAAAAATCGTGTCTCTGCTTATTAGTTCATTCATAACGAGAAATCCATGGTGTCCATTCTCTGGAAAACCGGGAACGTCAGAGTGTCTAACAACTCCTGTTCGTCCTGTTTGTACTGTTTTGGGCTGAGTGGTCCTGTTTGTCCTGTTTTTGTACTGTTTTGGGGATTTTTCAGTGAAAAGTCCTGTTTTGTAACAATTTTGAAATTCCACCCGCCAAAATAGAAAAAAAATTTCAATAAATGATCGTAATTGAAAAAAAATTTAAAAAAATTAAAAAATAGCTAATTTTTTTGGAACTTTTTTCCTTGTCCTTGAATTTTTAAAATAAATTTTTTGCTCATTTCTAACAATTATTGAAAAAATTCGTTTCAATTATTTTTGCCAGAATAGGATTTTTTTTTGGGGGGGGGGGGGGGTACAAAATCGATCAGAACCGATTTTTTAAAGGTCCTGTTGAAGGTCCTGTTTGTCCTGTTTTGGGGTTTTGAAATTTTGTTAGACACCCTGAACCGGGAAAAGTCAGGGAATTTTGGTGGTCTGGAAAAGTCAGGAAATTTCGGAATTTTCTCTGAATTTTTCGAAAATCCCCAAAAAAATGTAAATCATTTAGAAAAATGTTTTTTTGCTTGTTTTATTATAAATTTTTCAAAAAATTTCACCTTCGCTCCGCTCGGGCCAAATTATTGCATCTTTTATCCAATTATTGTCTTATTCATCATTTTTTGTCGGTCGTAATGTACAATAAAATTGATATTCAAAATGCATGTCTTTGTCCATTGAATTATGAATTATCCAAACAAAAATTTCCCTCGCTACGCTCGGGGTAATTTACACTCTTTCTTTCTACAGAATTTATTTTCAATCTTAAGTTTTTTGGAAACTTACTTTTTAATGAGTTCTGATGAGAAAGAAATGTCACGATCAAGGCCTGAGTACAAGTTTTGTGACGTCACAGGTGTAGGCGATTAATGGCAGAAATTTACACGGGTTTATATGGGAGAATGTGCGTTTTTCAATTTTTTATTCGAAGGGGAGGATGATTTTCATAATTTTTGGATCAAATCTTGTATGAAATTCTACGAGCTTTCCGATGGTGTAATTATTTTTTGATTTTGTGCAACAGTTTTCTTATAAACTGAGATAAACGAAAGGAAAACTTGAAGGTGTTGACGAATTATTGAAAAATAAATAAGAAAAATTGATCGTCGAATAAAAATGAATATACCATTAGAAAGAGCATGAAAAATGCTACATTTCGTCCATTTCATGTTTTTTTCCATGAGGTATACTTTTTGAAGTACATCGTTCCAAATGTTTGGGTTGAAATATTTCAAAAAGTATAGCACATGAAAAAAAACATTAAATGAACGAAATGTAGCATTTTTTATGCTCTTTCTAATGGTATATTAGTTTTTGTTCTATGATCAATTTTTCTTATTTATTTTTCAATAATTCGACGACACCTTCAGATTTTTTTTTTCGTTTATCCCAATTTATCAGAAAACTATCACTCAAAATCAAAAAACAATTACACCATCGGAAAGCTCGTTGAATTTTATGTAAGATCTAATCCAAAAACCACGAAAATTACCCTCCCTTTCGAATAAAAAATTAAAAAACGCACATTCTCCCATTAAACCCATGTAAATTTCAGCCATTAATCGCCTACACCTGTGACGTCACGTAGACTTTTTGGATCAGTACTCAGGCCTTGTTGGCCCGGGAGGGAATGGAACAGAAATCGAAATTATTGGCCATGTTTTAGAAAACATGAATGAGGGAAAAGTGGTAAATTTTCATCTTTTGAAGATCTTTTTTCGCAAAAATTTTCGCCCTCGCTTCGCTAGGGCTCAACACATTTATATATATTCATAAAATGATTTATACTTTACCTTTTCATTCACTTTTTCATTTATTGGTACAAACTAAAAAATTGCAAGGGATTGCGTGAATTTATAAATTTGAGACAAGTGTTTTTCATTTTGGAGAGGGAGGGGGGAATGAAATGTGAAGAAAATTTTGAATTTTTAGCCCGAAAAAATCCGAATTTTTATTCGCTCAATTTGGTAAACACCCTGGCATAATTTTTTTCATTTTTCAAAACCTAATTTTGCATGGGAATACTTGGTTTTTCCTTTTTATTTAAATTTTTTTCTGTAGGTAATAAATTCAAATTTTCAAATTTTTGTGACGAGGGGGAGTTGGATGGGCGGAAAATTTTCAGAATTGAATTTGAATATTTTTTTTTACCCGAAGAAGGGCGTCTAAAGATCTCGTAAAAAGTATCTATAGTGATTTTGAAAAAATAATCGTAAGACCCTATGCATTTTATACAAAATTTCGGGATGTAAGTACATCACACGAAAAAATTACCCCCCCCCCCTCCCTGGTTTACCAATATAACAGTTATAAGGTCTGGAAAAATTCGAAAAATTGGTCTGGAAAACCTGGAAAAGTCAGGGAAAATGATTTCTGAAATATAGTGGACACCATGAAATCTGACATCAGAAACGAAAAAAAGCAAAAAAAAATTTTGGTACGGAGGAGGATCTTATCTAAAACACGATGACGTTTTATGTATTGAAAAATAGTAGCTACTTGGCGAGAACAAAACTTGGTTTCCACACAGGATTGGTTTGGGTTTCTCCGATGTTTAAAAAAAATTGACCTCCGAATTTATCCGGATCCCATGCCAGCCGATCGTCTTTCCATTTCTACGAAGTAGTAAAGAGCAGATAGAATTTCAGAATTTATACAAGGTGGGCTATTTCCAGTGTTAGTCAAAGTTTAGAGTCTCAAAGGTACAAAAAAAGAACTAGAGCATTTCGATTTGAAAAATTCCATTCCTTGAAGTTTTTCGAGTTGGAAAATCTTTTGTTGAAATTTTTTTGCCCCGGGGGTGAGCACAATTGAATTTCCAACTATTAAAAAGAAGAAATAAAAAAACTCAAGAAACCTATTCGAAAGAATTTTTAAAATGACTGTAAAGATGAGGTTTTCAAAACTCCTTACTCCATTTCTATGAGGTCATTTTGATCCCAGAATCAAAAATTTGCCCTTTAGGGGTACGTAGGTGGAACCAAAATCGAAAATTGTTCAGCTCTATGGAGTGAAGAATCGATATCCATGTTTTTGATCTCCTGATTCTATTTTTTGAGTTATTTCGACTCTACACACAAAATTGAACCATTAAAGAGGCAGAATATGATCGAAATTGAAAATTTTTATGAAGTGAGGTATTTAGATCTATGTTTTTTGCTCCCTGAAATCATTTCTGGAGGTCATTTCAATACATAATTTGAATGACGACTCTTGGATAGAGGTGAGATTGAAATTAAAAATTTATCAGCAAATAATCTTTGATTTTTCACCCTTCCTCTAACTGCAATGATCGACTTTCGGTTTATTGGAGTTGAAATATCCATAATATAAATTTTGGGAGTCAAAAAACGTGGATGAATTGGGGTCATTGTAAGGCATGGGGGAGGCAGATCGGAAAAGTAAGTTGATAATCGAGCTCACCACCCTCAAATTAGTAGAAATCGATATGCCGCACGATATTTTCATTTTTTTGCAAGGGTTTCTCAAAATTGGGAGGGTTAGGGGGCGCTAAGGGGTCGAATCCAAAAAATTAGTAAATATTCGAACTCAGTGCTCCCAAAAACCCAACAAACGACATGTCACACGTTATTTTTCATTTTTTTGAATTTTAACCTTATCGAGGGGGTTGATAGGGGGGTTCAGTGGGGTCGGATGAAAAAACTGAGCACATATTCGAACTCAGCGCCTTAGAATTAATAGAAATCAATGTGTTACTTCATTTTTGCAATTTTTTTGAATTTTGGCCAAAATTGAGGACCCCTGTGTTCCCTACGGGGGTTGAGATCCCATCTTGAAAAGTAATTAGTTGAAAAATACATAAAAAGTTCTCTTTACAGTAATTTTTTCAGATTTTTAAATGGTAGCCCTTAGCTTTTGTAATTATCATGAAAGTATCATGAAAGTTGAGCTTTCATCACAAAAGCTCAGTTTTGAACTTTTCAAAATTTGATTACCAATTTTGAATCTCCTTTCAATTCTCTACAAAACTGCACCAACAGATTCATTTTGTACTGAACCAATCTGGAGATATGAGCCTTCAAAGTTGAGCCGTTTTGCAAAAAATCCCAATTGTGCGAAAATTACGGGGGCCAACCTCCATACCTCTGAAGGATTACGATCAAAATGACGGCGATTCCTTCATTAGACCATCGAGGGAACCCGTAAAAAAATTTTGAGCGCAATCGGAAGACCCAAGCTCAAAACCTGCTCGAATTGACATGGAATAAGCCATTTGGGATAAAATAACACCAGAAATGAATTCAGGTGTTTTAAAAATCTTCTGATAGTCATTTTCAAAAAAATTTCCTATTAATTTCTTCAAGCTCATTTTTTTTTAAATTTTCGGGTTTCACTATTGAACTGGGCTTCCATTCTAGGGATGGGATTTTTTTTTTTTAATTTCGACATGAAAAACACCCAGGAATTGAATGTTACAAATCAGCTCTGTTTTTGTGTGCTCTCGGAGCACCTTTGAGGTTTGGTCAGCGCAGTAGAAATAGACCATCCTGTAGTAATTCCAAAATATC
Organism: Pseudococcus viburni; assembly: GCA_033439095.1. Classification (NCBI taxonomy): domain Eukaryota; kingdom Metazoa; phylum Arthropoda; class Insecta; order Hemiptera; family Pseudococcidae; genus Pseudococcus; species Pseudococcus viburni. Next base: position 1,255,158 of record JAVBJF010000041.1, on the reverse strand, counting down.
GAACTCATTAACCAAACAAAACCCTCACCATTTTCACTGCTCCATCCAATCGCAATATTCCGTTTTCGATATTCTGCGAAATCAAACCATTTCGTGCTATACATATCACGTAATAATTTTCAAACACCTGCTTTGAAAATTGGTTTAGAATCTACGTACCAAATCAATGTACGAAATTTTCATCGCAATTCGAGGTCCATCGAAAACCACATCCCACGCAGGTGTGCTGAGATTGTGTTTCGAATTCAGATGACAATTGAGTTTTTCTTCGTAATTTCCTGTAATGTAAAGGAAAAAATACGAGATATCAAAAATTAGAATAATTTTTTAAAAAATTGAAAAGAAATTTTATTTTTAGGGTTGAGAAAACATTTCAGTTGATTAAAAAATTTTGAGAAGAAATTTTAGAGTTGAGAGAAAATTTTAGAAGATAAAAAAATTATATTATTTAGAAAAAGAAATTTTAGAGTTAGAAAAAATTTTATTAGAATTGAAATTTTTTTAAAAAACAGAAAATTTCACCAGAGTTGAGAAAATTTAGTTTTTCATTTTGCGACCTGATGCATTTTCCGTGTAAATTTAGCCTTCGGTATTTTACCATGGAAATCGTAATTTTTTCAATATTTTTCCAAAGGTTTGCTGGTATCGTGTTTTTTAACTTTTTCATCATTTTGCAGGAAGTAGGTAGTAGGTACAGGTAGTTTTGAAAATGAAAGATTTTTTTCCTAATTTTTCAATTTACATTCTTATAAACTCTCGCTTCGATAAAAACTATTTTTACGTAATTTTAAAATCATAAAAGTAGACGAATATTGCCAAAATTTGTAGGTAGGTCCTAGGTATATGCTAGCGAGTTATAAATTTTCATGCTCTTCCCCTCCCCCAGGAGAATTGCTTCGCAAGACGCCTAGTATAAATTTTTCCATCATTGATACCAACCTGTAAACGAGATACAACGTGATGATTGAAGTCGATCGATGTTTTTCTGTATTTGGATCTCGATCGATAACGAATGATTGAGTAGATCAGCGCCTTTTGTAAAATTCACAATTCGAGTTTTCTCGATCATCCAGGGTGATTGGATTGTGGCATTCTTACCCTTTAAAAGTAACAAAATGTTGGGAAGTGTGGATAACAGTTCGAATTCACCGAATCTGAAGGATTTTTCATCGATGTGGAGTTTTTGTTTGAAAAACTGCATACTTACATTATTTATAACGATTTCGACCTCCGGTATGTCTATTGTTAGGTTTAATTGACAAGTGTGAGATGTTTGGGACCAGTTTGCCATATCTATGTTACATTTTGATTGGATATTCAGAGAAGCGGTCCAGTGTACGATTCCGTTATGCATTATTTTTCCCCGGCCGGATCCAAAAGGCTGATCGGTAGAAAACGCAGTGCTGAAATGAAAGTAAATTCAAATTAGATTTAACTAGGGGGCTTCGCCCCCTGGGCCGCTCCGCGGCCCCAACCCCTTGCTCGCGCCCTCGCTTCGCTCGGGCTGCTCGCTTGAGCTGCTCATTTCATTCTGGTTGCTCATTTCATTCTGGTTGCTCATTTCAACATTCTAGTGTTGAATGTTGAAAATACTTGAGAAAAAATTGAGAGTTGAAAGGAATTTTTGAGTAAAAGTGGGATTCAACTCGCTCCTACCCTGAAAAAAATGGGAATCTACTCGCCCATTCTTTCACATGGGTATTTATCGGAAATAAACTCGCCTATACAGCCCAATTTCTTGAGAAACTATTATTTTTTGGGAAACTTTGCAATTTCATGATTATGAAAATTTTATGGAATTTTATGATTTGTGAGGAATCTTTCTTTTTTAGAAAATTTTCCAAGTTTTGGGAGATGGCTCAATTTTTGGAAAATCGTTCCGGGTGTGGAAAAAAATCACCTTACTTTTGGAAAATTATGTGGAGTTTTGAATAATTTCCAAGTTTTTGCAAATGAAGTTCATTTTTCAAATTTTGGATAATTTTTGAAAAAACAAAATTCCTCATCGCCCTGCCAAAGATGAAAATTTGATCAAATCAACAAAAACAGCTGAAATTCGGTATATATGCCCTACTTCTGACTTCCCGGATCGATTGGGAGCGGTTTCAAGACGTTTTACAGCCTCCATAAAATTTTGGAATTTTCCAGCACTGGAGAAAAACGTATAAAAATGGTCCATGAGCTTTAATGAATTGAATTTTTCCAATCGTCATTATCTGCACATTTTTTATGAATAAAATGACGGCGTAAGTCAGAATTAGAGAGTCTCCAAGTTTTGGCACACCCTAATGGGAAGGTCCAGTCACGCCTATGATTATTTGAACTACTCATATTTCATTAATAATTTGGGAAAATTTACCATTTGTGGCATTTTTATACATATTTCATTTTTCCAAAATGGGAAAGCGAAACATACGTCCGTGTAAAAAAATAGCATAAAAAAGAAAAATTGGTCTGGGGACCACTCAAAAAATGAAAAAACTGTGGAATTTTGGTTCTTAATCTCTCTGAATTTGAAACAGCAAATTCTGGTGAAATACTTCCTTTTTTCAACAGTGAAATGAATCTGCCAATTTTCCAATTAATCATAAAAAGAAATCGACTGAAAAATTGGTAAAAAATCACTCTAATTTTCAGTGACTATTTATTACACTGTTTCAAAATTTCGCTGATCCAAACTTGGACGGAACTTTTTTTTGAAACAAAAGTTTCAAAAAATAATTTTTAGATACCCTATTGGTCTCCTAGAATATCATATAATTTTTCCAGAATTTTACATAGAGTACGCCATGGTCAAAATTGACGAAAACCAGACCCACCTTTGTTGTATTGGAAGAAATTGTAAAAATAATATATTTTTGATAGATAAGTTTTTAATTTCTTCGTACTGACTCTTGAATAAAAATGAAAAGAAACTAAAAACTTATCTTTCAAAAAAATATTATTTTTACGATTTCTTCCAATACAACAAAGGTGGCTCTGGTTTTCGTCAATTTTAACCATGGCATACCTTAGGTAAAATTCTGGAAAAATTATCCAGGGTCACGCTAGTGACCCCCCCCCCCCCGCCCTACCCTGTTATGATATTCTAGGACCAATACGGTATCTAAAAATTATTTTTTGAAAGTTTTGTTTTGAAAAAAAGTTCCGTCCAAGTCTGGAGCAGTGAAATTTTGAAACAGTAAAATAAATTGTCACTGAAAATTAGAGAGATTTTTTTACTAATTTTTCAGTCGAAAATTACTGTTGATTTATTTTTATGATCAATTGGAAAATTGGCAGATTCATTTCATTGTTTAAAAAAGAAAGTATTTCGCCAGAATTTACTGATTCAGATTCAGAGAGTTTAAGACCCAAAATTCCGCAGTTTTTTCAGACGTAATGCGACAGTTTGAGTTGAAACCTGCTACAACTGTAGTCACGCCCACTTTCTAACTGAAATACGAACACGTTGTCGCCGCCGCTGCGGCTGCGTTTCTCGCGCGTTGCATTTACGTTGGTTTAATTCGGCTATAAAATGCAGTTTTTTTGATTTTTTGTGCCCTAAAAATCAAAATTTCGAAAAAAATTTTCTTGATGACATATCTACACGTCGGTAGGAACGTTTTAAAAAAAGAATGACGAAAAACGGTCGAGCGGTTTTGGCTGGCGAACTGTCACAAGATTTTTCGGGACAATTCTTTTAATATATATGATTTGTTAAATATTTGGGATCTTTGATTTCATATGAAACTAGATTGGCATATTTCGCAGCAAATGCTTTAACGAATAAGTAGCTTATATCAAAATTTGAATTATTCAATTTTTTAAAATTTTTTATCAAAAATTTTCAACCTTACCAAATGATCCAATGAGAACACTAACATGAAATTCTCACTTACAAGGAAGCTACTCCCAAGTGCTATACGTTGATAGAATTTTTTTTGAACATCAAAAAAGACTCCCAGAGCCAAAATTTCAGCCCTCAAAGTTAACAGGGGGCTTGGAGTTACGTGAGTGAAATATCGAAAAATCGCCTAATTCACTAGAAAAATTACTAAAATCGCAATATCTCGCCACCTTGTTCAGTTTAGGATGTATTTTTTTTTTACCACGAACTACTTTCCATTTATAAGTCGTTCAAGGGTGTCAAAGTCGTTCGTATCCGCCCTAAATTACAATGGTCGAGGGATGGAATCTGTAACATCCGCTCGCTGACCGCTTTCTCTTTTTAGGCTTAGGATGCTCGAGAGCCTTTTCTTTTGAAAAAAAACATCCCTCGGCCACTTTTGTGTGGCATACGCGGACGAGTCGTAATCGTACATAACTGACCATAAATATACATATGGTCAGGCCTAAGGCTGGCAGATGAGAACCGCGAGAATGGACCTGGTTCAAAGGATTCCGAGTGAAATCAATGTCGAAGGGTTGATCGAATGGAGAGATTTCATCCTGGTCATTTTCGTATTTTCGTTGGAACTAGACACTTTTATTTTTTAATATACGAAATGTTAAGTAGTGTAATAGATAAATTTTAATGTGCTTCAACTTCGTTGCACTCGTATTTTTTCGTTCGTATCAGAAACTTTCACCATTTCAGTGCATTAATTCCTTCTTGATGGTGCAATATTAATTTGTAATTCGGATCATAGGTGTTGTGCTTTTCTTCATTCACATGAACGGTATGTCGGTTGCTATGTCCTAAATTTTATATAGGTAGCATGGGCTACTTAACCCATAATATGTTTACATGGTCGAATGTGGCATTTTGATTCTCCCCTAGAATTTATACCCCCGCATGTGTCTCACCCTTAGGTCAAACTGAAAAATTCAAAATTCATTTGTGGAATTAGGTTAATTTAGATATTCGCATCACATTCTCTACAATACATCGGAAAAATTCTGATTATTTTGCTTTTTGAATTATTTCGTAAATTTCAAATTTATTCTGAGGTTCGCCCATCAGGCTGAATTTTGAAATTTCTCTTGTACCTTTTCTCCAGGATGAATTTCGGTAATTTCAAGTATCTGCTTCACCTCTTCCCACAAGGTTGAATATTGGTAACTTAACAGGGCCTTTCTTGATAAGTTACCATCCAAAAAAATGTTTGACCCCTAACTCCCCCTGTTTCCGGAACTATCGCACCCCCGATGTCGAAAATTCAACACGTGACATCTCTATAAGGAGAAAATAAAAAATTGTTGAAATTTTTACAGATTATAAGTACATCTTGACGGGTTGTATGTATTAGAATTTTTTGAAAGTTTTCGATGCAAAGGCCGTTCCCGGGTAAGCATGGGGAATCGGCCCCAGAGACCTTCAGGGTCGACTCTTTGGTGGTGCATAGGTACCCCCAAAACACTTTTATTTCCAAACTTTTGAACCTCAATTTTGAGTACTTGGTGAGTTATGCCTCAAAATTGAAAAATTATTTTAAATTTTTATCTCAAGAATGACTCGACCGATTTTTTTCAAACTTGGATATAAGTATAGCTCTATACAAGGGCTTTTTTTAAAAAAAATGACAACACCCCCTCACCATTTTTCCTCCTCCAAAAACTTGACTCAATTTTTTGAGGCCTTCCTTACCCATGAAAGGAGTTGAGCACAATTTTCAAAAAATCATTTTCATGTGTATTGTTCATCCTAGAGTAACATATAATTTTTTCAAAATTGTATCTCGGGTGCGCCATGGTCAAATTTGACCAAAACCTACCCCACATCATCAAAATCGGGGCTAATTTTGTACCTATACAGCCACTATAGGTGTTATATTTTGCATATTCTCAGCTTGAAATAACAAGAGGTTACTATTTTGATGTGTGTTCTCTTCGAACATAAATTTTGGGGTCAGTGGTGCACCCCCCCTCCCCACCATTTTTATTACGAAATAAAAACTCTATCAATATGGGTATCGTTTTCACATGAATGAAGCACGCAGAACACGAAAATGAGGTCGAATTCCATTTCAGCACACAAAAAAATTCACACCTGCAGAAATAATCGAGCTTTTTATAAAAAAAATTAAAATTGCATCGAATTAAGAGGAGAAATTTTACACTAATACGGATCAAAAATGAAGTCGGGTCTTCCGATTTCACTCAATTTTTTTACGAGCTCCCCTCGAAGGGTTATTCATAAATCCATGATCGTTTCTCTTCTAATCCTCAAAGGGGCCTGAGGGTGAGTCTCGTAATTTTTATGCGATTGCCTGAAAAAATTACACAAAAAAGCCCTTTTCACCCGTTTATCAACCCATCTCAAATTGGTAAAAATCAATATGCCACACGCTATTTTAATTTCCTAACATATTTTCCCTAAAATTGGCGGTTAGGAGAGTACGAACGGGTCGAATCCAAAAAATGAAAAAATATCACAAAAGTTCAACTTCGAGCTTTTTAAAATAATATGGTTATCGTTTTTGAATCTACTCTCAATTTTCTTTCAGACCCCGCGAACAGTTTTTCTCCAAGAACAACCTATCTCGTGATATGAGGCTTCAGTATGAAATAGCCCCTCTTAATTAGAGGCACTTTTAATTTTTTTTAAATGGAAAGCTCGATTATTTTTGCAGGTGAGCATTTTTTTGTGTGCTGAAATGGAATTTGACCTCATTTTCGTGTTCTGCGTGCTTCATTCATGTGAAAACGATACCCATATTGATAGAGTTTTTATTTCGTAATAAAAATGGTGGGGAGGGGGGGGGTGCACCACTGACCCCAAAATTTATGTTCGAAGAGAACACACATTAAAATAGTAACCTCTTGTTATTTCAAGCTGAGAATATGCAAAATATAACACCTATAGTGGCTGTATAGGTACAAAATTAGCCCCGATTTTGATGATGTCGATGTGGGGTAGGTTTTGGTCAAATTTGACCATGGCGCACCCGAGATACAATTTTGAAAAAATTATATGTTACTCTAGGATGAACAATACACATGAAAATGATTTTTTGAAAATTGTGCTCAACTCCTTTCATGGGTAAGGAAGGCCTCAAAAAATTGAGTCAAGTTTTTGGAGGAGGAAAAATGGTGAGGGGGTGTTGTCAATTTTTTTTTAAAAAGCCCTTGTATAGAGCTATACTTATATCCAAGTTTGAAAAAAATCGGTCGAGTCATTCTTGAGATAAAAATTTAAAATTATTTTTCAATTTTGAGGCATAACTCACCAAGTACTCAAAATTGAGATTCAAAACTTTGGAAATAGAAGTGTTTTGGGGGTACCTATACACCACCAAAGTGTCAACCCTGCACCATGGTGTCAACCCTGAATATCTCTGGGGGCGATTCACCATGCTTATCCGGGAAGGGCCTTTTTCCATTTTTTCGTGTTGAAATTTTAAAAGTTGATTTTTTTGGGGCTCTGGATGGAAATTTTTTATCGATTCTTTTAAGTGGTCAGTCATCACATATATTTTTTTCGGACTCCAAGATTCGGTGCAACATGTTCGAAAAAAATCAACCCCAAAAAAAGCACGCAATTTTCACTACATTTTCATAATTAACAAGGGAGATTGGTATCCCAACTCGAAGTAAAATTTTGAGCCGAAACAAAAATACATTGAAAGTAAATCATAGAAAAATATCCAAAATTTTAGGCGCTGAAGTGCATTTCTCGAATTTTAGCGAATTTTTGAAATTTCAAAATTACCTCATCGCCCTGCAAAATATGAAAATCTGATCTAATCAACGAAAAAAGATGGAATTTGGTACACATCCTATTTTCGACCTCCTGAATCAATTGGGAACGGTTTCGAGACGTTTCGAAGCCTCCTGAAAATTTTGTAATTTTCCAGCGCCGTGCCGGAGAAAAGCCCATAAAAATAGTCCACATGAACTTCGCACCTTTAATCATTGATTGCGGTACCTATATTGGTAACCTATTTGATTGATTAAAGCACAATTTTCCAAAATCCGTAACTTTCAGTTGAAAACTTTATTTTTTGGCAGAAAATGTTTTCTGAAAAAAAGCATGGATTTCAACTCAGTGTTACGAATTTAGGAAAATTGTCCTTTAATCGATCATTTTTGAAAAATTCTCATACGCACTATACCTGTCAAGAGACAAGATGTATAATCTGTGAAAAATTCAAAACTTTTTATTGACTCCTTCTAGAAAAAAATGTCACTTGTTTAATTTTCGACATTAGGGGTGCAATAATTCCGGACGGAGGGGGAGTTGAAGTCAAACTTTTTTTTTTAAAGATTTTATGCTGAAAGTAACATTTTAGGTCACTTGACCGAATTTGGGTCAAGGGCCATTTTTGGCCCTTATGAGGACAGGACCTTTTTGCTCTATCTCTCCCCTTCAAGCTGAATTTAAAAATCTAAGCACAGAGAACAGATTACAATTTAAGTATATGAACTATTTTTCCAAGGAAATTTCAAGTGGGAAATACCTGTTTAGTAGGATAAGTGTTTGATAAAATTTTTGATTGATTCAAAAGTATTTTTAGGTCCCTAAAGTCAAAAGTAACTGAGTTATTTTATTTTTAAGACAATTTTAGGGTACGAGAAAGAGACTTGGAATCGAGGAGAGGTTCAATTTTCCACAAAATTTGAAACATGTAACGGCGGTCAATAGAAGGGACCATGCGACTAAAAAAATCGTTTTTTTCGGCTATTTTTATTGCAAAAAGTTCATTTTGGTCGAGTGGCTCTGTCACATCCTAATGATTCATATTTTCGATGGTTTGTGTGGAAAAACTCTGAAAAATTTACACGAAGTCTTTTTCCATGATACAATCGAATTAGATTCAACCATACTTTTTCAGTGTGACATCTGGTCTCCAAATTTTCCAAGATTCACCCTCGATATCAAGTATTTTAATACCACCGTATTCGTGCGGCTCCCATGCTAATCGTTCATCTTTCCATACCTGTAAATACATTTAGTACAATGTTTAAAAATTGGAAGATAAATCGTTTTCAGATGGGCACGAATTACTCATAGGTACCACCTACCTATAAATTGATTTATTTGATTTCGTAATGTAATTGAACATTTCAAAATACTTACACCTGTCACTTCTCCAATCACTTGAAAGATTCCTTGAATATCCTGCAAAATTTATTTATTTTTTTTAGCAATGAATGCGTGATTTTAATCATAATTTACATTATATTTCAGTATAATACAGTGGTGTAAACAGAATGAATTTATAGAGTTTGAGTTCACTTATGCCAGATTTCTAATTTTTTTTTATTTTTTCGAAAAGCGATTGAAAATAATTATGTTGAAAAATGGAAAAAACGAGTTTGCGCGATAAAAAATCAAAAAAATGATATGGCTTTTGAAAATATTTTCCAAAATACAATTAAACATATTTCGTGTTTGGAGAAATAGGACCATTTCAAAACTTCAAACTCCACCTGTATCAAATTCAACATGTCACAGAAAAAATGAGAAAGTGTTGCCAAAACAAAGTGAAAAAAAAATTCTCTTTAAAAATCATGCTTGAGAGATAGAAAACTGAAAATTACTATAATGTTTTTGGCAAATTTGAGGGAAAATCTCATTTTCGGTTGTTTTTTTTGGGGGGGAGGGGCATATTCTTAAATTCTTTAAAAAGAGACGTCGTCAGGGGGCAGGCCTCCCCGAAAAAAGTTTTGGCCCTGCTTGCCCCCCCCCCCCCCAAAAAAAAAAAAAATTATGTTGTACTTATAATAATTTACATTACATTTACATCAGATAGGGATTTTCATAGCATTAAAACATGAAAAAATGTATTTTTAGAGCATTAAAAATCCAATTTTTTCAAAGTTTCGCCCTCGCTTCGCTCGGGCATAAACAAAATTACAATTCTATAATCTATCTGAGACATAAGTGCAGAAGAAGGCTCCCTTTTCACCCCTTCCCTATTTTTAGCAGGTGAAAAAAGTCAGTTCCCCTTTTCCACTTTGAAAAAGCAAAAAAAGTTGTCCAGCACACGGCCCCTTTCGTGCCCCCCCAAAAAAAAATCGATTCTGACGACGCCACTGCCTTTGAATAGCTACGTTACTGCTTCAAAAAATACAAGAAATTATTGCTGAATAAACTTACCAAATCGGCGTAAAAGCTTGTTATTAACAAAACTTGTACTTCATGTCGTAAAAGATTTGGTGGAGGAAAGGATCGATTATATTTTAAAAACAATTGGCAATTGAGTTTTGATGGCTTACCTGTAAGATAGTTGAACCATCGATATGAAAGCGAATTTAATGCAGAATAAAAATATTACTGAAAACCTCGGTTATACCTCAGCGTGGTGTCTACTGGCAAGAAAACCCAGAAAATAGCAACAATTTGACCTTAGTAGCAAGAAAACCAGAAAAAATATAATTTTTTCATAATTATACTATAAAAGCAAAACATTTTAACAATTTCCCTTTGAATTTTTTAAACGAAGGATTGCCTTTGAATGCTATTTCAACATTAATTTTTCATAGAAATTTCCGCCCTCGCCCTCGCCCTCGTTTCGTTCAGAGAGGACTTCTATTTTCTATTTTTTTTTTTTAAATTCATTACTCCATTTTTTTTAGTCAAAATCTCTAAGTTTTGATTTTTCTGTTTATAATTACGACAGTAGTTGCTTTCATGTTTGATTCCCTTCTTTAGAAAATCCTGACAATGTCTGTTGTATGTGAAAACCGAAAAGTCGGTTACCTTATGCGACTGCGTAAGGTTTTTTTTCAGATTATTTTCGGGTAATATAATATTCATGCTCAGCTGTTTTTCTTTCGTATTTACGAATATTTGATGTTTCAATTTTCGAACATTTTTGCCCTTGTTTCACTCAGGCCAAATTATTTTTTTCTGACCTTTAGAATTTTTATGAATTTATAATATGGATAAAAATTCCATAAAATTCATCCAAATTTTCTATATTTTAAGTTGAAAATTTCTGTTTTTTGGAAATTTTACCTTTCTTCATTCGTGTTGAATAATTTGTCTGTCTAAAAGTTGATGATTTTTGTATTTTATTTTTTTTTTGCCTTAAATATTGGTAAAAAAATACATAAAACTCGTTCCCAGAGTATATTTTTGATATTTGAATTTCTTTAAAAAATTTTGTCCTGATTTTGCTGAGGCCAAACCCATAGGCAAATTGGAATACAACCTTTTGAGGAGGGGGGGGGGGAGGAAATTAGAAAACAATTAAAATTTATCAGTTACTAAAAATATTAGAGAGTAAGGAGAATATGTTTTTCCAAAGCTCAGGGGAAAAGTTCTACTGTTTGAAAGGTATTGCTAAAATCCTGCCTGTTGATTTCGAAAATTCGTTATACATTTCAAATATTTTTATTTTGCTCGTAAATTTGTATTATTTGCAACCTAATAGGTAAGTAACAACTCATCAGAATGAAATTGTCAAAAAAGCGCTTGAAATTCCCTATAAAACGAATGTAAGTACATAAAAGGGGGGACCTTTTTGAATAAATTTGAAATGAAAAAAATCCAAAAAATATCAAAAATTTTCATTTTCCGATTCAGTAGACACCACGTATCTATTTCGAAACTGGTTTCTTAGAATACGGTAGAAAAATGTGAGCGTTTTAAAACGAACTTTCTATGTTTCGACAATCCCAATGTTTCATTCGAGATACATTTCTTTCTAACGTCAGCTCCATTGATAATAACGAAACTGCATTTGTTTCAAATAAATGGTATCGGATATGTTTCAGATTTTTTCGTTTCATTTTTTTGATAGTCCAAGCTGATGAAGTAGTATTAAAAATTGAATCCTGCAAAATCATCAAAGATTTATGGTATTTAAATTCTACAATTTATGTAGTATTGAAATTGAAATATCCATCCTGAGCTACCAAGTGCCGCAAATTATCATATCCGCAGAATCACTTCCGATTTTTACGAATAATTGTGTAATATTTTGCGGATAATTTTAAATTGCAGACATTTTGCGATTCTTGTACCTCGGAATGTAAGTAGAGGTATAACTACATTGATAATATGTATTTCAACTTCTTGTGCCTCTGAAAAGAATTCAAGCTGACAAGTATATAATTCTATTGGCCAAAAAGTCCAGTTATCTTTTTTGCATTTTGATTCAATTCTCACTTCTGTCGGCCAGATTACAGACCCGTTTTCGGATACAGACTTCTTTTTTTCATAAGAGTGTACCATAGGGGTATGTTGACGGCTGAAATTTCATTAATAAATACATCGTTAGTGAAATTGGCGAATTATTTCTAACAAATTGGCAGGCGTACTAACCGAAATCTTGACCGTAATCGCAGATCAAAAATTAATCAGAAAAATTTATCGAAAGGTGTAACCGTAACCATAAATCCATAACCACAAATTTCTGACATTCCAAAAACCGTAACCATATAAACCCGAAACCCAAATTTATATTTTTTTTGTGGTTAATTATGATCGAAGCCAAACCCAATCAATTAAATTCACTAGCTCGTAATTAATTTTGATGCAAATGGGATTTTGATGATTCAAGTCCAATTTTTTTCGAAGAATAAATTTTATCACTCCAAATTTTTTAATTTCTTTAGTTCTAAATGTGACCAATTTTAAAAAATTTCCATCGTCCATTTTTTTCAATTTTTTAAAAATTTATTCCAATTATTAAATAAAAAAAAATGTTGTCGCTCCGATTTTCGATTTAACCTCCTCAGATGGTGTTTTTTGATGTAAAAAAATCTGGGAAAATGTTTGACCCCCCCCCCCCCGCCACGCCCTTTCGGAGTTATGACAATTTTATTGCATAATTTTTAAGAATTTGATATTTCAATGGAACTGAAGGAAATTTTCTGTTCTTTGGCTTAAAGTTACATCTCGTAGAGGTATATTTACGATAATTTTTTCTATAATTTTGGTGCACTCTTTCACGTTTTTTCGGCTATTTGAAGTTTTCAATCGTAAAAAACACCATATAAGCAATGAGCGACCACTTTTTGAATATATCCCAAAAACGTATTTTTTAACGTAGATTCACCTCACGTATTCACTTTTGGTGATTTCGATGCAGCAAGGGGCAAAAATCACGAAAAACCATACAAAAATGTTATTTTTTAGCATATTTCTCAAATTTTGAGCGCTTTGTACGGAAAGAAATGACTAAACGAAGAAACTAACGTCGGATTCGTGTTTAGCGGGTCAAAATACCCCCATAAACACCCTTTTCGCGGCCGTTTTGGTTAAAGTATCAAAATTCACATTTTTCAATGATTTTTCATGACTAAAATAGCAAAATTCGAGACTCCAAGTAAAACTATTGCGAAAAGCAGAGCCGGATTTAACCTCACGGCGCTCAGAGGCAGAATAGAAATTGCCGCCCCTTTGAAAACGTAATCTGTACCCCCCCCCCCCCCCCCAATAAAAAATAATATTTTTCGTCTTTTTTATTTGATTAGTTATATGAAAAAAAATAAAAAAATGAACAAAAATAAAATTACCACCGCCCCTCCATGGTTGCTCACTTTCTTGTATTCCTACTTGCCCCAGATTTTTGTAAAATGTAAAATGGCAAATGAGGAAAATTACAAAAAAAAATCGCTTTTCAAAATCTTCCGCCCATGATATCTGCCGCCCTAGGCTCGCGCCTATGTCGCCTGTGCCTAAATACGGCTCTGGCGAAAAGGGTATTTATCGGGGTATTTTGACCCGCTAAACGCGAATCCGACGTTAGTTTCTTAGTTTAGTCATTTCTTTCAGTACAAAACGCCCAAAATTTGAAAAATCTGCCTAAAAAACAACATTTTTGTACGAGTTTTCGCGATTTTCGGCTCCTTTAACTTTGTGGCAAAGAACAGAAAATTTTCTTCACTTCCGTTGTAATTGAAAATTCTTGAAAATAATGCGATAAAATGTCCATAACTCCGAAAGGGAGGTGGTTGGATGATCAAAAAATTTTCCAAATTTTTTTACTTCAAGGGACACCACCTGAAGGGGTTAGATCGAAAATCGGAACAGGGGTAAAATTCACCTTTTATTCGGCCAGACCCTTTGAGAAAAAATCTTCAATTTGGAAGAAATTCTAGAAAATTACGGTGAGAAATTTTTTTTCAACTTTAAATTCATCTTCAAATTGTGTCAAACTTCGTAGTTTTCTTCAATTTCTTCAGTTCTTTCTGATATCTTGAATACTTTCCAGTTTTATTCAATTTCTTTCAATTATACTATTTAAATTTTTTTCAATTGAAAATTTCTTTAAATATAACTTAATATTTTTCAAATTTCTTCCAACCCAATGAGGAAGTGGAAGAAATTCTAAAAAGTAATAAAAATATGAAATTGAAAAAATCAAAGTTAGAAATTTTTTTGGAAAATTAGGAAAATTTAAATTAAAAAATTGAGAAAATTTTAAAAATTGGATACAGTTTTGAAAAAAAATTTAATTCAAAGAAATTGAAAAAATGTGAGCTTGAAATAAATTTGGTCCAAGATTCCCATTTGGGTCAAAATTAATAGGAAGGTAGTTGAAATTCAAATGTTCTTACTTCTTAGTGCTGGGTGTTGGCTTTTCGATCCCAATTCAAACAATCATCATTTTACCGGCTTATTTGGGGGTTTTCAATATTTAAATCAAAATAAAAAATGAGCTGTTTTCTTTTTTCCTTCTTTCTTCTTGCATTTTCAACTTAACCATTAACTTTAAATAACCATTAGCCAAGAAACCCCTTTGAAAAATTTAAAAACTTTAACCACCCATACTTAAACCATATCCTATAACAGAATTGTTGAGAACCGTAACCATAAACGATTTTGGTTAGCAACCCTGCAAGTTGGCTATTATTTCGAAATTTTTTTCATAACTGACTATTAATTACTTATTGTGGTACGTACTTTACATCTATTATTGGCGGATCCCGTATCGAGTCTTCTGAAATGTCTAAATGGTGTTGTCCATTGTAGTCTTTTGGCTCCCAACATAAATTTTCGTCTACCCAACTCTTATTTTATCGAATACACAGGTACGGCAGGTTAAGCAAAAAATAACGTATCGTCAGTAAAGGGTTGAAATGATGGATAAGTGCAAATCTCTTCGAAAAAAAAAAAAATTTAATCGAAAAAAGTAAGGTGATGTACTAACCACATTTGCTGGTCCGTACAACTGTAATTCTCCGTTAGCAGTATCCTATAAAATTATAATCAGTATTTATTCGAATGCTGCTGGAGATGTAGAATTATTTTTGGCCAGTTATCAATGTTATATTTTGTCGGAAGATGGAAACTTACCAAGTAAATGGTGTCAACAAGAATGTCTATTGTCATTTTAGTTGAGTTTTCTGGAGTAGCATAAAAATCATATTTTGAGAACAAGTCGCATTTTAGTTTTTCTTCGTGATACTTGATTAAACGATCTTCTGCTTGAGAATTTCATTAGAAACATTTTATTAGTTGTACTAAGTATGCAGAATTAACGAGTACAAAAATGAATATTACTTATTAGAATTTTTTACCTATACATTCTCTACTACATGTATGAATAGGTAAATAGTACAAAATTAAATGTTAATTCTATAAATTTCGATTGTGAATTGAGACCAACTCGACGACGAGTCAGAGTAAAAAAAATCAAAAAATCTGTTATTGGGGTTTGTGCTTCATATCGAAGATTTTTTGAGTAAAGATTTTTAAAGACGTTAAAAAGAGCATGTAATTGATCATTTTTTTTTCTGCAAGCTAAATTTACGAAGGAAATGAGCTAAGAACGCAGGAGGTGGGTCATTTATAGCGTTACTAAAGATGAACCAGTATAGTTTTCTAATTTGTGGAATTAGGTTCCTCGTAGCGTTTTCGTAGTCTGAAATTACATTTTTTTGTAATTTGGGCTCAATTTGTGTACAAGTCCTAAATAAGCATATTCGAAAATCCCAAAAATATTGATAGGTAGGCAGTAGGTAGCTAGGTACCAATGCCCGAATTTCGTAAAATTTAAAATTTCGAACGCCATCACTGGGACTTGATTTGAGTCGAGATAAGTGTTGTAAAAAAAATAGAAGTCAGCTCATCCGAAAATCTATGTGTAAATTTTGTTAATTTTCTGGATTTTAAACTTTCTTCCCGAAGCCTGTTTTGGGTTAAGGGTCTGATTGTTTGTAAAAATTGAATACAGGGCTCATGAATATGGCTCATTTAATTTTTGACCCTTAAAAGTTGTATATGCCTAATTTTTGAATGCTTCCTTTTTCTATAGGAGATGAGGTGTATTTATTGAATACGATGTCACCGAATGTTTTTGCGAAGTAAAAATGCTAAGATAAATCTACAGTACTTATAGAAAGGGTTCCCATTCGTCCTCATCATCTTCCAGCAATCAAATGACACCAAATTCTAAAAAATCAAATTTTTCCTCAAAATGGATTTTTCGGGGTCGATGAGCTCAAATTGCGAGGGGGGAGGATCTCAAAAAAGTTGAATTTCAACAGTGAAAAAACGATTGAAACTTTCCCCCATTCCTTTAAAGAGTCTGCTAAGGGGACTAAAAATTTTCAGAAAAAATTGTATGATGTAGCATTTGTGTTTATGGAAGTTCTGATCAGGGAGCTACCCGAGGTCGGACACGTAAAATGAAAAAAAAAATTCACTGACTTGTAGAGCATCACCAAAAACTTCCACAGCCAAAATTTTAGCCCCTAAAGTTGATATATAGGGGGGAGCTATTGGGGTTTGAATTTCGAGAAATCGCCTAATACCTACACCGAAAAATTACAAAAATCTAAATATGTAACTCACGTTCTTATGGCGTTTAGGAGATGGATTTTATATCAGGAAGGTCATCTGAAGATAGGATAGTCGCCTAGGTTCGCGGGTAACATGGGGGGGGGGGTGTCACTCATACCTTTTATGCGCGATGTAGAAAAATTGTAATAACGACCAATGTATGAGTGAAACCCCCCCCCCCCCGGATGTTACACGCGAACCTAGGCGACTATCCCATCTTCAGATGGCCTATACCGAAGGATTCTTAATCTATGGCTCGTGGTATAAAATCCATCTCCTAAACGCCGCGACTTTGAAATTACGGTGTCACTATAAATGGCCCTTCCTGTACTTACTCGTTGCAACCCTCTTTAGTTAGAGCTACTTCATCAATCAATGGAATGTTGATAATGATTACTATTAAAATTCTATGATTTACGATAATAACGCCTAAAAGTGACACTATGTACTAAAGAATCACTTACCACTTTGATTAGAGCATTGATAGATCCAATGTACAGCGTGATTGTTTTCGCTGGTAAAACTGTAAAAATTAACGGAGCCGATCCCATCTGGATTACTCCAAGACATGAATGGTTCCCTGGCGTTTTGTTTTCCGACTGAAATCAATCCGTCGACGGTTATGTGAATCCAAAATTCGCGCCATTCGCTGGACGATATGATATTTGTCTCATTATTTATTTTCTCGACCCCATAGTCGCTGGTGGATAATTCAGTGCGGATTACGGAACGTGTATTGTTTTTATCACCCAGTGTTATCTCGCAAATAAATCCGTCTACGCTAGATTGCTCTTCTGACAACAAGATACTGGCACCCGCATCGCCTTTTACGTAAAATACGATTGTGGTATTCTTATTGTAGTTCTCTTCTCCGATTGGGAGGAAATCGACGTAATCGTATGTATCGGACGTTAAGATGCGGCAATTCTTCTGTATTTCTAAATTAAGATGAAATGCAATGAGTTATTTGTAACAGGCATCGTAGTTGATGGTCATCTTTTTCCATCAAAAGTCACTTTTGGTCACGTTTCCCATCAAAATTCAGTTTTGGTCACTTTTTTAATCAAAAGTCACTTATAGTCACTTTTCTCATCAAGTCACTTTTGGTCACTTTTCACCTAAAGTTTTTTGGTCACTTTACTATTAAAATTCATTTTTGGTCACTATTCCCATCAAAAGTCACTTTTGGTCACTATTCCCATCAAAATTCACTTTTGGTTACTTTTCCCATCAAAAGTCACATTTTGCCACTTTTTCATCAAAAGTTACTTTTGGCCACTTTACCCACCAAAATTCATTTTTGGTCACTTCCCATCATAATTCTTTTTTGGTCACTTTTCCCATCAAAATTCACTTTTGGTTACTTTTTCCATCTAGTCACTTTTGGTCACTTTTCACCAAAAGTTACTTTTGGCCACTTTACCCACCAAAATTCATTTTTGGTCACTTCCCATCATAATTATTTTTTGGTCACTTTTCCCATCATAATTAATTTTTGGTCACTTTTTTACCAAGTCACTTGTTTCACCAAAAGTCAATTTTTTCATCAAAAGTCACTTTTTTCACCAAGTCACCTTTTTTATACTAAAAATCACTTTTGGTCATTTTCAAATCAAAATTCATTTTCGGGCACTTTTTCCATCAGAAGTCACTTTTGGTCACTTTTTCCGTCAATATTTATT
Organism: Pseudococcus viburni; assembly: GCA_033439095.1. Classification (NCBI taxonomy): domain Eukaryota; kingdom Metazoa; phylum Arthropoda; class Insecta; order Hemiptera; family Pseudococcidae; genus Pseudococcus; species Pseudococcus viburni. Next base: position 1,236,813 of record JAVBJF010000041.1, on the reverse strand, counting down.
TTTTGGTCACGTTTACCATTAAAATTCATGTTTGTCACTTTCCATCACAAGTCATTTTTGGCACTTTTCCCATCAAAATTCACTTTTGGTCACCGTTTTCATCAGAAGTCACTTTTGGTCACTTTTTTCACCAAAGTCACTTTTTCCATCAAGTCACTTTTAGTCACTTTTTCCTCAAGTCACTTTTGACATTTGTTTAAGTTGAAAAAATCACAAAAATTGATATTTTTTCCTTGAAAAAAAACTGCATCTGCATCGTGGAACTTTGGCATTACACTATCCCGGTGATGTAACCTGTTGGACTTTCACGGAACAGAAAACATTAATAGAGCAGGGTGCCCCACTTTCTGGAAAACTTGGAAAAGTCAAGGTATTTTGGTAGTCTAGAAAAGCCAGGGAATTTTGGAATTTTCTCTGGATTTTGTTTAAAATTTAAAAAAGGATAAATCATTTTATTATGAATTTTTCAAAAAATTTCACCCTCACTCCGCTTGGGTCAAATTATTGCCTCTCTTAACTGATTTTTCTTGTCATTTTTGTTCACCATGATGTGCAAAAGAATTTATATCTACGTAAATGCATGTCTTTGTCCATTAAATTATGATTTTTTCAAAAAAAAATTCCCTCGCTACGTTTGGGGGTAATTTACACTCTTTCCCATATTTTGGTCGACGCTATTTTGCGCGACGCAATTTTGGTTGACGCTATTTTGGTCGACACTATTTTTCGCGATGGTGATTTAAAAACTTATAAATTTTTATATTTTCGAAATTAACTTAAAATTATTTGTGGTAAAAAATTTTATGAAAGGAAATGTTGATACATGGTATGTTTTTTTTCTAGTGAAAATTGGTGGAGGAAGATGTATAGGTAATTTATATTTTTGACTTTCTGATATTAAGTTAATTTGGAAAATATAAAAATTTATGTTTTTAAAAGTCGGCGATACCTATTTCTGATTTTCTCAAGATAAGTTCATTTCGAAAGTATAAAAATTTATGTTTTTAAAAGTTAGATGGATAAGGGTCATAAATACCAATCATAAAGTTTCCTCCACCAATGTTGAGAGAAAAATATATCCATGTTAACAACATTTCCTTTCAGAGGAAACTTTACTTCATTTTTCTTTCTACACAATTCATTAAATTTTTTTTTTGAAACATACTTTTTAATAAGCTGTGATGAGAAAAGAATACCATTATACCTTAGACCACGATGTGATGTTGAAAAAAAAGCAGTTGGAATGGAAGAGAATTCTAAAGTATTGGCTATACGTTTTGAAAAACCTCAATGAAGGAAACGTGATAAATCTTCGACTTTTGAAGTTTTTTTGGAAAAAATTTTCGCCCTTGTTTGTTTGGTCTCAACACATTAATATATTTCAACAAAATAATTGATTTTTTACCCCTTATCAATGTTTCATTATTGGCGCAAGTCGAAAAGAGTGAAAGGGCTTGCGTGGAATTCATAAATTTGAAGCACGTGTTTTTTGGGGGGAGGGCAATGAATTGTAAAGAAATTTTCAAATTTCAAGTCCGGAATCCCGGAAACCTCAAATTTTCATTCGCATGATTTGATTGATATCATTTATGTTTTTCATTTTTCAAAACTTCGTCATTTTTCTTTAAAATACCTAATGTTTTTCCTTTTTATTCGAGATTTTTTCTGCCATAAATTTAAATCCTCAAGTTTTTATGTAGTGGGAAGGGGGAGGAGTTGAAAATTTTAAGAATTAAATTTGTGTCGCTTTTGGTGGCTGGAAAAGAGGCACCTAAAAATCTCGTAAAAAATGAGTAGGTATTAGTTTTTGAAAAAAAAATTGGTAAGCATCACACATTTCAAATCATGATTTCTGCACAATTTCATGTTGTAAGTATATGTACTTCAAACAAAAAATACCTCCCTTCCCGGTGCTCCATGAATATCATACCTATGTAAATTATGTCTGGAAAACATCGAAATTTAAGAAAAGTCGCCATTTTTTTTACTTCCAAAAGTCACTAAAGTCACTTTTTTTGGAAAATTTGAACTACGATGCCTGTTTGTACCGATAAATTATTTTAATGGATGGCCGGTCTAGTGTTCATAGAAGAAAATATCAAGGAAGTTTACCTGCTTCAGCTGTACAATTGTATTCAACCGCATGTCTGGCACTTGCCAAAAACCGAAAAATAATGCAAAATGTCACGAACCATCGTTCGAAAATCATTTCTACTCGAAAGTTAGGTATAAATTTGCGTAGAACTAATATGGTATGAAGTTCTGGATAAATTTAACATTGTTCTGAGAATTTGTCGATTATAACAAAAAATCTTGGTATGTTGACCAGATTTTTCACATTTCCTGTTTCCCCTTAACATGGCTATCTCCATTTTTTATCGTTTGGCGTTTGTCGCATTGATAAGAATCGGCGGTCTGCAACCCAAATCAAACACATAAACGGAAAGATGATTTATTTTCGAATTTCTTCTTCTTGTGGAGTAGAAGGACGAAGTTGTGTAAGGAGGATGTTCAACTCGAAATAAACCATTCGGTATGAGTTCGGTTTAAAAACAGACAGGAAGTTATATTTTTTTTAAATTTAGGTACTCATCTTAATGTAGAAAAAATTGTCCCTTTTATTTAAATTTTTTTTAAATGAAAAACATTTTTTATGATTTTTGGTTATTTTGTATGTAAACGAAGTGGATAACCATCCTTATGGGAATTTTCACGAAATCTTTTCTCGCACGGATACTTCTCAATTTCTGACTTCCAAGTTTAAACTTAAAAAATCTCTTCTCATCTTTTTGCTACCGAATGTCGCAGACTGCTTCTCAATATTTACTTTTGTATCTTAGAATTGAAGTTTTTAGCAAGTACATACAGTGACGTACCGAAGGCATTTTCCGGGGGGGGGGGAGAAGAGGTGAAAATCCCAACTCAAAGTCTCAAAATTCCCAACTACATATAGCCGATATCAGAATTCCAGAGGGGGGTAAGATTCAAATTTGCGAACCAATCCAATTTTTTTCAAACTTTTCCGGCTGATTTCTTAAAATTTACATGTAGGTACTGATTTTTCTCCAAGTCGCGAGGTTTTTTGATTTTTTTTACTCGTTTTCATCATTTTTGCGAACTTTTGAAATTTTTACAACCCATTACTATAAGACCCTTTTTGAAATAAGAAATCTGAATAAATTTTTCAATTTTCATTGGTTAGGTACTCCAAATTATTATTTTTTAAATCTACAAGCAATGTCATTGTAGTTGAAAAAACATACGAAATAGTTTATTTGCCTTGAGCGAAGAAAGGGTGGAGTTTCGACGAAAAATAATAATTTTACATCAATAAAATTTTGTAATTTCAATGTAAAGAATAGGGAGATGGATTTGGCCCGAGCGAAGCGAGGGCGAAAATTTTAGAAAACCTCAAATTGAATGTGCAATAAAATAATGTTTTGGAAAAATAAACTTTAATGAAAACTCGACTGTTTCTACTTTGAAATGATTAAAGCAGAAATATATCATGGCCGAGCGTAGCGAGGCCGAAGCTTTTGAAAAATTGGATTTTCAAATATCAAAAATAAGTTTTAAGGAGAATAAGAACAATGAAATTAATTGGAATAATTTTGAAGAAAAGTGCGAAAAAATCTCTTTTAAATTACAAGTACAACTATAAAAATTTTTTGGTTGACGAGTGAAAATTTTTAAATTGCAAAGTAATTAATAATTTTTTTTCTAAAAAAGCATTTATTACAACGGTTTAATAATTCTTCGCTGGGAAAATGATCAATTTTCAGTTGGAAAAGGTTGGGAAAATTACTAATTTTCCAACTAAAAAGTGAAAATTTTGTTGATTTTCGACTGTTAAAATAGGTAATCATTTTATTTATTCATTTTTAATTAAGAAAATAAATACTAATCGTCCCAACTGACATTTTTACTCATCACTTGGGAGAACGACCAATTTTGAGTTGGAAAAATAACCAATTTTGAGTTGTGAAAATTACCAATTTTGAATTGGGAAAATTACCAATTTTGAGTTGGAACAAGTGAAAATTTTGTTGATTTCCAACTTTTGAAATAACTATTTTATTTATTATTTTTCATCAAAAAAATTAATCCCAACTGTCCAATTTTCCCAACTGATGTGTTGAAATGTTCAATTTTCCCAACTCACAAGTAAAAAATTGCCTCAGGGGGGAAGCTCCCCTCTCCCCCCTATCGGTACGTCACTGAGTACATAAAATAAAAAAACTGTATTTTTTTATTTTGTATTTTTTTTACGTACAACTTGAACTTAATTTTCCCATAAACTCCTTCACTGATTTAGCTGAAATACTTACTTGGGGAAGGCAGGGGAATATTGAGAGGAGTTATACGGTAAAAATTCAGTTAAAAATTGATCCAGCTATGTAAACTTCAAGGTTGCTCAAAATGTATTTGTGCTAGAAAAGATTTCGTAAAAATTCTCATAATGGTGGTAAACTCATATTGAAGCACCTCGTACGTAGCAGTGAAGCAGTTGAATAATCTAAATTTTTTTTATTTGTTTCAGGTGAATTTTTATACAATTTTCATCGTTGAACTATTGAGAGAATACTTACGGATGAGCAAAACACGTGAGTGATTATTTCTTAGTATGTACATAATAATTTATATTCAATTATTCAACATTCTCAACTTATAGACTTAGATATAGCAATCGTAATGGTATTCGAATAATTTTTTCATACAAATTGATAGAAATGACGATCGACGATGAACATCAACCCCACCCGCACAACAGATAAGTGGCACGAAATTTGCTACAAAAGTGGTATTATTTCACTTATTGAATTTGACAAAAAAAAATCATTTTATATTTTGTATCTTTCTGGGCCATTTGAAAAATTATGCTGTATAGATCGCGAATTTGAATTTTTCGATTTTTAAATACAAATTATTTATTCAAACATCCCAAAATCGACCCAAAAACTGTTTTTAATCATTTAAAATAATTTAATAAAATTGGTGATCAAATTTTCTACACCAAATTTTGACATTTTTTGTAATTTTTTGATATTTTGTTAGATATTTTTAAAGATTTGAAAAAGTTTTGATCAATCGATTTAATGATTTTTTGTTGAACTTTTATAAACATGGAAAACATTTTCTATTGAAATTACTTTGCAATTTTAAAAATTATAAAAAATGAAAAAAGGCTTTAAAATCTGATATTCTGACAAAAAGTCATCAACTGAAAAAGTTTGAATCCCTATAAGCTGATATTTCAATAAAAAGTCATCTTCAATTTGTTAAAATTTCGGGATGAAGTTTTGTTTTCCGAAGTTTGACGCATTTTGATTAAAAAAAAAAAAACACTGAGACATAATCATGATTCAAAAGCTTTGGCTCTAAAAGTAAAATTTATCAATTTTTCTAATGATGAGCTATTTTCCAAAAAATAATTCATGGAATTGCTACAATTAATCTGCATAAAATTCAAGTTGTTTATTCAGTGGCTTGAAAAGTGAGTTCAATTTTTTTGGCTAATAAAATAAATTTGAATTGCTTATTTTATGGAAATTTTTTTGTAGCAGTATTGGTGGTTGAAATTTTATAAAAATTGCGCAAAAAAACATAATTGGCATTCTTATATGAAAATTTCTTGAGGAAATTCATCAAAAATCATATTTGATGACCAAGAAAATTTTTTATCAATTTTTAAGTGTTTGAGTGGGCGATTCAATCAAAAATTTCCAAATTTGTGATCTACAATTTTTCTACCTCATTGTAGAAGATAAAAAATGATATTTAATTTCAACATAAACGATTTTTTTTTGAAAATAACTTTACCTACGTGGTCTCGAAAGCAGGGTCACGCCGAACAGGAAAGCAGGTGGAGCAGCTTCCTTCAGTGAAACAAAAATTGCATTTTTTTCTCAGAAAATTAGTTTTGAATGAGAAACTTTTTTAAAATGTAATTTTTCTGGACATGTTCTGAGTTGGGTGAAAATCTCCGAACCGTCTTTCGGTTGCTTCGATGATTTCGTCGAAGATAGGTGGACGGGTCTCCGACTCAATACCTCGAAGTCTAAGATCACTCAACGCATGTCCGTGTACCTGACACTTTGCTTGAACTTTTCTCGTAGAAATAAGAACACCAATTCGCGATCAAATACGTGTAATTCAACTCTTACTTACACACACGAATTGCACAAATATAAAAGCTCAAAGAGCACACGAAAAAAGCACAAAGTGCAAACGAATAAACTCGTACACGTGAGTAATACTAGCGATACGATAAGCTTTCGCTCGCGATATACGTATAGGCTAGTAAAAGTTCCGAAGAATACTAGACCGAGCTTACGAAGCTCGAGAGCCTCGTACTCCGTAAGCACCGGTTGCAAGACAGGAAGGGATGAACTTTGGTAGGTCTGTCATTGGTTGAAGTCGATGGAGATAGGAGAAAGTTGACTCGTATTCGTCAGAAATGACGGCATACGAGACGAAGCTTTTCCCCTCGGTCGAAAGTTCGAAAGTTGTAAACAACTCGCCGACAAAGCAAGTTGTTCACGATAAGCATTTTAGATAGGCATCTCAACGTAGCCGAAGCTACGTTGGGCCTATTGTACCGTACGTCGCCAACGCGATAACCGGTACCATAATTTGAAAATATCCATCGACTAATACAATGGACACAGAAATAATTCTCGTATACGTATACGAATAGGTACCTATTTGCCGTTGCCGACAAAAGGGTACGTATTCGTCTACGCAAATACGATGTCCAATGGCGCAATTTAGGTAGGTATTAAAGCTACCGCTTCATTGCCCCCACGAGATTATGTTGAAATAAATATTCTCGGGAACAACCTTAGCTTCGAATTGCGACATTGGACCACAGACGACTACCTGAGTCCATTCCTGCCCCTCCCGAAGAATATGACATTGAAACATGACATAATGCACAAAACGAAATATAATGCATAAAAATCAAAATAACATGTTCAATACATATTACAATACATTGGGAAAAATCAAATTTTCCGACATGGGCGCAGAAATAATGCAAAATATTACCGATAAACGTAACATTTACATATCGCACCGACACATATACGTACAGGAACTTTGACAATTGAACATGAAAAACGTGTACAAACTCAAAGTAACCTAAAATCTAACGAAACATTACAAAAAGTAACACTTGATCGCCTAAGAATAAATATCACAGTTTGCAAATCATGAAAAAAAAGTACAATGGTCCTATTCATGAAGAATACGACCATCCAAATTTGACATAAATTTTATCGAAAATGACCTTTATGACTTTTTACAATTTGAAAAAGTTACGGACTGTAACAGTCGTAAGCTCTTTCCCCTACCTAGCTTTTGGCCAATTTTCGATTCCATCAAAATTTACAAATAACAAATTTGGATTTAAAATGATAAAAATTTCCAAAAAAGGAACATGAAATTTTATCCCTAACAATATTTACAACGTAGGCTAAAACAACATGACATGAAATATTTGCAAAATATGGAAAAAATTACAATATTCTGCCATGAATATCATTATTAAAAAAACAAAATAAGCACGTCGCATAGCGACAAGAATACATAATATCAAAATTAAAACCGTTCATCCGAACAGAAAAAGCCTTAACCTAAGTTTAAAACCTGGTTCAAAAATGAAACCACAAAAAATACGTGATAAAATACGCATAGCGCAAAATAGATGAAATACATTTTCAAAAATATATCAACATCGAACATTACGAACGATATTGAAACGTACATGACGAAAAATTTACCGACATTTCTACCTACATGATCTCGAATGAAAAATAAATTAACCTAAATAGAACAGGAACATTTTGACCATAAGAACAAGAAAAAATAAAAAAAAATAAAAACAGAGAATACGACCAGAACTACGTCACGTAGACGTACAGTGCTACCACTACGTGATCGCATCGTGCGCCACGTTACTAGCCGCTGAAAAACTCAACCTGAGTACCGAAAATCAACAAACTTGTTGATAAACACACGAAGAAATCTTTTTTTGGTGAAGCAAGCTTCAATTTTTCAAAATTATAAAATGTTTTTTGTAAAGTTTTATAAAATTAGTTAGTCAAAATGTTTCCCTACAGCCTTAGGTACCCGACGCAACCGAATCCACGTGGATCGGTGCCTTTTTACCCAAACTGTTATCGATAATCAAGACCAAAACGTAAGTAGAAATATTTTCGCCGGTTAATTTACAAAAATAAATAGAAAAACTTGGTGCAAGTGCAAAATGCAGAAATAAATGGTGCACTTGCAACGAATAAACAATACATGCATAAATATTTACAATGTGACGAGTAAGTACTCGTACGCCGGTATGTTTTCTATGGACTTTACGGTCGCATAGAAAATCATCCAAGCAAACATACCGGAAAATAAGAAATACCGGTATTAAACATAATAAATGGGTGAATATTAATTAATAATTACCACATTCGATCGTAACATCGTAAGACCAGCTTAGCACATGCACGATATCGAATGGGTTTTGACATAACCGTGAAACTGAACTCTATACTCGAATCGGTTGGACACCCAGACAGAAAAATAAATAGAAAATCAAAATACAATATTTTCCAACCGATCGATTCGTGAAATTATAAGAATACCGGACCCGTTTTGACTTTAGCTTGTTGTAGTTTTTTATTCGAAAAAATAACTCGAGCGAGCTCGATAGACCTTTTCATAAAAATAAAGGAGAATAAAAAACATAGAAAAATTTTGTATCTTTCGCCATAAACTACGTTCGAAATTGCCAAAGAAAATAAAATTGATCGCAGCTGCGATAGAAACCTAGTTACCATATAGAATAAGTTTAATTATAAGAAAGTAACCAAACTCCAGTTACCATTTTTTAATATTTTTTTTTTTGTGTTTTCTGTTTTTTGTTTTTTTTTTTTTTTTCCTTTTTGTGATTTTTTTGTGCATTTATAGATATAAGAAAACGAAAATTTAACTCCTAATCGTCGATTAAGCTGCAGAAAAAGGATCTACGGAGCCTCATCGATTCAGATATGGCAGGAACATAAAAATTTTGGCAATACGAGAATAAAAACATACATAGATAGAAAAATAAGTCGTCGCTCGTCGTCGTCGTCGTCTACTCTACCAGCGGAAAAGAAAATTTTGTACGTGGCATAGTTCGTAGCACACGATACAACACAATATACATAGAAAAATAAATAAATAGAAAAGTGCACGTAAGAAAAAACAAGACTAGAAAAGAAGCAGAAAAAAATCGATCCGAAGCCGCCCAACAGCAACGAATGCAAATCCTCTAACTGTATAGCATAGCCATTTTTTGTGACCAGCGAAATTTTCGATTTTTAACCATCAAAAACCTAGTATCTTGCCAAATTCGTAAAGGACGAATATTTCTGACTAGATATACACGTGCAAAAACATACATAGAAAATAGAAATAGAAAAATATAGAAAAATATCAAAATAGAAAAGTATCACAGATAGAAAAAACTATTTACAAAACGAGAAAACGAACAATTTTCGACACCGAAGATACGCATCAAAGAACCGAGAATCGAGCATAGTAACAATAAATCAACGATACCTTATTCGTCGTTGATATCGATCACTTCGACGAGATCTTCATCTTCATCAGCTTCGACCTCGTCCACTATGATGAACTCGTCGTCGCTAATTTCCAATTCTTCGCCTTCGAACGGCCTATTATCGTTCGCCGGTGCTGGAGCGATATTACCCGTTCTGGCATATTCCTTCGCCGATTCAACGATCGCAGACAACAGCTCCGGGGCTACGGCTTGACCGGTCATCCTATCGACGATTCGTTCGGTCTCCCGCAGCTCCGCCTCCATCTCCTTAATCGTCTTGTCCCTCCGGTCAATTAGCTTGAGAAGCGAACGAATCTCCATGTTCTTCGCCCGACAAGCTAGATCGAACCGAGGGATCAGATTGCTCTCCGGCCAATCGTTCGCCTCGCACTCCTCGAACTCATCCGGCCACACCGATCGCAGGAAGTCCGGGTGACATACCTTGAAGCACACCGGACATAACACTGCGGTCGAATGCCAACGTTCGAGGCAGTGCCAGTGTCCAGCATGACCACACGTCGGGTAGTAACGGATATCCATTACCCCCTCCGGCGCATGCTGAGACACCTCGAGGAGACTTTTCAGGCAGATGGGGCAACCAGCTACCCTCGAAGACCTCCTCGAGTGCGCCGACTCTGGAGAAGCATCGGAAGATGGAGGCTCCGACGACGACGACGAGGGTGATCCAGCTGCTTCCGCCATCTTAACAATCGAAAACATAGGACCTTCCTATTAAAGATGCGCGGTTGCTGCCCAGCGGAGATCTCCCTCTCGGGCTCCTCAGCGTCCCTCTTCCTAATCGAAGACCTCGGCGAACGTCTGCCAAAATTGTCACCGGTAATCTCGACTTCTATCTCGTTCCCGTCCTCCGACGCGAATAGCTATCGCTGATGGATCTGGGCCTCGCCGGAACCGAACGATGCGGCGTAGACATATCTGGCGATACCTGCAGCGTGCGAACCCTGTTTTAACGCGGAATCGAACCTTCTTCTGTCTGGGAACCGACGTCTCTCGTTGCAAAAAAACCTGTCGGCCCACAATAACGCAGCGTGCTGATTCTTAGCGCGAAGATATTTTGACCAGATGGCCCCGACGACGCAAATGCAGCAGCCTGAAACCCACGCGTTCTGCGAAATCGCCGCCACCTAGCCAACAACACAATCTCGACTTTACCCAGGCAAATTCTTGTTGGACTTGGATCCATCAAACTCAAATTACCGCCTAGATCGCACATGTATATTCGATTAAAATTACGCAAATTATGAATTATCGATACAATCGCGCTCATAAATATTACATGAAATTCGAAACTTACGTGAAAAAATAAAATACACCCGCTTCAACGACGACGACGACTTATACCCACGCGTACCTCAAAATCGGCAAAAATCGTGCTCTCCCAGAAAATAGGAGCTCGCTGGAAAGAAATACGGCCGGAGAAATCGAAGAAAAACAGACGGTCACCGAAAGTAACCGCTAACAACACCTCCGAAAAGGCCACCAGCATCAGAAAATTTGCACGCCGAAAGAAAAAATAGACTAGAAAAAATTTGACTAGAAAGGTACGAAAAACGAAGGTACGACTTGGACGAAAGATACTTGACAACAAGCACAAAACGGCGGGAGAACAGTTTACGTAGATCGACGAGAACCTAGGTATCGCAGTCCGGACACCGGCCCGCAGTCCGATTCCTCCCTACTCTACCTATCAACCCATCTTATTGGTTGGCAATTGCCATCAACGTCAAAATTACGAGCCTAAATTTAAGAAATAGTTACCTATCACCATTTTCTGGCCTAGGTTTAGCCTATTCAAGACGATATAATTCAAATGTAACGGTTTTTTCGTATTTGGCTTGCCTTTCTTCGCAGCCTCACCGTTCGTTTTCTTACCTCGTTTCGAGACTATTTCTTTGGCTTCGCCTATTAATTTATCTAGCACAGACGTGCTCAAATTTTTGCGAAGGGCTTCTTCCAAAATTTGCCCCTCGGCTTTAGAAATATAATATTTTTTATGTCTTTTTCTGACATCATTATAGGTATCCAGAAGTTGCTCAGTCCCATCGAGCTCGCCTTCTGAATCAGAAGAGATAGGTAATTTTTTCCTATCTGTTTCAACTCGCTTTTTAGCGATAGACTTTGCCAATTTTTTTACAGGCTTTTTTATCGTTTTAGGAACAAAATCATCGTCAGAGTCATTTGTCCAAATTTTCGCTTCATCCAACACATTGAAATTCGTCTCATCAAAATCGATCGAATTGTTGGATTCATTATTTGAACGTAATATTTCCCGCCTTTTTGCTCTCGTCAACCTCCCTTCCACCAAATCGGTTTTAGGTAAGCTTTCAGCGAATTTTGAATCAATCTGTAACTTCGAAATAGGATTAGAACCTATTCTAATTGAATTTTGTGCTTTCAGACTTTCGCTGGACGAAACTTGCAAATTTTCATTGTCCGAATCGGAATATTCGAACGTGGTATCGATACCAGAATCTACCTGCGGTGTATTAACGTTCTCATTATCTGTTGTCAGATTATCAGATTTATTCGTAAGTACAACGGGTGCATTATGCCCCAGTTCACTATCTTTTTCCATTTCTTTCAACTCTCTTTCCAATTCCTTTTCTACCTCATCCATCACATCATCCGGTTCTTCAAACGAATTTTCTAACGCTTCGTTTATCTCTCTCTCATTTTCTACCGTAGGAGCTGTAATTTTAATTCCCATTCTCTCGTTCACACGTAGAAAATCGTTTATTCTTTCTTGTATAGACCTCGTATCCAGTAACGACTGGCACCTCGGTTCGGTTTCGCATTCGTTTAATTGGTCCTTACTTAAAAACATAATAATCTGTCTCGCGTTTACACATTTCTCGTCGGTTATACCTGCGTAATCTTGCACCGAGTAACAATTTGCACCATGCGAACATCTTACTACGTACGGACCATACCTTCTTTCTAGTAATTTCTTGCTTATTAATTTATCAGCACACGATTGTCTGTGTGCTTGAATCAAAACCAAATCGCCTTCTTCGTACGGAATTAAATCACCGTGTGATTTATTGAAATTTTGTTCATCGAAAATTCGCATCTGTTTCTTTTTTTCGCGAATAAAATTTTCCATCGCTTGTTCATCGGTCATTTCGTCAATTCTCGCGACCTGAACCTCGTACGTATAAACTGATTGCCTGGCCAATTGGTCAGCAAGCACGTTCATGTATTCGTACCTTCTCGCGAAAACATGTTTTACTTCACACCTATCAAATTCTCTTCTCAATTTCAAAATATCTTGGAAGATTTCTTTGTGATAAACGTCTTTTTTCGCGTAGTTTTTCCAATTTCTGGCTTTCCATCTCACAGCTCCTTCGTTAATCGCGTAAACAGTATATTTAGAATCGGTCAAAATTTTCATTTTTTTAATTCCTTTCGCGATACCTATTTCCATAGCCTTTTTCACCGCTATAATTTCAGCTAGGTTATTAGTGCACCGATATTTATCGTGACTAATCCTCTCTGATATATTATAGGACGAATCCGGTGAAAAACAAATTCCTATGCCTGCGATTGCCCCTTGTTTCCCATTTTGGGCACAAGCGCCATCGACTACGACACGTGTATATCCATCACCATCGACGATCGTGTGATTTGGATCCCATGGCATGTTTAAAACTTCGCTACACGTTGTTGAGGGGAGTAAATTTTTATCTAAAAGTTCCCTCAACCTTTTCAATTCGTATTTGAAATTTCTTTTATTTCTTTTTACAGGTAAATCGATTGTCAGAGATTCTTCGATTCCCCAACACTCATTCGGACAAATTCCTAACGCGTTTGGCTGATCATTTAATTGTTGCTCAACCTCCTCAACATACTCATCCCATCCTTCGTGAGTATATTTATCGTCTGGATAGGTTTTGTTAATTTTTACCCTTAATTTCTCACCTAAACATCTAAACACTCTCTCAATCGAACTACCTCTCGGTGAAAACGGTGACGTGTACGCGCATTTCACACCTTTCGATTTAATTAACTCTTTCCATTGTTTAGACGTAAATTGAGTCCCATTATCGGTAATAATTTTCCTAGGTACAATGTTATAATTTTTTAGAATTTCAAACATCTGATCCATTTTCTCTACGATCGTATTCGCGTTAATATTCGTCACCGGAAAAATCCAGACTTTAGAAGTGAATATATCTTTAACCGCGAATAAATATTTCGTTTCACCTTTAATGGCTGCGATAGGACCGCAAATATCCGCAGATAGAACTTCGCCTTTATGGTAAGCTTCTACCTGTGCATATTGCAATCTGCGCTTAGGACCGTAATTTTTATTGATTTTACAAACGATACACATATTTGTGTTCATTTTTATAAATTTCAAAGCGTTGGGATGGAAATATAACTGTCTGAATATTAATTCCAGTTTATTTCCTCCAACATGGCCATAAATATCGTGTAGATAATAAACAACGTCTCTGAAAAGATCCTGTGGCAGCACAGGTACCTTAGTACCATCGAAATATTTACGCCACAGCATCTCTTTACCGTTATCTTTCGTAATTTCATATTTTTTGCCTACTCGATGCTTCGTTTGTTTCTGTCTTTCGGTCAAAAATTCGTCTTTCGGATCCAATTCTTCAAAAATTTTCTGACAAAAATCATCTTTCTTTTGCCAATTTTCCAAATCGCATAATAATTCTAACAAATTTTTCCTGAAATTTTGAATTTTGTTTAATTCGATAGGTTCAAGACCAGTATATTGAGTACTATCAGGATCAATAATGCTAATATTATTGATCGTTAGACTGTCATCTTGACCTGACCTAACTCTGTTAATCTCTGTTTTTGTTAATTTCAGATCATATTCAAGATCGTGACCGTTCAAGATCGTAATCCAATGAGCTGCTTTTCTATGCGTTTGCGCTAGGTCAGTATACTTTGAGATCAAACTTTTCAAGTCCGATCTCACGTGTACCTTCCTACCGTGTAGCCACATTTCAAGACGTTTCAAAGAATAAGTCACCGCTAGCATATCTTTATCGGTAATCGTGTACCGTTTCTGATAATCAGTTAAATTTTTATCCAGAAACATAATAATACGCGATTCTCCTTCGACTTTTTGATACAGAACCGAAGAAATCGAATTTTCCAAACACTCAGTATACAACCAAAAGTCTAAACCATCGATAGGAGTACATAAATCAAAATTCTTACAATATTCTCGTTTTAAATTCAAAAACGATTCATTTTGTTCTTCCCCCCATATGAATTCACTATCATTATGAGTTAACTTCATCATCGGAGCCGTAATTTCGTTATACTTAGGAATGAATCTTCTGTACAAATTAGTAAGACCCATTAACGTTTGAATATCTTTAACCGTTTTCAATTTGAAGACACCGTCTTTTGTGTGTTTTTCTTCAAATTGAAGTAATTTCTCGATCTTCTTATTTTGTTTACCTAGTTTTCCGGTCGATAGCGTAAAACCTAAATGTTTCGTAGAACTTTTGAATAAATCAGTTTTTTCAGCATTTAATTTCAAACCAAATTGTCTTATCGATTTTAGAACTTCTAAGATGTCCAAAACGTGTTGTTTGAAACCTTTATTTCTGACCAAAATATCGTCTACGTACGCAGTAATCGATTCTTTATCGGGTAAAACGTTCGTAATCATTTTAATAAATTCGGCCGATGAAATTTTTAAGCCGTAGGGTAGTCTTTCAAACTGATAGACTTGCCCCTCGATCTCGAAGCCACAAAACTGTTTCGAATATTCGTCTAAATTTTGATTCCAAAAACCACTCGTTACATCGAAACTTGAAAAAAATTCAGCATCACCACACTTGGTAATGATCCTATCTAACGTAGCTGGTTCATTGTAATTATTATGTAACTTTGGATTCAACCATTTGGGATCCAAACATAAACGTAGCGAACCATTCGCTTTAATCCTAGCTAATACATTGTTAATATAGATCGTATCTGACGGAGTCACGATACCATCCCTCAACATATTTTTTAATTCCTTCTTTATTGCAGGCATCATCTTATTTGATGGCCTGTAATTCGGTCCCCTCCATTCCTCTTCATCATACAGATTGAAGTGAACCGGAGAACCCGTGTAGCAGCCAGGAGACTTAGAAAAGACGTCAGAAAAATCACTCAGCAAATTGTAAGCCCAGCTTACGCATTTTTTCGAAATTTTTCCTTGTTTTTCATACGCGTTTAAACCTTCGTATAATTTTTTCAGGAAAACTTCAGCCGAATTGTCAGGTTCCGGCACATCGTCCGGACCATCGCCTTTCGCACTGGTATGTTTCCTCATAGTGTTATTGATCTCATTACCGTAGCTTCTAGCCGGTCTAATAGTATTGACTTTCAACGACCCCGAATACTCCTCCTCCGATAGGTAAGGAAGGTATTCTTTCTCTGTTGCGTTCTTCGGTAGGCAATAAGCATGACGTTTTTTGATACGCGGTTCGATACCTAATTCAGTCATCGATATTCTACCCATTATAAAAACCTGGTTGCACTTAGGCAACATATAAAATGGTACGTTTATCTCGTACCTCCCAAAATTCATATCGACGAAGAATAGGCAATGTAATGTTTCCACGATCTGGTCGTCAGCTAATTGTACCTCGATTAATCTATTCAATTTCCTAAATTTACATTTTTCAGGATATTCTTTAAAAAGTAACCTAGCTGTTTCGTAAGCCATGACGTTAGGTTGAGCACCTGTGTCGAGTTGAGTAGGAAAAACTTTTCCACCTATTTTCGTCGGCACTACACAAGTAACTCCGGCGTCGCGTCCGAAACAATGAACGCCATTTTCCTGATCGATTACGTCAGGTGACACCTTCTGGGTGTCTATGGAATTCACTGCCTGGACTGACGGCGCAGCTATGTCCTGCGTAGGCTTCTCGATGGAAAGTAATTCGCTCTTCTCTCCGGTGATGCTCTCTAACTTCTCAGCCACCGAAATCAGCTCTGCTCTCAAATCATTCTCCTCTTTCATAGTCTCGATATCTCTCTTAATGTCCTCAGGGATGACAGAGTCATCTTTCAATTTTGATTCAGAAATCTTAACCGAACGATCAATTCTACCAACTACGTTGCCCTCCTCATCTTTAACTTCCTCCGAAGAACGCGCGGAATGAGAAATAGTCACCCTCTCAGGCTCAGCTGGATTCGTACTTTTCGGTACCACCGAATTCATAAATTTAAAAGTTTCCGTTTTTACGTCTTCAAAGATAAATTTGGATGGGAACCAACGCTTAAAATATTTATTATAATAAAACTTCGACCTATCATATTTTACAAAATAATTCTTGTCGTGTTTATAAAATAATTGACCCGTTCGTCTCGATCTTTCTGTTTCAGCGAACAACATCGATGGTGTTGCTGAAAAATGGACATTCCCTAATTTCTCAAGACTGTAGAACGCACGTTTGTACGCCCACAGCCTGCTCAACGTTACAGCGAAATTTTTCCTACGTGGTTTCACGATAGGAAATAAAACAACGATATCGGACGCACCCTTCGCTAGGAGTAGGCGAACGATTTTTTTCATCATCGGAAAAACGTACTTATTAGGGAAGTTACCTACGTTCATTTCCCTTTGACCCATAGACAACAATACTTTTGTCGACTTTAATCTTACAGATACGAGCGCCTCATACAGACTGTGAAGAGATAGGTTCTCCTTCAAGTATGGAGTCGTATCGAGCCCCGCCGGATTCGAAGATGGATTATGTCTCGCGAGATAATAAGCAATAGAATCACCTATTATCTGCCTATCCCCAGCCGTATAATGAGCAACTCTTTTTTTAATGCCTATTGGCTCGTACCTGATACCTCTGCGTTTTTTGGAACCGTAGAGATACTGTTCACCGTTACCGGCGTAGAGTTCGATTGGCTTGCTGTGCTTGGACCAGCGTTGTTATTCGCTTGACCATTTCCAGCGTTACCATTATTATTATTGTTAAAATTACGATTACCGAACGTACGATTATCATAATTTCTATTTCCACGATATCCCTGATTGTCATTATTATTATTACGCCTAAAATTACCCCCACCATTTTGGTTGTAATTATTTCTATTCCCGTTGTTGTTGTTTCTGTACGAATTGTCCGAGCCAGAGTTTCCAAAATTTCTATTATTTCCCTCATTCGGAGCGAAACTTTTTCTAAATCTATTTTTATAATTGTCGTTGTTGTTATTATTCGTGTTAGCTCGCGATTCGTTATTATTATTTGAATTGCCTGTCGAACGTACGTCTTGTGACTGCTTGTTCTGTTGGTAATTCGAACTCTGGCCGCCTTGGTTCGATTGACCAGTGTTGCCAGCGTTCGCATTACCGAAAGTACTTGCATTGTTCGACCAGGACTTTCTCAACGAATTCTTATTTGCATTTTTGCTAAACACGTCAAGTAACCTATTATCTTCTTCACAATTTTTCATTACTCGGCTCGCTTCGTCCAAAAACTCATACGGTGAATTAAACTCATACCAGCTAATTCTATTCAACCACCATTCGGGGAATTTCGAAATTAACTTGTTTATTACGTCCTTTTCTTCCTTGTTGTTCATATCTTCAATCGTCGTCGCCCATAATTCTAACTCTAACATCAATTCCTTTGCCGTGGTACATTTTTGCGACATGTCCATGTTACAAAAATATTCCCACGCTTCGTTCTTTTTCGCACGACTCCAAAATTCTTCTAAAAATTCCGATTTAAATTCATCGTACTCTACGAACATACTCGATTTTCCTTTCCAACTTTGCGCACCATCCCACTTCAATAGCTGTCTCATTAAATTCGCTTTTTCGGTCAATGAAACATTCGGGTACGATTTCATAAAATTCTCGAAAAGAGTAATAAATCTCGTGGGGTGATGGTAATTCGCTCCGTTGTACTCGATACCGTTTTCTCTCAATTTCTTTGCTTCTAAATTCGTATCTTTTATAATACTAATCGATCCTACTGGATTCCCTTTCTCCGCTTTTTCCTCGCACGCTTTCAACCTACTTTCATAGCTATTTACTAACGTACACAAATCTTCGATTTTTTTCCTATAACCATTCATCTCCGTTTCATATGCTTTGATAATCTCCTTCATTTCCCCTATCGTGTCCTCGTAACCTGCATTAGTCGCTCTGGCATTGTCGATATCTTCTCTCAAATCCTTAATTTCTTCATCATAATCGTCATTCTGAGCTTTCACTAGGTCAAACGTGGCTTTCATCACCGCATAGTCAGTCTTAAACTCTGCCATCGCTCTGAAATCCTCATTCTGTTTTTCCTGTACGCTCGAAATTTTCGTGTCCAGATACGATCTCACTTCCGATACTTGTTTTACCGTTTCTAACTCGTTATTCGTAATTCTCGTATTAATTTTATCGAAATCTTTTTCAAAACCATCAATTTTGCCTTTTAATTTGTTGCAGTTACCAGATAGCGCTTTGTCATCAACTTTCATCGCTCTCAATTCAGCAACGACCACTTCGCCAAAAATACCGATTTTTTCGAATAAAGGATACGATGTTTCAGTCCTATCTAATTTTTCAATATCAATTAATTCAGTTGTAAAAACCATGCTTTTTTTAGCTTTATATTCCTCGCGTTTTTTCTTTTCCTCAATTTCATCCCTACGTCTGTTTTCCTCACTCGAATTTTCCGTACCGTTCGTCATTTTTCTAGCCTCGATTAATTTTCCTAGTTCGCTAATATTCAGTCTAACCGTCCTACACGATTTTCCCGCCGATTTTGGTGTACTCGTGGAATCAATTGTGAAAATATTCACTTACAAAAATAAATGGACAGAAAAACCTTACAGAATTTCGTCTCTTAAAAATACACGAACCAATTCGAACCGAGAAAGAAGATCGCTTAACGTTAACCGCACGAATTTAAAAATTATCGAATAAAATAACGATACCAGATGTACGTTCGATGATTCAAAACGCTGACTCGTAGAGATGAATTTTCGCTGAGTCGAAAAAAAAACCGCTGAATCTTCTCTCGACGACTTTTTCCACCACCAGGTGACTTCTCGAATTTTCCTCCGGAAAATCCTTGAAGAAATCCGTCAAAAGAACCCACGAAGTTCGGGCGCCAATGAGTTGGGTGAAAATCTCCGAACCGTCTTTCGGTTGCTTCGATGATTTCGTCGAAGATAGGTGGACGGGTCTCCGACTCAATACCTCGAAGTCTAAGATCACTCAACGCATGTCCGTGTACCTGACACTTTGCTTGAACTTTTCTCGTAGAAATAAGAACACCAATTCGCGATCAAATACGTGTAATTCAACTCTTACTTACACACACGAATTGCACAAATATAAAAGCTCAAAGAGCACACGAAAAAAGCACAAAGTGCAAACGAATAAACTCGTACACGTGAGTAATACTAGCGATACGATAAGCTTTCGCTCGCGATATACGTATAGGCTAGTAAAAGTTCCGAAGAATACTAGACCGAGCTTACGAAGCTCGAGAGCCTCGTACTCCGTAAGCACCGGTTGCAAGACAGGAAGGGATGAACTTTGGTAGGTCTGTCATTGGTTGAAGTCGATGGAGATAGGAGAAAGTTGACTCGTATTCGTCAGAAATGACGGCATACGAGACGAAGCTTTTCCCCTCGGTCGAAAGTTCGAAAGTTGTAAACAACTCGCCGACAAAGCAAGTTGTTCACGATAAGCATTTTAGATAGGCATCTCAACGTAGCCGAAGCTACGTTGGGCCTATTGTACCGTACGTCGCCAACGCGATAACCGGTACCATAATTTGAAAATATCCATCGACTAATACAATGGACACAGAAATAATTCTCGTATACGTATACGAATAGGTACCTATTTGCCGTTGCCGACAAAAGGGTACGTATTCGTCTACGCAAATACGATGTCCAATGGCGCAATTTAGGTAGGTATTAAAGCTACCGCTTCAGTTCCATTTTGAGTTGGAAAAGCAGGAAAATGTTACTTTGAATTTTGAAAAAATCATAAAAATGTCTGTGTCAGTGGAAAATTTTTGTTTTTCTGTCCCTGCAGCGAGTTAATTTTATAAAATTGTGTGAGGTGGATGGCTGGATGTTCAATTCGAACTGAACTATTCAGTAGGTACCTATGAGTATGGTGAAAATATGAAAATTATTTTTTATTTTTATTTTTTGACTCAATCATAAATCAGCGTGCATGTGCAACATCATGTTTCGATGAAATAAGTAGGTACAGAATGTACTATACATAATCCCAATCAATAAAATGAAGATATTTTCGCATAACAACCTTAAATCTCATTTCATTCACATTTTTATTTTCGATTGAATAATTTTTATTTCGAAATAAATAACAGAAATATTTATTCATATTATACCTACGTAGGTCCATCAATTTTTAGTATCAATTGATCATAGCTTTCTTTTTATTCTCTGGTAATTTTTCATCAATATCACGAATGGTTGACGTTGCCCAAGGTTGAACTTCACTGGAGCCATAAACCACGTATATAATTATTCCAAATATTAGGATACCTGCCGTCAGCAGGAAACAAATAGTCCATTCTTGTGGGCTCTAAAAGTTGTAATAAAACCATGATATTGATTTGAATAAGAATAGAAAATCAAGAGAAGATACCGTTGTCGAATTTTAAGATCTTACGTGGTTGACTATGATAAATCCTACCACGGATGGCATTATAACCAAACCTGCGACGGACCAGAATGCATATATTCCCATTAACACGCTCGAGTGCTTGGGTGCCAAAGACAAGCAGACTAATCTGTAATAAATGAAAATGATTCAAATATCGTTCGATTTGCTGGAATTTTTCAAAATGAGAGCCAGATTCTGTGCAATTTCAAGAATTACTTACTGTAAAACAAGGGAGTCGAATGTTAAACATAACTGAATTAGTCCGAAGCAAACCATCGATAGAGGAAAACTGGTGCTGAAAGCGATTACGATGAAAAGAATGGACGAAGCTGTGTATCCGATCGCGGTCGCCATTTTGTGAATCTGCCAATTAATCCGTGTTTCGAAGTGAGCAAATGGAATGGCCGAATTTCTGACAAGGGGGGGGGGAATCCCAAATCAAGGTAAAATTTTGAGCCCAAACAAAAAAAACATCGAAAGCACATCATAAAAGAACCCCATATCCAAAATTTCAAGTTCTGAAGTTCATTTCTCGAATTTTGGCGAATTTTTGAAATTTCAAAATTATACCTCAACGCCCTGCAAAATATGAAAATTTGATCTAATCTACAAAAAAAGATGAGATTTGGTATGTACCATATTTTTGACCTCCCAACTCGATTGAAAGCGGTTTAAATTCAAGACATTTTGGAGCCTCCAGAAAATTTTGAAATTTTCCAGCACTGGAGAAAAGCTCATAAAAGTGGTCTATATGAACTTCAACGCCTATAATCTTGGATTACCAATATTGGTGACCTATTCGATCGATTAAAGTAGAATTTTCTGACATTTTCAAATTTGAGTTCAAATTCACATTTTTTGGCTGCAATTTTCGTGGAAAAAATTTAATTTTCTGCCAAAAAAATGAATTTCAACTAAAATGTGAAAATATCAGAAAATTCTGCTTTAATCGATCAAAAAATAGGTCGCCAATATTGGTAATCCACGATTATAGGCGTTGAAATTCATATAGACCACTTTTATGAGCTTTTCTCCAGTGCTGAAAATTACAAAATTTTTGGAGGCTCCAAAATTCTTGAAACCGCTTCCAATCGATTTGGGAGGTCGAAGATAGGACATATACCAAATTTCATATTTTTTTTGTTGATTAGATTAAATTTTCATATTTTGCAGGGGATGAGGTAATTTTGAACTTTCAAAAATTCGCCAAAATTCAAGAAATGAACTTCAAGGGTTGGGTTCTTTTATGATGTACTTTCGATTTTTTTTTATTTGGGCTCAAAATTTTACTTTGAGTTGGGATAATTCCCTCGTGAGAAAAAATCTTTATATTTACTTGATTCGGTTTCAAAGAAGTGTTATTCTGCACATAGTCTAAAACTGTGCCAGCCAACGGCGCCGTGAAAGAACAAACGATCAATGGAATTGATGAAATTACACCTATCTCTCCAGTATTTTTCTGCGTTACATCTGAAACGATAAATTGAATTTTTCAATTGTTGCTGTATTGATCTATCTTACTCAAATGGCGATGATAGCCTACCTTTGGCATATAAGGGGAGACAAGCGACTATTACGAAGAATCCCCAAATAAGGGTCACTCTGGCTATACCCATGGCCCAAACTGGTGCCGATGTGAATATTTCCCTATACGGATGAACGATCTGTTAAATTTGAAAGCGAAGCAGACTGATAAAATACAAGCTGCATCTTTTTCGGAATTGAAATTTTTGCAGAACCTGCTCTCTGGGTGTTGTTTCGGCTTGGCTAATTATGTACGCGAGTTCCTTCTTTGAAATGAATTTATCTTCGGATGGCTGATTTCTTGCGACGATCAGCCAAATGATGCACCAAATCAACGAGCAACCACCTGATGAAAAAAAAATTATTGTAAAATGTTCTCGAAGTATGAAAATGGGAAATTTGAAATAGATTTTTCCTGCCTGTAACGTAGAATATCATTCGCCATCCGCAGTAATATGCTACGTAGCCAAGTATCGAGTATGTAGCTGCGATTGAGAAATATCCGCAGCTTAGAATAATTGATATGAATCTTGATCTTTCTTTTTGTGGTATCCAGCGTGAATATATATCGGCATTACTGGCGTAACTGAAACCCTAATTCAGTTTTTGGTGTTATGGTATTTTCAATGTCAAAATGCACGTTTTCATTTTTTAAATTTTCAGATTTTAGAATCATTTCAGAGGTCATAAAATTTCATTTTTTACAGAAATTTGAAAATTTTCTGAAATTTTGATTCCGGTCCTTCTTAGGATTACTTGAAATTTTTAAGTAAAAATGACATCATAAATAGATTAAAATTTGCTATTCTTACTTCGAATAAGCCGATCATAATCCGACATATGATAAAAACGTAAAATCCACATTGCATCGATAAAGGATTGAGAGCTGTCAGCAAAGATGCTATTGCGAATGTGGCTCCATTGGTAACCGAACCTCCAAACTTCGTAGCCAAATAGGCTCCGAATGCGGAAAAGAAAAACCCATAGTTATAGCTTCCTTGAACAAATCCGATAGTTTCCGAATCCCAATCGAAATCAGCAGCCCATAAGAAAAAAGTAGTCAGTCGATAAATTCGAGTAAATGTCTAGATTAGATACAATCCCAATTAATTTTTATCGATATATTTACCTGTTGAATGGTTTCATTCCCAATGGTAACTGTTTTATTTGTTGTCATCTCGACGACGACAATATTTATGCTGTATCTTAACGAGCTCGAGAGTGCACTTTGGCAGCATAATAAAATCAGGATTGAAAACCGTTTGGAAAACCAAAAACGATATTTTTCCGGTGGCAGTGGTTCACTTTTACTGTAAAAATTATGAGATCTAAAGTACAGAAATATCGAAAATTCAAAATCCATTTTTGTTAAAATAAGTGTTCGTGTACTACCTGCCATTGTGGGTTTTCAATAACTGGCTGGTGACCGTTTGGTTTGGATCTTGGTGGGTATTCGTTGCTTTCCGGATATTTTTCATTTTGTATGTGAATGTGTACCATAAGGTAGAGCACGTCTTTACCTACTGTTATTTTAAATTGAATTGTTCTCAAAAAAAAAATAATACCTGACGATCGATAATATAGGCTTAGATAACCGTATGACGTGATCGTATTACTTAAGCAGCAATGTCTTTATCTGGTATAAGTATAGGTACATATATGAAATGTATGAAAATATTTGTGTATCCAACTCCATTGTTGAGCTGCATACTTCAGAGATAAAATAAAAGTACTGTTTAATGCCCTGTAAGCGATTTTTTGCGCAGTTCGAGTATGTAGGTATTGGGCTATCTACAATTCATTTTGAAGAGCTGCTTCCTTTTTCTTTCCTTTTTTTTTTGAGAAAATTAGGTTTGAGGTAATTATATTTTTTGGGAAAATTTCAACAGATACTTGGAAAAATAGCATTTGGACTAAAAAAAATCGAAAAATAATTCGACCCAGTCAGAAATTTTCAATTTTTCCCCTTCCTGTCTCAAAGAATAATTCCAACTTTGGTTCGATCCTGATTGAATATTTGTTGAAAAAAAAAATGTTAAAAACACTAGAACATGATTTTAGGAAAAGAACCAAGCGGTCGTCCATAAAATGTTGCGATTTGAGTTTCTAGACTTCCCTGAACTACTGAACTTGTAAGACACTATTTTTTGCTCTCCATCAGTGAGTTGAAAGTTGCAGATCGCGAATTTGAGGGATTTTTAAGTTTTACCGAAATCAATTATCTCACTAAAATACCTGTAAATTGAGCTTTTTTTTTTTGTTCGCCTTGAATAATTTCTGATGGAGCAGGGCTGCCAACTGCATTTTGATTTATGGGGGTTTCATAAAATTCAAGTTGTTTATTCAGTGTCTTGAAAAGTAGGTATGCCAGAATGTTTTTGCTACTAAAATGAATTCAAATTATTTTTTTGAAATTTTTTGCAGCAGTATTGCCAACTGAAACTATCTATAAAGTGCGTAAATTAAAATGTAGTGGCAGCACTGTCATGAAAATTTTTTGAAAAATTTTATCAGGCTCGATTTTTAGGTGTTTAAGGGAGCGATTTGAATTTGCTAAAAATGAAAAATTCCTTAAATTTGTGATCTGTAACTTCTCAGCCCTTTGGTATTCTGATATAGAGAAAAAAATTTTAATTTCAAGGTCAATGGTTCAGGAAGTGGAAACTAAAATCGTAACTTTTTAGGGAACCGGGTCTGTGTGTCTATTCTCACTTTCTCACACGGAATGAACAACAAAATGACCGAACTATGCGCGATCTCGTTCATTTTTTTCGACATTTTTCTATCACTTTCACCGCTACATTGATCATCTCAGCTGTTAACTGTACCTTTTTCTCAAAATTTTAATTTTTTCAGCTTTCGAAATTTTTTCTCATGATATCAATTTTCTCGACTCCAATAAATTTTTTCCCCCACTAAACTTTCTTTTTTTAAATTTTTTTTAGCTCCAAGATTTTTTTTAATCTCTTCGTTTTTCATTTTTGCTAAATTTTTTTCATTTACTAATATTTATCTAAATTATCAATTGTAAAATCCTATTCTTTGATCTTAAAATTTTTAAAAACTTGGAAATTTTTTTGCATTTTTTTCACATTAAATTTCTTTAAAAATGTTTTTCAACCAAAATTTAAAAAAAAATTATTCTAAAAATTTCAGAGCTGGAAAATAATTTGAGAAAATCGTATGAGTTAAAAAATTAAATTTTGAGAAAAAAATTTCAAAAGTTGTAAAAATTGAACTTGTGAGAAAAAATTTCGAGAGCAAAAGATTTGAGAAAAAATATAATTTTGAAAAAAATTTCTAGTGTTGAAAAATGAAAACTACGTTATTTTTGGAAAAAATGCCAGTGTTGAAAAATTTTTATACCTGAAAAAAATTGGAGGAAAAAATTTCAGAGTTGGTAAAAATTTTATTCGAGATGAACAAATTTTAGAGTTGAAAATATTTTGAGGAAATAGAGAAAAGGAAATTAATAAGATTTGAAACTATTCTGAGAATCGGAAAAAAAACATTTTTGGTTGAAAAATTGTTGATTTCAGTTTCAAATTTTCAAGTCAAAAGCTAAAAAATAAATCTGTTGGAAAAAGCTTTCGACTTGCTTTTAGCTTGCTATTTTTAATACTTTTGAACTTTAGACTTTCGGTTTGTTGCCTTTTGATCGACTTTAAGCTTTTCGCTTTAAACTTTTAGCATTTAGCTAGCTTTCATCCCTGCTATCTTGGATAGGTTGCGAAGTTGCGATTCGAACGAACGATTTACATTTTGTTGTTCATTCCGTATGAGAATAAATAGATCCGAATTGGCCGAGGTAGGGGGAAAAATGTTTTTTTTTCGAAAATAACTTCAATGTGTGGCTCCCTAGCTCCACCTCTCCCGCGCCTCCTTGAGCTTGGAGGCTGTGAATTTTTTGAGTAACCTCCTCTCGAACCAATCTACCTCACCAATTTTCGTAAAAATTCAAAAAAAAATCGTTCTACTCTATCGAGCTTAGTCAGACTTCTTGATTTCATTTTTATAATTCCTCAAAAAGAAAAAAAAGTGAAAAATTACTCCAAATTATCTCATTTTAGTTTTTAATAACGCAATGACTTATGCTTGAAAAATTAAAAAAACTATATTATAAAGAATAATGGAAATACAACGTAAAAAATGCTCGAAATAAAATTTATACACAAATTGAAAGCAGATAAGTACCTATTACTAAAAATATGAAAAATTACACACGCGCATCTCACAACCACATATCTTTCTCTTTAAAGCAGGGGAACATCCATAAAGCTGCCGTACCCTCGTAACTGGAAAAACTATAATAATTGATCTCCAAAGGTTCCGGATCTTTGAATTTTAAAAAAGCTTTGCCATCATCCCTTCCAACTTTAACCTTTCCTTTTTTAATCTTGATCCAGAATTCACTCCATTCGTGGGGCGATACCAATGCTTCGTGCGATTCTGTGCTATCTCGTTCGTCGTCTTGTTGACATCTTCGGATAACGGAAAATGTGTTATTTCCGGCTCCTAGAACGATCTCATAGACTGGAGTTCCTTCATCCGGGAACATGGAAGATGATAGTAATATGTGAGCGTCGCGATAGGCTTTCACTTTGAATTTCAGCTTGATAGTTTCTTCATCTGGTTCTCCGATTGGGAAAAAGTATTGATAATTGTATTCGTAGGTTTTCAGCGAGTTGTGGTATTTTTTATCGAGATCTGTTGGCAGGGAAAAATCAGGATTAGATATGTTTAGAGAGAAAGCTAATCAGTAAATCGAACTGATAAAAAGCATAAGTTTGTATTTTAAGTTTAATGGACGTTGGTTGGTGTTGTTGAGTGAAAAGAAAAACAATATCAGTTTCCAATTTGATTTTTAATTAGTGGTATTTCTTATCATACGAATGGTTAAGAAGATAATCTATGTAACCTTGAATCAGTCACGCACTATTTTTTTAATGGCTTGTTAAAATGATCCTATTTGGTGCCTTTTGAATTGCGAAAAGATAAGTTATCTGGTATTTTTTGTATTTTTTTATGGATGCAATGATTTTTTCGTGTGAAATAACGTGAGATTGATTCAGAGCTTGGATAAACGCTTGAGACGTGGCAGATTTAGAAAATTTTCTTCTTTTAAGATGGTATAATTTTTGAGAAAATTATTACGACAATATTGTTTGATGGAAATTATTTTACGTCATTACTCTTGGAATAAACTGATGGTAATTGATTATTTTTTCCTTTTCCGAGAACCGAAAGAAATTTCTGAATGATTCATGAATCATTCGGGAATTTCTTTCAGTTCTCTGAAAAGTCAAAAATAATCAATCAGGTAACTATCAGCTTATTGGTAAAGTAGTGACGTATTATGATTGAATTTAGCCCATAATTGATCGAATAATTAATTGGTTATTTGAAAAATGATAGTAGATAATTAAACATTATTTTCTATTCGATTTACTCTTCGGATTTTTAATCTTCATCGTGTAATTTGGCTCGTATAAAATTACATTTTTTTTGTTCGAGTGGATTCATTTTTTTGATAAATTTTTCTTGATTTCTAGCCGAATTCAAATTATCACATTTAAAAATATTTTTAACGATACCTACCTTGCGACGATGGCGTATCGTTTGCAGTGTTTTTGAAAACGTAGAGGCGAATTTTCTGCTCAATTTTTAAATAATATCGAATATTGAACAAAATTTAGCGGCACGAAGGGCTAGGAAGAAAATTTAATCACAATGATTAGAAATTAATTTTGACCAAAATTGGAAACAAAACTGAGTTGAAATTCAAACTAGGCGCCTTCGAAAACATTACAAATCATTACATATGTAACAGGATGTTATGGAAATGTTTGATGGCCCAAATTTGAAGATGGAGGGAGGTGGTGTCTGAGAAATTCAAATTGAAAAAATTGAGTTGAAATTCGAATCCAGCACTTCCAAAAATGTAACAAATAATGCATTGTACAGCATTTTAGTTTTTTTTGAAAATGTTTGACCGCTCTTAGAAGTTAGAAAGGGAAAGGAGAGATTTTTGGTAGTTTTTCAATCGTTGGGATGAGAATTGCTCATTAAAAATTTTAAATCGACATTGAAAAAACAAAAGAGAAATACTGGATTGGTTAAAATTAAACTTCAGAAGGCCGAGTATTGGTCTAAATTTTGCAAAACCTGGAAAAGCATACTCACGAAATACCTAATTTTTTAAAAAAAAAGAGGATTTTTCAAATCGGGGTAAAATTTTGAGAACCTGTTTAGTAGGTAGGTACCAATAATGGTATTTATGGTGTAAAAATTTTTTCAAGTAGGTACCCACATTTTTTGTTGATTTTTTTAAAAACTCGTAGGGCCAAAGTCATGTGACTTTTTGACCCCCTCCCCCAGCCGATAGACCCTGCAAAAATTTCATTTAGGAAGAAAGAATTGAATTTTCAGAATCCGGCGTTATTTGGTCGCAGGAAACTATAAAGTGAAGGAGGCAAACGGGAGCCCTACTGAAGTTGTATTGAGACACCATTTGTAATTACTGTCTGTCGATTATATGTATCTTGACACTTTTTACAGGGCTACCAATGAGCAAAAAGTTCTAAATTTTAGGGGTTCTTAAGCTTCAGGAAAAATTTATACAGGAAATAAACAACCAAAACATTTATTTGTTTTCTTTAAAAAATAGGAACAAAATTCCCATTTTTCAGCCACCTATGTTATTTTTTTTTAAACCCTACATCAATTTTTGACTACTGGTATCACTGCAAAAAGTGTCGAGATATAATCACCGGACAGTACTATCATATTTCTTCTAATTTTGATATGAAATTATATTTAGAAACGAGGAGGGGGGGGGGGTTGATGAGAAATTTGTTAATCTCCATTGTGTAAAAATTGAAAATTTTTCATGGTGATTGTTGGATTTTTATCAAAAAATTTCGTAGCTTTTTTCATCTCTGATTTCGTTAATTTTTTACCTGTAAAAAGTGATTTAGGCACTGAAACTATAAAACGTCCCAACAAAATCGAACGAAAATCATCTTTTTTGACACTTTCGAGGTAGTGACTAATTATGAATTATCAAAAATAATGGTGTTCTTTCCGAACTTTCTGCATGATTCAAAAGAAACATGAATTATCTGAAATTAAAGTAGACTCTGCCTCTCTGAAGCGAGGGCAAAATTTTTTGTATAAATTGATATTTCGTGTAAATCTTTTTTCCCGAACCAACCGTGAAATACCTAGAATTAAACTGAATTTCACTTACTTACTCCTACAAAGTTTGATAATTTTGTCAAAGACCTATTGAGAATTTTATCGAATTACAACCTAATAGGTAAGTGAATATTCCCTGATCGTGGAAATCTATAATTATAATATCAACTTCCTATTTCTATCATCTTGTACGATTTTTTCCAAGAATTTCAAAAATTGCCAATGTGTTTGGAATCAGGTTTTTTGAAAATTTTACTCATTTTTTGCAGGTTTTTTATTTTTGGAATTTTTTAAAAATCTGTCAACTTTTTGTGGACAAATTTTAGATGGAATGGTCTCACCTCCTCACCACTCGATTGTTTCGTCTCTAATGATATTTTACAATAGCTGAGATCACGATTCAAATTATAATTTGATAAATGTCGTAAAGTGAGCGAAAAATTGGAACAGAAAATGAGAACTTTTTTTACTTGATTTATTGTTTTTCAAAAATAAAATCAGGCACCTATATTTTTTCATTCTGATGCAATTGATGTTGATGTATAAACCTCCCACAGATGGACAAAACGAAGAAGAAAGACCCCCCCCCCTTCATAACGTCATAACGATGAAATAGCATTTTCAATCTGAAATATTGGATTTGAGTGGGAAATTTTTCAAAAATTATTACCTTATTTCGGAAATTTTTGTTTTTTAGTTTAAAAATGTGTAAAACAGTAATTTAGAGTTGAAAAAATCAGAACAGATTATAATTTTAGGCGGAAATTTTCGAGTCGAGTTCGGTACGTCCCTCCGTCCCTTCCCAACCCTAAAACATAATATCAATATCGATGCTAAAGTAAACCAAAATTATAAAATTTATAATGAAATCGTTCACACTTCACATAATCCTCCCTACATCTCTCTCTCCTTATTAAAGAAAAAAATTCCTAATTTGAAAAGATCGATCAAGTAGATTATTTTCAGTTGATTGAGCATTACTTAATTTTTTCCAAGATATTTGATCCTTTGGTGGCGTTTTCAGTCGACTCATCGATCGAGTATTTTTTTGATTTCAATTTTCATTGATAAATATTCAAGAAAAATTTCATCAGTAAATTTTTCAAGGTGACTTTTCATTTCTTGATTTTCTGATGTAATGAGAAATGAATTTTATTTCAACGATACGAATACATAAAAGTAATTATTCATTGATGTACACAAAGAGTCGTTTTTTTCTGCTGAATGCAACACTGAAATTTATGTAGGTTGCTTCAAACTACCTACTCCGGCAGTTCAACGTTTGTTCGTTCTTTGATCGAGCCGTCCGCGCCTGTATCGCGAAGTTGATACGAATTGCGAATTGTTTTCGCAGTGATAAAAAAAAATAGTGATAAGTGATGAAAATTAATTGAGATTTATTTGGCACTCGTATTCTAGGTAAACCTCCAATTTTTTGACCATTGTTCTCCAAATTCTGCCTCATCTATCGAAAAATTATTCATCTGAATTCATTTTTAAAAACGGTTGAATTTAGGCGAGTGACTAAATGCTGTTTAATAAATCGGAACATTACTGCGTATTGTGAAACTTTTGCATGAAATGAATTAAATTGCGAATTTTAATTATAATTTTATCAATCGACCTAAAAAATTTTAAGATTGGAGATTTTTTAGTTCTGAAATGGTCATAGGTACTTGATTACCATGTTATTTAAATTATTTATTAAGTACAATCGCTTGGAAATGATAATGAAATAATACCTAGCAACGTGTACGTCGAAGAAACCAATTTCAAACTATTTAACTCGTTAATTACCCATCCAAATACGTATTCATCTCTCATCTAGGCGTGATATCTATTTTTACACGTAGGTATAACTTAGGTCTAGGCTACATACATTGAAATTCAAAAGTATAACTTTACCAGAGCTGCTCATTTTCGAATGTTTTGGCGATGATGTTGGACTTACAGTCAATGAAGTGAAATTAGCGTAGCAACGCGAAAATATCTCGGTTTTCACTATAAATTCAATTCTCTGCGTCACAGAAGATGAAAAAATTTATCGATAACTATTCGAGCCTCGGCGAGCTGGCGACCAAGATCATTACGGTTTGCGATTACCTTGGGTATCGAGCATGATAAAAAATACCGTTTGGGAAAAGCGAAAAGTGGGAGTAGCATGGACCTAACTGCAATTCTCTGCACCAGCAGGCACCGCGTAAATGTAACGTGACGTTGTGACGTATAAATTAGGCACTTACTGTTACAATGTATTTTACACTATTTTCGGTAGCATTCTTCAACAATCGTGCAAATAGGTATTAGGTACACAAAAAGCCACTAGCCAGAGTGCTCCAAGTCATGGTGCCTAACGGGTATGAAAATCATGAAAAACATGAAAATAGCATGAATTTCGATGATATTCTACGAAAAGCATGAATTTTCAACATTTTTCTTTACTCCTTGAAGAATCGCCTTTAATGATTCTTCGCTCGGGCACGGCTTCCATCTTCGTTTTATTTGAAACATTATTATTCCACTTTTTCACTCAAAATATCACAATTTTGATTCTGACTAGGCACAGGCCAAATTATTTTTCCTCCTAATGTTCGAATTTTTGATGAATTTATATGATAAAAATTATGAAATTCATCCTAAATATCTATATTTTGTGTTTAAAAGGCTCTGGTGCAATATGGGGGTCATTTGGCCTCAAGTGGAACTTTGTAAAAATTCTTATGCCATTCGATTTGGATTGGTAAAAGATGATTTTAGAGCGCATGAGCGAATTTTTATCTCACCCCTGGGGGGCTGGGGGCCCAAAATACGCAATTTTCAAGCTAAAACCTTTTAAAAATTCTCTCTCCGCGAGTTTTCAACCGATTTTTTTCAAACTTGGCACATAGGTAGAGGTACTAGAGGGGAGTGCTCTGAAATTTTTTCAGATTTTTCCGACCACCTTAATGACCTTGAATTTGACTTTGAAAATTTCAAATCGCCCTGGGGAGCACCCCCTTGGTGCTGTCTCAAAAATTTTTTCAAATTAAAATTTCCTAATGTATTTTACACTCCTGAGAATTTTTTCAGATTTTTTCAAGTGGTGGAAATTGGTCAAACATTCAAAAAACTGGTGTAATTCATCATTTTTGTTGCTTAAAATCATTGTTTTCCATCAATTTTTCACTTTTTATAGTTTCCTTCTAAAAATATTAGCATTTACTCGCCGTGCCCCATTTCGACCCTTATTCATTAATTTCTTACAACTATGATGTTTTGAGCGAATTTAATGCTTACCTACACCATTGCAGTAGTTCAATGTAGTCCCTGCGGTTAGTTCAGGCATACTGCACTTTTTGAACTCGATTTGAAACGTGGTTTTTATATTAGTGTGTAACCCATTAGGAAATTTTTAAGAAGTCATTAAAAATTTCTCTTAAGGGATGAGCGTGGGGGAGTTTTAGGAGAGGGTTAACCCCGATTTTTCCACAAACAAGGGTCGGGGTAAGCTTGGTGTCATTTTCATATAATTCGACCCTCTTGAACTTTAATCTGCGATTAGTTTTCCGATCAAAAGCGTAGAACTCGCTTAATCGTACAATTTGTGTCGCTTAAAGTGGCAGATTTTTAGAAAAAAGAGGTAAAATTGCGATTGTTTTCATTAGAATTTGAAACCAGTTTGTAATAGAATCCAAACCTTCTGAATTCGAATTTGTTATTGGTTTCCAAATAGAAAGTGAAATACCTTCTTAATTGTCGATTTTTGATGGCGAAAAACAGTAGATTTTCGCTAAAATCGACTCGAATTCGCAATTTCTCATTTTCTCAACGAAATATGTACCTGGAACCGATCCTTTTTTCAAAACCAACACAACATTGCCGTTTTCAGTTTTTTCAAACCGATCCAAGGCTTCTTAAAGTAGGGAGTTTTTCAAGAAAAAATTAACTCAACTCCCTGGCGCAGTATGTGAATAAAAATTTTTTCAGAGCATTTTCAACTTTCCAATTACTACATTCTTGAGTTTAAACGAGATTGGAGCATTTTTTTGGTATATAGTCAGGTTTCAATCGTACATCCGCGCGCTATTCCTGTTAAAATTGATTTTATGATTGATTCTTGTTCTGGACACTAAAACAAAGAAAATAAGCCCGTATGCCCTTTTTATCCAATCCTCCTTTCCCCGGGGTCCACCCCCTCCCCAACATTTCAAATTCAAACGCGTGTATCGTCTTATTTATGGGTCGTAATGAAAAAATTTTCAAACAGAAATTGTTCCTCAGCACCTAATGTACATTTTCATTTCTCATCAAAGTTCATTTTGGAGCAACTCCTGCCTCCCAAATTTGGAAACAAAATATAAGTTTTTGTGGAAAACCTCAAAATCACGTTTTCTTCATTTTAAACGAATAGTTTCGAAGATATGACAAAATTTGTAATCATAAAAAGTATTCAGAATTGAATTTCCTTTCCAATGAGCTCTATCACGACCATTTTCACCAACTTTTCTCGACAAAGTAGACCTCTCCCCCTTCCTCGTTTTCACAAAAGTTGGACCCACGAACAAAATTTGCTCCAAAATGAATCCCGATAATAATGAAATTATGCATTAGATATCGAAGAACAAAAATCGTTCAATTTTTTTTCGTGGGTCAAACTTTTGAGAAAAGGGGGAGGGGAGAGAATCAGGGTTAACCCGCTCCCAAAACTCCCCCACGCTCATCCCATAAGAGAAATTTTTAATGACTTCTTAAAAATTTCCTAATGGGTTACACACTAATATAAAAACCACGTTTCAAATCGAGTTCAAAAAGTGCAGTATGCCTGAACTAACCGCAGGGACTACATTGAACTACTGCAATGGTGTAGGTAAGCATTAAATTCGCTCAAAACATCATAGTTGTAAGAAATTAATGAATAAGGGTCGAAATGGGGCACGGCGAGTAAATGCTAATATTTTTAGAAGGAAACTATAAAAAATGAAAAATTGATGGAAAACAATGATTTTAAGCAACAAAAATGATGAATTACACCAGTTTTTTGAATGTTTGACCAATTTCCACCACTTGAAAAAATCTGAAAAAATTCTCAGGAGTGTAAAATACATTAGGAAATTTTAATTTGAAAAAATTTTTGAGACAACACCAAGGCGGTGCTCCCCAGGGCGATTTGAAATTTTCAAAGTCAAATTCAAAATCATTAAGGTGGTCGGAAAAATCTGAAAAAATTTCAGAGCACTCCCCTCTAGTACCTCTACCTATGTGCCAAGTTTGAAAAAAATCGGTTGAAAACTCGCGGAGACAGAATTTTTAAAAGGTTTTAGCTTGAAAATTGCGTATTTTGGGCCCCCAGCCCCCCAGGGGTGAGATAAAAATTCGCTCATGCGCTCTAAAATCATCTTTTACCAATCCAAATCGAATGGCATAAGAATTTTTACAAAGTTCCACTTGAGGCCAAATGACCCCCTTATTGCACCAGAGCCTTTCTATTTTTTTTTTAAATTCTCCTTTTCTTCATTCGTTTTTTCTCTAAAATGTAATTTCGGTAAAAAAAATCAATAAAATTCGTACAAAGAGCATTATTTTTTTAAGCTGAATTTTACATTATTTGTACATAATAGCCTACCAAACATACTCCTAAAAGTGCATCCCCAACTCGCCGGCTACCCCGCAAGAAGTCAAACCCCTGCGTATTATACGTTTTTTGACTGTAGCGTCGAAAGGAAGGGTCGGAGAAGGAAAAATGATGAAATAAAACATGTTCTACATGAAATTTCCTATAAACTTGACCAGTTCAGTTGTTCTCAAAATTGCGATATTCAACTTACAGTGGGGTTAAACGTTTCCAAATTTGGAAAAATTTGAAAAAATTGGTAATTTTATGTGTAATTTTAAATTAAAATGGACTCAAAAATATACTGTCAAAAGTTGCATCCGGCAACTTGTGAGCCACCTCCGTATGAACACATAAAATTACCAATTTTTTTCAAATTTTTACAAAGTTGGAAAAGTTTAACCCTCACTGTAAATTGAATATCGCAATTTTGAGAACAACTAAACTGGTCAGGTTTATAGTAAATTTCACTTAAAATATTTTTTATTTCACCACTTTTCCCTCTCCGACCCTTCCTTTCGACGCTACAGTCAAAATACGTATATCCGCAGGGGGTATTGACACGATCTGTACACTTTCAAACAGGCCGTGATGGGGAGGGGGTGTAAACCATTCGAATGAAAAATTTTATGGGCTAGTCGGATTCGTCACCTCAAAATGTGCACAGAAAATACCAAGTTTTTCAAAATTAGAATTTTGGAGCGGTTTTATAGTCGAAAAACTCGATTTTTTGTCATTTTAACCAAAAATGTCCAACTTTGGGAAGCGATGGCTCAGCCCCCTGAGGTCGAGGAGGGCTAAAATTTTTTGGGGAGTACTTCTACACCTACAGAACCATTTACGTGAATTTGAGCGAAATTGGTGCAAAACAATTTTTTCTTTCATAAGAGGTCCACCCCCCTCCCTCTCTCAAAAAGCAATAGGGGCTGGGGCGATGCGAATTTATCAAAGACTCTGGAAATCATATAGAGGCTTTTCCAGCTATAAAATTGCGATTAACATATGAGGGGCTTGGTTCCAAAACTCACTTTTGCCAAAAAAATCGATTTCGTTTTTTTTGCGGATTCTGATTCAGTTTTTCATGCTCTACAACCCTACGATCTCCGTTTTCACGTTTATGTCTCGATTCCGCGAGAATCCGCGAACGAAAAGTGACTTCAGTTCCAAAACTCACTTTTGCCATTGGCAAAAGTGAGTTTTGATGCCAACTTTTTTTTAAACGTATTTTTGAGCGGC